>CM075858.1:88671127-89224392 GCA_037975125.1 Latrodectus hesperus
AATCCGACCCAACCGAAAATTCCTCATGTTCAGTAATGGTGGGTAGGGCATATAAAATATGTAGGGATCGAAATGTCTTCCATGTGATATGATATCTCTGGGATATGCAGACAAAGTTAGTTTCTTCTGCTTGGTCCTTGGATTTAAATTATTACGAGGATCCACTTTCAGTGTCACGACATCACACCCACTGGGTTTCCCACTATATAAAGGTGCCACCACTTCCGCCCTTAAGATGAAAACCCTAGTAGCCAGGTATTGGAAACAACATTGGGTTACCATTCAGAAATTAATTGCAAAAGATCGATGCAAGAGTACTCGTTTTGTATCTAGTCTAACTTATTAAATACAGTTCTAAGAACATCAGAATATATATATCCCACATTTTTAATGTCTTCTTAAGTTACAAAAAGCGTCCTTTTTTACTTAATAAGAAATATTTAATTTCTTTTTTCCTATTCATAAAATAGCTAAATAAGCTTTCAATAGCAGGTGTGTATTTGCATCTGAGCTCTTTGAAGACAGTCATATGGAGTATGTTCATTCACGTAAAATTTTCTTTAAATTAAATTTTTTTGATATGGCTGGGAAAATCTAGGAAAAAAAGATTCCCAATTCAGATGTCGACCTCAATATAGATTTAATTCAGTAGCGTGTACTCAAATACTTCAGTCAGCAAAACAGTATTCGAAATGAACTGAACGAAATTTTCTTCAATATCTTAGGTTTTTAGGTATTTTGTGCATCAAAATATAACCTAAATTATAACTAGGTGTCTCTAGTTGGTGACGAGCACCGCGCATGCTTCCAAACAAGGGAGTAAGTGGTTAAATTGAAACAAGCGAGTTACTTTTGTATTGCGGACGCGAGAAGGCACTTTACCGATAATTATGTTTTTATATGTTACCAGTACGAGAAGGCACTGTATCAAAATAGCTTTGTCCATTTAAATGTGTAACTGTTTCTTCAATTTTTGTACACACACACATATATATATAATCTCTGTCAAGTTTCATCTATGCTTAATCTAAAAAAATAAATAAAATTACTTGGGAGTATATTCATATATATATATATATATATATATAGTATATATGTATATATATATATATATATATATATATATATATATATATATATTATATATATATATATATATATTATATATATATATATATATATATATATATTATATATATATATATATATATATATATATATATATATATATATATATATATATATGTGTGTGTGTACGAATGATGGCTGAGTGCTTAGCGTTCCTGACTTTTGAGCTTTGAGGGTCCCGAGTTCGAATCCTGGTTCGGGCATTGATGTTACTTTCTTTCTCTCTTCTCTCTGTGTTTCACGGCCCTTTCTTCTGTGATGATGTAGGAATGTGACCCACATTATAAACGGATTTGTGATGGTGTGGCGCGGCCAACGCTACTCGCCTCCGTGATTTGGTTCACAGGTGGCCGCTGGGTAACGACAAATGAGTAGCAGTATCTGGTCTTGTTGTGGTATAGGGTTCGTCACCTAAGTGCCCGCTGTTGAAAAATAATAAATATATATATATATATATATATATATATATATATATATATATATATATATATATATATATATATATATATATATATATATATATATATATATATTAAAATGTTCACACAAGTAATTCTATTTAATCTTTATTTTTTTAGATTAAGCATAGATGAAACTTGACATAGATGTTTTCTCTTATTTTATAAATAAAAAAAAATATGTTTTCAACCATAACATTATGCTCAAAAAAGTATCCCCACGAAATCTTTTTTCCCACACTTTGGCAGTTAATAAATATTTCTATCTGCATCAAAAGGAACCGCGTTGCCTCCCGAGCAATTTTTAGCTCTTCTCTCAATCAATAAAGAGCGTTGCCTTTCGGTATCACCCAAGGCCGAATGTCATTACGATTCGGTATGCTTAGTCGAGCGACATTTGGAACTCCGTCTTCTCATATCTGGCCTTTTTTTTATCTCAAGAGTTCACCGTGTTCAAAACCAAGACGAAGTTCTGCTTAAAAACATCCATTTTACCGACGTGCAATCTATGCTCTTTGACTTTTTTTTTCATTTCAGTGCGTTTTCGATTGCGTATTTCTTTTACCCAGTAGAATTAATAATTTTATACAAGTGTAAAGAGACTGAATAGTCATTTGAGCTGGTTCATGCATTTTCAAAAATATTTGTCAACACGAATTTATTGAAACTGAATACAAGGGAAATTTAATAGACTCCATCTAGAGAAAAGCGAGGAAAGCTTTTCCCCGTTACGCTATTATATCCCTACATTTCATTTTGAAATTTCTTATCAGTATTGTGGTATTAAAAACTAAATTTAAAATCTTCGTACTACAGTGGTAGATTTTCCACTAAAAAAAGGGAATCTATATAAAGAAGAGAGAGAGAGAGAGAGAGCTCATTGTATAATAAAAAAGGAAAAAATATTTGAAAGAGTTTAATTTTTTCTAATTGTAAAAATAATAATAAAAAAATGAGCTTTCCAAATATTGGAGCACATTTTAGTTCAAATCATGCTTATTGTCGAACTGGGATTTCCTTGTCGTATTTGACCTGTCCATTTGTCCATGGAACCCCTACAAATGATGGTGAATTTCCCTGTGAAAAAAATGTGAAAGTTTACTTTTTTTAAGCTTTTGCAGAGAATTCGAATGATTTTGAAACTTTCTAATTATTGAGAGAGAACACACTTATAAATTTAATCTTAATTTTAACCTTATCTATTAATCCCAACAGGTTTAAAAAATCGTATTTATGTATTATCGTGTTACAGTTCCGTTTGTCGATTGCAGATATTAAATTTAACCGTCCCGTAATTTTAACACACAGTCAATAAATAAGGCTAATAGTTCAAGTAGCTCCCTTGTCTTCACATTCGAAGCTCCAGGGGTTCAGTAGCTTCACGCCGTTTATCGTTAAGATCAGCAAAGTGAAGCATCATTTGCATAGTGGTTGGGAGGGTGACCACATACACTCCCTCACTGGGTAGCTGCTGCTCCGTGGGTTGGGGATGTCCTCCAACGTCCTTCCGCTGGTGTGGTGTGGATGTGGAGAGTAGGTTGCCAGCTCAGGTGTGACGTCCTTACCTGACGTGGTTCAAAGTGAGTGGATACTTGGTGATAGGCGAGTATACCCCAACCCCGTTAACTTTAAGATAAAGTCCGGTGTTCTCCTGTACCACTGTGTACGTCTATATCTTCACATTTCTACACCATATCATTACAAATATATTTAACTCTGTAGAGGTTTCGCTTGACTAGGTGTTTTGGACACCGCGTCGTGGACAGCCTAATGCCAGAAGGCCGTTGTAACATATTTTAATATTCATCATAAATCACCTTTCCGGGAGGACCAGATTCATGTGTCGCAAAGGAGAAAACTTTGAAAACTCTCAAGCACTCACCCCGATGGATGTGCATATTGAGGGCAGAAGCGCGATGCCATTTTCCCGTTTCACAGATATCGAACAAGGACTTTATACTCTGAACAGCATTGTCCTACAACTAGGTCATGGTGAGCCCCGCTTTCATGGTTTTTATCATGGTGATTTCAGGTAGTGTAAGGTATCAAACACGGGAATCCTCAGACATGAGAATTGAACTATTCCCTTCAGCCTATCGCACCCGATAGGACTTAGAACCATTTCTGCAGTGCTCATGAGCGCAGACATTTTTCTTTACGTGTGGATAAAATTTATTTTCGCGTAAAAGTTTAATTGATCTTAAAATAAATAAATTCATTTAAAAAATTTACATTGAAGTCGGCATTTAATTTTTAGCTGAATTTATTTTACTGCATAGAGCTTTTCTAAGACGCTCATGGACTATAGAATATCCGGTTTTGTAATTTGGCTAATAATGATACAATAGTATTAGCATGAATGTAACAAACATATAATTAACGTATAACTTAAAAATATTTCATAGTAGACCACATAAAACTCTGCTATGTAAAATACTTTGAGCTATAGAGATGAAAATTTTGTAATTTTAACAAATATCCATGTAAGCAATTAGTTAACTGCGTCTAAAAAACTGCTTAGTTTGTACTATTTAAATAAATAAAATATTCTAGTGTATCTGCTGATAATTTTCCGTAGTGTTGAATCAAGATCGGCTATGCTCGCGGTGGATAGTGTAGTTCTTCTCCATCTTTAAAATTATCACTGCTAAGCATAGAAAAAATAAGTTAGGTATAGGATTCCTTCTCTCTTTAAATTGCCGCATATCTTTTTTTTTTAAAAAAAATAATAATTAAATTCATATCTCTTCTATTTTTGATAATTGAAACTGTAGCGAATGTATTTACGCTTTTCCCAATACGCCTCCGAGTGAAAGTATCCGAATTTCAGTATTTAATAACTACCTAGCTGGAAAGACTTTCAAACAGTTTGATTGTTTTTAATTGATTTTGAATTTTAATCAACATGTTTTTTTAGCTGATCTATTCGTGACAACATTGTTTTTGGCAGAGTTAAGCAAATAGTAAGTATTTATCCAAATCGCATTTCCCCCTCCCCAAATATTTGTACATATCTTCTGCGAAACGATACGGCCAGAGAAAAATTAGCGGGCTGGACCTAATAGTATTATATAAAAATAATTACGAATTTACACAAATATCATTTAAAAGTGAACCATATAACTTAAGCTATATATAAAAAAATATGTAATTTTGAAGGTTTTGTAGATAATCTCTTGAATTTTTTAAAATAATTTGCTTTTCCCTTTTATAAATTTTATATAATTTGCTTTACAAATTTCAGACCGGCAAACAGAGCCAAAAACGCTACACTCATTTCCCAATGTTCACCAGGAGTTGGGCTCGAACCTGAGATCTCAGAATCCGCTGTACTACTAGAACAGAGTCAGTCCATGTGTAACAACTTATAGTGATTGGGAATCCACTTTGAATGTTTGTTCCCACTCAAGATTTCCCTGCAGAAGGAGATCGCTAAAAGACAAATCTATCTTTCGTTACAGGAAAACTGAGTGTTAATATTAGTCTCCATATTAATTATAGTAATAGCATTTAAATAAACATTAGTTTGGACCTCATCATCATTGGGAAACCTTCTACAGTGGAACTCAAATTATCCAAATTGGGATCGGGCCTTATTCGGATAATTGGATTTTTGCAAAAAAATGTCAATTTTAATTATTGTACGTTAAAAATGGGAGAAAAAAGTACATATTTTTTAAGAAATTTTAATCAATTAAATAAAAATGCAATACTTTTATATGTTAAGACACTTACAAGTGCTGTACATTAATACAGCATATATGTACAGCTCTGTAAATGAAGGTCATTGCTTGCTGAACATCTCGGTCAGAAGAAGCTGTTTCACTGCCTTCATCCGTTGTCGGGCAGCCAAGTCACGCGCCCACTTGACAGTGAGAATTTACAAGTAGTTACACTCGGGCCGCTCCTCCATCCACTTCAAAGCCGGCAAATGCTTCACTTGCTGGTGGTCTCGTGTCTACTTCTACTTGGACATCAGTCATCTTCTTCATCAACTCTTTCAATAAGTTTACCATCATTTGCAATTTGAAATCCAGTGTCTGACTCATAATTCATTCTCCTATATCTTCAGCACTAACTTCTGAACATCGAGAAATTTTCAAAAGAATGTTCTTGAATTACTCAAGCGACATGTCTCTCTCTATCATTCTCATCTTCTCTCTTCTTTTACATATCCTTTTCTTGAGCCTTCCTTCTCTCTTCTTCAGTGTAATTTATTTTTTAGAAATTCTGAAAGCGATTCGAATAATTGGTGTTCTACTGTATTAGTTACGCATTCTTTTCCATAAATACATGTTAAAAGTTTAAAAATAAATAAATAATGTTATTGCAAAATATATTTGAATGATTTTCATTTGCAAAAATTAGCGAAAGCAAAAGATACCTGGCACACTGCTCTGGAATACTACAGTAAGTAAACCATCCTTACTTTTTCACCACGAAATAGAATACCCACAGATTTCATGGAATTATTTTCATTGATTGAGACCCGCATTTCGTTTAAAAAAAAAAAGAGAAAAACTGGAACACATTTGCAAACACAATAAGAGAGTGTGAAGAAACTTGTTAAATTATGTATTTGTATTTCAAGATATGCTTCGTCCTCCTTTCTATTGTCTAAATTAATTGCATTTTCCAGAAACAACAGATATTTTAATGTGATGATATTATATTTAATTCAGTAATATATTTAATCTGCATTAATAAAGTAATTATTTAAATTGAAATTTTAAAATTTGATTGTTCAAATGGTAAGAGTTCTGTCCTTCACTGCAACCGTTCAAAGATTCGATTCCATCCACCCGACAGACTTGGAGTAGATGTTTACGGTCTTTTGGAATTCATTTTAAATCGAGGGACTTGATCAAACTATAACCTCCCCATGCAAACTATCGCAAGTTAATTTATGATAGACTCAATTAAAAGTTTAATAAGCAATACATTCAAAAATCTTTAACTATATTTAAAAATGAACTCTGCCGCCCACCATGTCTAGTGGTCACAGTTCCTGACCACGGATAGAGAGGTCCTGGGTTCGAATCCCAGTTGGGGTATGGATGTGCTATCTCTCTCTACCTATCCTGTCTTTGTCCTTTCTGTGTATGAATGCGTTGTAAATGGTTGCCTACCCTATAAACAGGTCCCTATGGCATGTGTGTACTGAGGAAGTCGGACTCCACACCAAAATATGGTTCAGTTGAAAAAAATGGAGCAGCACACCCCATAATGCCAGCCTAGTTGGCACACGACAACAACAAAAATCAACCCTTTTAAAGCATATATCAATCAAATTATCATTACTAAATCTTCTAAGCGTTCGATAAATCAATTAATTAAGAATGCTGAATTATCAGTCAGTAATTAATAAATTTATCTAATAAGTTTAATGTATAAAATTCTATTAAAAATTACTTATAACATGATTAAAAATTAATAAATTTATTTAATTTATCGCAGCAGTGATTAAATAAACTGAATTCTCAGTAATTAAAAATATTTAGATTTTTGATTGATTTTTTTGAGAAAAATGAAAAATGTGTTAGATGATAAATAAAACAATTTTAAATGATAAAATAAATAAAATAAAAGAATTTTTAATAGATAAAATTAAAAATTATCTTGTAAAAAATTGCTCTGAGATTCAAGGTTTTGAAAGCCTGACTCATAGATTTGAGCAATCAGTCGTTACTAGACACATTCTCTTACTGTTTTGATGTCCTAAATGACCTTCACATGCAAAGTCTATTTAAGAATCGTTACTTAGAGTTTTCAGTATTAATGCTTTTTAATCACATTTTAGTTTCGCATTTGTCAGTTAAATATGTAAAAACTGAAAACGATATTTTAGAAGTTAAAATACAATAATTTTATAAACAGGAAAATATAACTTATTTTGTTATTAACCAAAGCGAGTATTTTAGTATGTTTTATAACACGCGAAAACCTGATACAAGGATATCAAGGAAACACGAACTTGATAACCATTCTTATGACAAAAGAGTCAACATTGGCATTATATCACATACAAATATTTATCCCTGATACATCCTTGAAAACACGCCTTATCTCATTCTCCACATTTATTTATTTGGCGCAAGAAATTAAATGTATATATTTTTCTCGAAGAAAATGCACAATTTTTATTCCAACAGTTCCTTTGTGCTTAAAGATTTAAAATAATAATTTTAACAACCTCGTAGCTTCAACCTAACAATAGATAGCAGTCGTAAAAGATATGAACGACCGCCTCATGTTACTTTCCGGAAGGGAATTTTATGAAGGACGAATACAACTAAATAAAACTCAGAAAATTCTCAAGTATTCACTCTGAGAAACATAGATCCAGAAAATGGAAAGACAAACTATATCTCCCGTGGCTGTTGTTGTTGTTATTCTCCTATGACACTTGGACAAGCCAAGCTCGCTTTTGCCTTTGGCAGTGCTAATTAAGTCAATAGGGAGCATCTTTCGTTTGAATCAGAGCACCACGAAGGGGAAAGTACGACTTTGCTCTTTTTAAGGTGCCTCGTCATTTTGAACCACGGTCAGGTGACGAGGCCACATCTGAGCTGGCACCCTCCTCTCCACATCCACGCGACACCAGCGGAAGGACTTTGGAGGTCACAGATTAATGTGGACCCGTCCCCAATCCACGGAGCTCCAGCAACCCAGTGAAGGAGAGTACACCGTGGTCACCCTCCCAACCACTGCCCGCGGCAAATGATGCTTCATTTTGCTGAGCTTACGGGAAACGGCATTGAGCCACTTGAGCTCCCTGTGGCTGTTAACTGTGGCCACCAAGTGAACCGTAGCCAAGAGGTAAAAGGCGCTATTTGTAGTGGAAGAAGCCAGATTCGATTCAACCACAGTTGAACAATAGGAGGTGTATATTGTTTCTGCTTTTAGTGAGTGCTTGAATGTTTTCCAGATTTTCTCAGTTGCCATATAAGAATAGTGTTCTCTGTCTATTTATATACAATGGGTGATAAGTTAGCGAACAAATCGAACAATGAACACATATTCGGATAACAAACTAAAACTTCTCGGCTATCGGGCATGAAGTGCAGGGTTGCCAAGCCCCAAGAACCGAAAATCGTTTTTCATCTCCCTTGAATTATCTTGTGTGCCTATTAAACTCCAAAGTTCTATACAGGAAAAAATATTTTTCAATAGAATATTTATAGCTAAAGTAGACCATCAATTTCTGTTTTGATTTCATTTTGAGCACACATCCGTGGTTCATTCGTTGAAAAAGTGGGAAGATGTCAGAGCAATGGTCTCTAATTGGCATCCCAAACCAAGCCGATATCTGCAAGGTCAGGGATATTTTCAACTACAATGCTATTATTCACTTCCGGAAAGTCTTAAAAAAGAAGAAAAAGCAATCAACATTGGACACGTTCTTTAATGCCCCGTAAAACAAAAAATAAAAAGGACTGATTAATATGCAAGACTATACGCATGTATTACTTTTTTTCAATAAAATCTTCTTTTACTAAGAAATTATATATCGTTTCTTCAATTTAATTTTTAAGATCTCCAGAACGAATCAATCGATTTCGCAAAAAAGTCTATGGTAAATTGATTATCGGTTAACGAGCAATTCGGATAGCGAACATAGTCTTGTAACGGATTATGTTCGTTAACAGATCATCCATTGTAGATTCCTCGTGAAAGCCAATATGAATGTTAAAAGGGCTTACAATAGCTTCCGATTATCCTGTGTGCGGTTTCAATTATAGAAAGTCCATCGTCTGTTGTTCAACAGTGGCTGAATCGAATCCGGAGTACACCATTCCGAAGACCCCGATCCTATCCCTAGTTCACAATGAGCCATTTTAAGTTATACTGATAAGATGACACTCTCATGTGTTTCAGTACATTTTATAACAAAATCGTACACAATTCTGATCTTCATACTTATTTTTTGGTTGTTGAATACTTAGAAGAATCTTAAAGAATGATTTTATTATTCACTTTCATACTTTTAATAAGGAAATTTAAGTATGATTAAGAGTTTATTGCATAAATGGAAAGACAAAGTTCTTTGGAATGCGATATATCACACGTTCGATACCAGTCAGTGTTATGTAGTGGTGTATTACTAAATCTTACTACCTTTGCAATATGTGTATACGGTAAATTATGTGCCGTTGTTGTGGCAGTATACTTCTCTGTACTCAACGTAGAGTTGGGTTCTACTAGATCATTATGTGTGAAATATTTTTCAAAAGATAATTTTCAATAAAAATATTTAAAAAGATTTTTTACAACACACACAGACACAATTTTTGTCTATTAAGCTATTTTTGTGCAGTGTCAAATATAAATAGACGTTTTTAAAAACAGAGACAATAAAAATTTCAAAATTAACACACACACATGTTTTTAAACTATCTAACTTTTAAATAAATATTTAAAAAATAAAAGGTAAATAATAGCTAATCTGTATTTAATTAATAAAGTAGAAATATTTGTAATCTCCACTTATTTATATACATATATATATATATATATATATATATATATATATATATATATATATATATATATATATATATATATATATATATATATATATATATATATATGTGTGTGTGTGTGTGTGTGTGTGTGTGTGTGTCTTGAATTTATTACTTAAATTCACGTGTTATAGATGTGAATTTGAGAAGCACTTGCTTCAACATTTATCTGACAAAATAGATGAACTAAATAGTTAATAAGATACTGCAATGGGATACTAAGTTATCGTACAATTTCTATATCATTGTATTTCGATACTTTTTTGATCTTCAACTCACGAGTCAAGAAATTTTAAATAACGTGCTTCAGAAAAAAAGCTTCTTTTAAAACTAATAACAGAAAAATAAAACGATAACTTTATTTTCTTTTTTCAAACAGAAAACGATATTTTAAATATCTGTAAATTTTGTAATTATTTTCACCCTTTAAAAGAGAACTGGCAACATAGTATCTCAGTTGACTTTTTGTTTCTTTATTAGTTAATGTTAAAATAGAGTGTTTTCTTTGAAATATTAGTTGTTAGCTTTTTTTCGTGGAAGAGATTTCGTTCGCAGAAAAAAGGTCGTTACTCGCCCGGAAGGAACAAAAAGAATTACTGGGTGAAAGTGTGGGTGGTAGAAAAGATATTTCTTTGTAACGTGTACAAATAAGAAGACGCTCGCATTTTAATTGTCTTCGTTATGATGTATTCGATTACAGGAAAAAGTGACTTGTGAAAGGCGATTACGCTGTTGGGAAATAAGAGCACGTCTTTTCACCATTTGACAAGAAATAAAGGTTGTCTGGTTTTCCCACTTATTCTTCAGGAGATATAGTTTCAATATTGTGAAAGATCAATTATATTTTCGTATCCAACAAATTTTTACAAATCACAGAATCATTTTAATCCTTCATGAAAAATAAGAATAAAAATAAACTTGATGAATAATAAAAGCATAAAATTAGATAAAAAATTTCTTTGGTTATTTTATTACATTTATTTCAAATTATTTATCATTCAAAATGAGATATTAATATACAAATTTATTATAAATAAATGAGGGTATAATTTGTCCATTTCATTAAATCGACATTATTTTATTCCTGGTGCGGTAAGAACATTTTCAAAATAAATAAGTTTAATTTATCAAAAACATGTGTCCTTAAATTATAACTTTTATTTCTAAAACGTATATTTAACGTGGGCTACTCATTAAAAATGGGGAGGGAATACTTAACGTCATAAAATAAATATTTTACATTCTTTTGTTTTATTTTTCAATATTTATTTATTTTTAACTTCCTGTTATGTTCTTAGTTTCCTTTCTTATTTAATCAAAGTAAATATTGATCACAGCAGCATTTTGACGTTTTATTTTTTCAGTATTTAAAAAAAATATCTTGATATTTAAAAATTAGTGTTCTGCGTATTGAGTAGAAAAGTATAGTAAATTAATATACTTATGGCATATATATGTGAGTATATACCTGAGTGTGTTTAGTAAAGAGATAAATTAGTGAAAATTTATAATATTAAAAATGTTTCAACTAATATTTTAATAGTTATATATATATATCATTAAAATATAAATATTTGATATGTATAAATTACATCAAAAATTATAAATAATTTTTGAAAAAAGTATCATTTCTGATAAATATTAACGATGTAATACGAACAAATACAAGAAAGCAGATAAAATGTTTAATTTTAGAAGCGAATATATGTCTTTTATTAAATAGAATTAATTTAACAAATAAACATATAGAAAAATCTACAAAAATTATTAAATGTTTCAAATTTTTATGAACGCACCTATACAAAAGAGTTTTCTATCAATTCAAGTATTGAATATATTGAAAAATAATTGATGTTTTAACTATATGTTTATTTCTAACAAATGAAAAAAGAAGCCGATATATTAAAATATTTTCTATCTAGCGTCAGAAGTTTCGCCAACACATTCTATTTTGAGCCAAAAAAAAAAAAAATTAAACTAAATCCCTCGAAATGGTCATAGTTGAATTTAGTGGAGTGTGAAATATTCCTTTGACCTCATGTTTAGGGTGGCTGCTTGGGTTTTTCTTTCCTCTAACCAGAAATGACCGAATAAAGGAAGATAGAGCCTTATTTCTGGGCCTTTGCAAGCAAAGTTACGAAGGATTTACACCTGTTACAAAACTTTCAAACGCCTCTTCATTTTTTTATTGCGTTTGTTCTCAAACGTTGATGAAAAAGGGGTCAACAATCAGAGTATGTCTTAATTGTGAGCAATACAGAGTTTTATGCCTGCTATCTGCCTACGACTGGGTGTCATTTAAGGTGTTCCTTGTTTTGTTTGGTAAGTTTCTTACGTGGGTTGATTGGTCAATACGATATTGTGCTGTTTTACGCTTTTAATCACTTTTCTTCACAATTCTTAATTTGAAAATAGTAGCAAAAAAAAAAGCAAAGGATAAGAAATAAAATCTTGATGTCACATAAGTTCACGCAATTGAATGATGTATTAATTATTTCATACTGTATTAAAATGTAAGAGGAAGCGATGCTCAAACTCCATTTTCCTGATCATAATCAAGTTTTTTCTTAAGTATCTCATAAAAAGACGAAACCAAAATTTTATAAGAGAACGAGGAAGAATCAAAAGAATTATTTGTGTATTTTTTGTGGGATAAAAAAATATCTCTATTTTTTACTACTAATTTATAATAATTTATTTTAAAAAATTTTTTATTATTGCAGTGCATTATAGAATAGTTAAGGAATGGATTATGATAATTTCGTACCCAATAAGAAGTTACAATGTGTGTACCCAAACAAGTGTATTTCAAGATCGAATATTCTATAATATAATATTTTATGCTAATATTACTTTCAGTATAATTTTTCCTCAATGAAAAGTATCAGAAATGAAAGATTAGGATTTAATTTGATTAATTTACCGATTAATGACAATTTTTTACGTATGATAATTAATTAGACCAGAGCCTAAAGTTTGATGTGGATTCCAATCCACCGCAAACATTCAAGATAAAAATGGGGATCGAACCCACGAATTGTTGAACTGACACCAGAGTGCTAACTAATTTGTTGCCAGCTCGGTTGGAAAGGTCTTGGATATTTTATTTGAAGGTATTTTACAAAGTAAAAACAGAAAAGGATATCAGAGTGACAAATCAAATTCTATCAATTAATCAAATAAAATCTAATTAATCAAATAAAAGTTATTTGATTTTAAATTTGACAAATATAGATTGAAATTTATTTCATAAATTTACTAATAAAAACCAATTACACATTTTATAAGCCCTATACTTTTTTGTAAATTTGAACTTTCTTGGTAATTCTTGTATAATTACATATTAATTATTTGATTACTACAAAACAGTGAAATTCAGCTATGTTTTCTTTTCAGCTATGATATGATTTTTAAAAAAGTTGTGCATGATAAATAATGAAAAACAAATATTTTTTCAAAAATAGAAAACGCTTCAATCTGTGTACGAAAAGGAAAATGATGCTTCACATTGTTAGAAATGATTAATTCTGACGCTATCGTCGACTTATTCAGCAATTTGTTTTCAAAGTATGCCTAACAGAAAGTGAAACTGAGTCGAATAACATTTATTTTAGTATTTGAATTCGTGTAAAAAGATAAACTTACAGTTAATTATTATTTAGGATGCTATCATGTATTTGCTTAATATTCAATAATTAATTTCAGAATTAGATAATAAATAATAACATCCATGAATAAAAATAAAGGAAATTTCATGCAAGAAATGAAGCATATCACTTCAAGTAACATGTTTTATTGTTTGCGATTGCAAGCAACAGAAAAACAATAACAATCATTATCGTCTGTAGAATGTCACAAACTTTGTCAAATTTAAAATCAAATAACTTTTACATTTGATTTGTCACTCTGATATCCTTTTCTGTTTTTACTTTGTAAAATACCTTCAAATAAAATATCCAAGACCTTTCCAACCGAGCTGGCAACAAATTAGTTAGCACTCTGGTGTCAGTTCAACAATTCGTGGGTTGGATTCCCATTTTCATCTTGAATGTTTGCGGTGTGGATTGGAATCCACATCAAACTTTAGGCTCTGGTATATATATATATATATATATATATATATATATATATATATATATATATATATATATATATATATATATATATATATATATATATATATATATATATATATATATATATATATATATATATATTCCTTCTGCATCTATGGTGCATTGAAAACCGAAGTAATGATCCACCATGTTGAGAGTTCATGCAAGCTAATACTGGACAAGTAGTAAACAAGGAAATTTCTTAACTCTTGCCCGTAATGTAGTTATATAATTTTATAAACTAACAACAAACCATTTTTTTTTTTACTTTTGAACGCCATTCGGCAAGAACTGGATTGTAAAACTAATTTAAAAAATACTCAGAGCTATTTTTTGTACAAAACTTCATGGACTCATAACAATTATTTTGAAAGTTATTTCTATTTTTTAATTTCATATGAAAAAAATTCTGTAAAATTGAAATAACCATACTAATGAATGCTTCTTATATTGGCACAAGATTTAGTAACATTCAATAAAAATTTATTTCTAATTTTCAAAGCTGATTTTTCCATGTACACTCTTAAAAGAAAAAATGAATAGCAGTATGTAAATTTCGTAATGGCAGCCCTATCATGGCTATGTTGTTGTTATTGTTGCAACAGCATGCTTCCCATTATCTAGCTCTGATTTGGGCTCTACCAATTAGATAGAAGCAGCCAAGTGGAGCTCTCATAATTTAGAAGCAGAACCAAGCAGAAAACCTCCAATATTTGTCCTTTTACCCCCAGAGGTATCGTTTCACTTGAAGATCATTGCGACCACAACCTATTTAAAGAGCCCCATGTGCTTTTAGGGAACATGACGGATCTTAGGTTAGCTGGGATTCGAACTCATCACCTTCCTATAATGAGAACGACGCCCTAACGAACCAGGTCACCGCAGCTCTTATCATGGCTATGTAGTAGAGTTTCCTTCTTTGACGTAAAAGGTTCCGAGTTCAATCCCAGAAATTATTGAACACTAAAAGATCATAGTTCTGCTTTTTGACATTTCTTTACTTACATTTATAACTGTCTGCCGAAAATATCAAACATTGCTTTTCACCAATAACTAAACAGTGATTGTTTATGTTCGCATAATGACCGAGGCTTGTGATATAGAGATTCTTGATCATATCTAATGAATCGTTGAAATTTGGTTAATCAAATATAGACCACTAAAAAGCATTTATCGATTACACGAGTCACGTTTTCCATTGCTAAGCAATGATAGTAAGGTTTAAGTGAAGGGTAAACTATGCAACCACGAATCCACTAGGCGAACAGATGGTGACTCAGTGATAGTAATCACTCGAGCATACTTCCCTGCACCTACTATCTATACGATGAGCTCTGCCAGGTAGGTAGAAGCGGTCAGGCCGGTGTCATTCGTAATTTAGAAGCAGAAACCAAATCATACATTCATACATAGCGGTGCTGGTGAGCCCCCGGACTGTACCTTTACTTTAAAGGGTTTGGAATATTCGCCCGCCACCAATGCCTCGTAGTTTTGAACCACTCTCAGGTGACGAGGTGACACCTGACTTGGCACCCTCCTGTGCACAACCACGCCACACCAGCGGAAGGACTTTGGACATCACATATTAATGTGGACACGTCCCCAGCCCACGGAGCTCCAGCAACCCAGTTAGGGAGGGTACATGGTCACCCTTCCAATTACTGCCCGTGGTAAATGATCTTCTTCTTCTTCTTCTTAGAGTTGGGTTTGTATGTCATTGGGCACCTCTGCTTTTATCAGCATTTTGTACTATTAACTCCAAACCCAATGTTTCCTAGTTCCAGTCGCTCGGATCACCCACTTTATTAATAAAGTCCGATAACCCTTTAATGGAGTCTAGGTGTAACTCTCTAGTATGGATGATGCCTAAAAAAGTTAATCTAGGGAGGGCAAGAGCCTCGCATTCGTAAATGATATGCTTGGCCCTTTCCTCTGGTCAGAGAGTCAGTCATGCGAGCGATAACTTCCTGACTTGCACCAGAAGATGGTTTGGAGGTCATTTCTACCTCCTGTGAAGGATTCATTGCTGCCCCTTCATTAGATTGCCTCTGAGTTCCCTTGTATTTTTCAGCAAGGTCTACTTCAGAGGCTTCACCTGCAAATGCAGAAAGGTTAGTTGTTTCTTGTGTCTTTTCAGCCATAAGATAACAATTAATAAACTCAGGTAATATAACAGTCCACCCAGCATTGCCTGAGTTACTGGGCAAGGCAAAAAAGCTCTAGAAGTTCGCCAGGCAACTAGAGGGTCCGTTAAGACACCATTACCGCGGTGCCAAACAGCCCTAGGCACGGGTCGCATAACACCAGGGTTTATGGGAGCTGGTTCGCGGCCTCTGATTCTATATTCAAGGCTATCCTGTCATTCCTACAGGGCGTTCGGCGATCCACCACCTGCCGACGCACCTGGTAGCTGCTCAGGCCCCAGGACACGTGGTAAATGATGCTTCATTTTATTGATCTTAGCGAGAAGCGGCGTGAAGCTACTGAGTTACTGGAGCTCTGCAGGAACCAAACAGAAGACACTTCCAATACTTAACCTGCAATTCCCAGAGGTATTATTTCGCTTAGAGGACATTGCGATCGTGGCCTGTTCAACGATCCCCAGTTGTTATTAGTGAACATGATGTATATTCGGTTAAGTTAAGATTCGAACTCACTATTTTTTGATAATGAAAACGACTCCCTAACCAACCAGATCACCATGGCATTGACTCAGTGATAGTGAGGTTATTCTTTATATCTTGTCTTCTGGTCACGCACACAAACCGAATTCATTAACAAAATAGTTATTTTCAAGCATTTAGAAATCATCCGCTGTCATTCATTCACATTATTGACCTAAGCAGCGGTTAAAATTTCCAAGATGCAAATGTACCATGTCACTTTATCAAATCATTCACGATTCTTTTGAGAAACTATGTGAACAGTTCAAACCTATAATTTAGTTCCCAAAAACGCGAGATATGATTCTCTTTGAAAATATGCATCAGAAATGATCAGAAATCTAAATTTTTCGTGAACTGATAACATTTATTCATATATGGATAGCAATATAGACAACACGACTGAATATTCCTTTAAGGACTTTAGGTGATCTGCTGAATCAATGTCACTTTGGATTTGAATTAAAAGTTAAGCCTGTACTATATTTAGAAACGTTCTTCTTCTTCTTAGAATTGGGTTTGTATGTCATTGGGCACCTCCTTTTTATCAGCATTTTGTACCATTAACTCCAAACCCAATGTTTCCTAGTTCCAGTTGCTCGGGTCACCCACTTTATTAATAAAGTCCGATAACCTTTAATGGAGTCTAGGTGTAACTCTCTAGTATGGATGATGCCTAAAGAAGTTAATCTAGGGAGGGGGCAAGAGCCTCGCATTCATAAATGATATGCTCTGCCGTTTCCTCTTGCGTATGACATTTCCAGCAGATAGGGTCTTGCTGAAACAGTCCCATCTGGTCAGAAAGTCAGTCATGCTAGGGATAGCTTCCTGACTTTCACTAGAAGAATATGGTTTGGAGGTCATTTCAAGTGAAGGATTCATTACTGCCCCTTTACAAGATTGTCTCTGAGTTCCCTTGTCTTTTTCAGCAAGGTCTACTACAGAGGCATCACCTGCAAATGCAGAAGTTAGTTGTTTCTTGTGTCTTTTCAGCCACAAGATAAGGTACACGTACCCCCTGGTTCCAGGTATTTAGAAGCATACTACGACCTTTTGCACTGTAGGACATAATATATCAAAATTCTTTCTACGAAACAAATAGTGTCAGTCAGATAGAGAAATTACTGTCTGAGTATACAAAAAATAAGTTAGGCTCAGCACCCCCACCCCGCATCAATTATTTATCCGAGTTACCAATTATAAAAGCGTCTTTTTTCTACATAAAATCGATATAATATCTTAAAGTTTAGTAATATTTAATTACTTATTTAAACAATTATGAACAATCAAAACAAGGATTTATCTAATTGTTTCTGTTAAATTTAGCGCGAAATTACAAAGCAGGAAGACGTGTGAATTCATATAACTATATCTGAGAAGTAAAAAATACTAAATAAAAGGAAGGGTAGATGTAATTTTTGAAGATAAAAATCCTGTTGGGGTACATTATTTTTTCCAATTACATTAAATAAACAAACAATGTTAACTCTAAATCAACAAACCAGACGTGCTTTTTAAAAATGTAATAAAAAAATTTTCTCTTACGGAACTTGCTTTAAAAACCTTTTTTTTTTTTTCATTTTCTTATTTTTGAACGACATTTTGTCCTTAAAATGGAAAAATACCTCTTTTTTTAGTTCTGTGACTTCAATTCGGTCTTCAAATAAGTTATGTTGCAATGTAGAAACACCTGTTCTGAAGAGTAATAATAGAAAAACCTTGAAACTTAATTTACATAGATAGATGAATTGAAAAATAATGACATGCATAAAAGTCCTTCACTATCCTCAAATGTATTACGAATTTCAAAAAGAATGATTTATTTATAAATTTATTTTTTAAAGCTAAAGATTAAGTTTACTTCGAAACTACAGAAAGAAAAAATATTTTAACTAAGCATAATTATAGAACTATGCTTAGTTAAAAAAAATTAATTAATGAAATTTTTAAAAATTTATAAATCATCCTTGCCGATTTAAGCTAACTATAAAGTGGACCTTTTTGTCTTGTCTTTTTTATTTTGCATTTTCTTCTGTCCTACTGTCAAAGTGTTAATGACTTGAATCAATGGTAAGCGGCTTCAAAAAACTATGTTTTGGCCCTTATATAAGAAATCGTTTCATTAACAATATTCTTAAATATTCCATGGTGAACTTCGCGTTATTTGCTCCCGCTGGAAGAATACGATTTGAAGGCAGGCAGCAAATTCATCGACAAGTTGAATTTACGACAACGTCTCTATTAGAGTCCCTTAAGCCTTAATACGACGTGATGTAGATGAAACGTTATCTGACATCATCGATGTTTTAAACCAATGAGAACTGTAAGAAAGTGATGTAATCATGATCTCAACGAAAGAAACAACCAGTTTATTGTCAATAAATGCTTTATTATTCAGTTCTTTGCTCTGTTCTACATCATCAATATTAACTACATCTACATCATCAATATAATCTACATCATCAATATTATATGTAATATTAGGTTAAGTTATATTACACTACGTTTCCAACTCTCTATTTCTACCATCCAAAAACTCTTATACACGGCCAGCAATTCATAATTTTGAGCCACGGTCAAGTTATGATGTCAGAGATAATCCCTTCTTTTCACTATCAAGAAAAAGGACATATAAAGAAAAGGAAGGTATATCCAGAAAAGGACATTAGACGTTACAAATCTTTTAATATGTACTGAACTTCTGTGAACGATGGTCTTCAATTGAGTGAGGTATCAAACCCATTACTTCTTAGAAACGAAAATGACGTCATTTTTTATTAGATTACCATTGCTTCACCTGATACCTGAATGATTTATATTTGAAATATCAGTTTATATTAGAATACATTTCGTTATGCGTTTCTACCCTGGTAGAAGCTGCTAAGTACAGCAACTGTTTTTAATTCTGAAGTCTGAGCAAATGATAAGATCAACACGTGAACTGACACATTTCCCTTTAAACTTCCATGCCACTCTAATAGAAGAATGTTAGATCCTACGTAAGATTAATGAGAATAGGCCTTTTTAAATGATCTTTTGCTGAATAGGTATCGAATCTGCGACCTTTCTGAGGACGAAGCCATTCGTCACAAGCCAATTATTCTAGCATTTAAAATATTGTGCATTAATAGCTTGTTTTCGTTGCATTTGTTACCAGCTGCTAATTTCAATTGGCTTAACTACTGAATGGATATAACTGGCATATAATTTAGAACATTGTCAGAAGACAAAATCAGCACTTGGACTAATATCCACTCTTCTAATCCTCTACATCATGGGTTCCAAAACTTTTTTTTTCTCGTGGACCACTTTCAAAGTTTTACTATTTTCGGTAGACCCCCTGCTGCTACATTTCTACTATATTCCCAAAACTCCTAAAATATATCATCCTAAATTGGGTTAAGAAGAAAAAAAGTAGCATATTTTCTTGTGTCCTATTTATTAAAATAATACTTGTGGTTCTACAAAATTATAAACATTTATTAATACAAACAATCAACAATTGACAAAAAATCAACAATGAACTCTGAAATTTAAATCAACAATAAAAAATAGTAATACGTTTTGTTCTTTGCGTTCGTATTTATACTAATGCAGATTGCAAGCACAGCGCAAGTCGCAATTCAACCCGTTTGCAGGTCTAAACAAGCATCCCGGACGAGCGGGCGCACGGGCGGCACTTTTAAAGTCTCGACATGTGGTGTACACTCTTTTACTATTATCTATTGTTCTATTCAATTCTGTGTTTGAACTGAGTCTCGAATATTTTTGTGTACCCACCTAGTAAGTGATGCTACCTGCCTACGTTGATAAGTAAATCCAAGCCAAAATTTTTGTTCTTTATTATGAAAACCAGAAAATTTTTCGTGGACCCCCATTTACAACTTGTGAACTCCTGTTTTCTTTTCAGATCTACGTGGACCCCTGTGTGTCCACCTATGTGGTCTCCTATGGACCCCTGTGTGTCCATTTTGGGGGAACCCATGCTCTACATCAACAGCATTAGATAAACGAAAATTTAAAGTGCAAAAGTCACCCAGCATGATAATCTCCAGTGAAGTCATACACATCAAGACTATTGACTCAAGAACGAAGCTTTTCGCTGATTAATGAGTTATGGCTTGTCTTGGATTTATCAACCACGATGTTTAGCTTACTGTTCACAGTTTTCAAAGAAAAGGGATTTCATGTTCATTTACCAACCACGATGTTTAGCTTACTGTTCACAGTTTTCAAAGAAAAGGGATTTCATGTGCTTCCAGAAAGATTTTGAGATGATGCAAATCCATTCCCTTCCTTCAACAATCGATAGACTTCCAATGCCTATCGATTGTTGGCCAAATGTTATATTCGAACAGTTATGCGTAAAAAAATTTGAAATGAACAAGATCTCATTGGGATAATACCACATGAAATAATACGTCGCAGTAGAAAACTGTACGTTGTCCAACAAGCCTGGTAACACGCGTTGCAGGAAATCAAGTATTTTGCACATATCCGATATTAAACATAGCTTGACAAGCCCATCTTCTACAATGCAAACTCGACCATTTAATATCATCAAACACGTCTGTGTTGCCCGAGTGTGTATTGCATATGGATTCACTACGTTCCAAGAAATGTTATTACTATTGAAAATATTCTTCCTATATAGGAGTATGATTCATACAGGAATAACGAAAGGCTGTGGGAAATAGAAATCTGCAGCTTTTTTTTTCCAACTATCAATGTGATAAATCCCATCGAGTTTCAAAATATCGTTCTTTCAGTAATTAACCACGCTGCACATCATACGGATCCATGTCATCGATATTTAGAATCCTCTACATGATTTTGCGTGAAGTTCTAACTAGATTCATGATACTTCGTGTTCTACTACCATTCGCAATAACTTCTACCAGATCTAGTTTTGTCTCTTTGTTCGATCGCAGTTACGTATGGCCATATGAGAAGAGCAAAGATTGGAAATCTTCAAATGCCTGAAACATCAGTCGTGTTCGCACGGGTCTTATTGCCTGCAGTGGACTGGTTCTGCATTTCATCTTAGCACAAATTGCAACGTGTTGTGGTGTATTTCCACCGACTGCTTCAATTCTCCCTCGAAATTTACATATTATCTCATATAGCCTAGTGATAAGAAATGGGAACATTCAAAATTAGATCCCAGTCTCTGCTGAATAACGGCAGTAGGATGCTATGCTTCTCCCTTCTGCATGCACATCTGTCCAGGATGTTCTTGGTTGTTTTATGGGTTTCCTTCTTTTCGACATAGGAATAAGAACCATCTATGAAAAATCCTCTTAAAAGGTAACTTATTTGGAAGACATTAAAATACTTTACAACATTGTCAGGCCATTAGACTGTCCACTAATCAGAACGAAATACATTCATTGCCATAAAAATGTGGGCACGGAGAAGTCCAACGATAACTGGCATGAAGGTACGTGTCAAACTGGTGTATGTAAGTGATTAGAAATGCAGTGTATTTGTGACCTGCGTAATGCCATCAGAGAGAGGGTTGAACTTCGTTTACTTTAGAATAGAAAACAAATAAACAGAGATTTTAGCATGTATTTAACGTGTTGTACAGGGACACTTTTTAACTAGAGATGACATGACACCATCATCGGAGATAATCTGTGCAGTTGTGAGAGTTCGAAAAGGGAAGAATCATAGGGATGATGGAAACTGGGTGGTCAACTTGGCTAGTGGCTCCCCACTTAGGCTATTTTGATCTATGTGGAGGAATTAGAGGATTTTGAGAAGACATTGGAACCAAAGGACAAGAGACAAGTCTATTACAAGCCACGACCAGGTACAAAACACTCTTGACGGACCAATAATCGAGAAAATCATCTCATCATACGACACGTATGCATAGCGTCAACCATCTTAATTTCCGTCATGCATACACAGGCAGTAACACCACTACTTGCCTCTATATCAGTCCACATTATTTCAAGACCTTTGGCTAGAAAGCAGTTGCTGTCTCATCTCCCATTTTGTGTATTGCCATTGACACCCACTCACCGTTACCTCCGCTTAGAGTTGTGTTATCTTCGAAAGAATTGATCTGTAACTGAATGCAATCAAGCCGTCTTCATTGATGGATCCAAGTTAAATTAAGGAAGAGATGATAACGAGTATGAAGGGGCCCCTTGATAAACGTCCTTATTCTTTCTTTGCTGCACAGAGGCACACCACTTCTATAACTGGTGTGGTTGTATGAGCTTCCATAGCATACGACACGAAATCACCATTAATATTGATCCACGGCACCATGATTATGTAGAGGTGTATTTGTGACAGTCTTTAGTCACATGTGTTGTCATGAGCCAATTTTTAACATGGAAATGTTCTCCCACAAATAGCAAGTTTCACAGGACTGCCTCACCATATTTCTCCTCTTTCCTGACCACCTCGATTCCCAGATTTTCTCACCAATCCAGCATAACTGAGATCATTTAAGAAAGCAAGCTGGCTACAATACAAATTCAATCAAACTAACGACATGCTTACAGAAACATTGGAACTAAATGTCGATGGATATCATACGGGACTTGTCTGCTTCGGTGCCCAACCGTATCACGTCATGCATTCTTGCTAGAAAGCAAGAATGCATGACGTGATAACATGGTTCTAAAACCATTCATTCATTTGTCATTCATTTGTAATCTTTTTCTGCAATAAATGATCATTTTGCTTCGATTTTGCAAACACTTAAATGTAGTGTGCTTACATTCTTAAAACTTCATTTTACTCTGATGTCTCTTTCTAGATACTCAAATTTTTATGGGAATGAGTATTTTATTCTTTAATAATAATAAATCCTTTATAAACATTTCGCTAAGAACCGTTAGCTGGTCTTATAAAGAGGTTCCTCTTTTGCAATTTTGGCTTCAAGGATCAGCTTTGAAGCAAGCCGCCTCACTTCAAACCGAACATATTCCAAAATATCATGTATCGAGCCAGGAAATATTCCCGAAGCGAATTTACAATATGATTATGAATCGTCTTGCTATACTGCACTTATCCTGCAAATTTTGAAGCCTTTAGCGCGAACGTACTATATAATAATTATAATCAGTTTACTAAAAAGATAATTAAGAATCACAATAAATATTAAATTTAAAAATGTAAAATATTTTCTATTTAATCTTTATTGTGATTCCTAAAATTATTTTTGTGTGCAATGTTTTATGTTATTAAAAAAGTTACATTAACATAAATAATTATATTTGTTTTTTCTGAAAATTAATTTTTTCTTATAAATTACAATGATGTATAGTAATTTTTTTTTTAATTTTGAATTAGGAGAGCATAATATTTACTCTTTTTCTAGGCGACCTTTCAAGTACTTTTCTTTAAAATTACCATTCTTTCTCTTTTGATTTTTATATTCTGGGTTTTCTATAAAGCTCTTATTATTTAAGTGACAGGTGCGTGGCTGGTAAATGTCACCAAGAAACACCTGCTAAAAGAAAAAAAGAAATCACTGTGAAAAACACCACGTGGAAGGCACTGAATCACATTGAAGTCTGCTCACTTGAGCAAATAATCCTTCTTTGTAAATAGTGTCACATGTCAAACGATTTTTCATATTCGGTTAGTAGTATTTTAAAAGTGATTTTTTTTCATTCCAAGAATATTCTTAAATTTATTACAGTTAAAAAAAATGAGCGATAATTTGAAGTTATGTATTTTCTTTTGAATCAAAATTCAAAAATAAAATTTTTTGTACATAAATTGAAATAAAAAATATTCCTGAAAATGAAATGCAATATTTAGTTTCTTGCTCTCACAAAAATCCTTTTTCGCTCATATATTTTTATTCGATTGAATTTTAAGAGAAAGTGAATTCCTAACAACATCTATAAAGACAATCAAAAAAGAACCTTTAAACAACCTTTCAAACCTTTAATTGTTGAAATGATGTGCTGATCTTTCAGTTAGGTAACTGTGTTTACATCACTCAAAACTCATACAATGGGCAAGTTCAGATGGATTAGAATATATTCTAAAACATATCCAGTTAATGACGAGGACGACAACTGAGCTTTTATCTTTCCTATTCAATTTTTTACACCACATCAGTAGAATAGTACTAGCAGGAAATTATTTAATGTATAATCCCAACAAAATAGTATTTTTGGGTATATCAAAATCTAATCAGCTATATCTGGTCTAGCGTAATGGCAAAAAAAAAAAAAAAAAAAAAATTGAGGAGAAAGAATTTATGAATCTATTTATGAAAAGAAAAAAATTTTTTATCGTGTAGTGAAATAATTACGGAGTAGTAATTAATTAGTCATTTTAACTATTCGTTTAGTAATTTTATAATTTGAAATTTTCTTCGTGGTGGAAATTAATGGCATTAAAAATTTAATTTTGCTATTAATATCACATGTGTGGTTTATGTACTTGATTATTATTCAAAAAATTATCCGCTATGTTCTAACCAGTTCATGCAGAATTTAACGCTTAGCTTTCCTATATGTTAGATATGGGTCCGAATCTCCGTAAGATACATGTGTAAGTTACGAATGTATTTCTGATCGTGTAATATTAAAAAAGTTTCTTTTTGGATGCTTTTTGAAAATTTCACTCATATTCGTAAAAAATAGCCTAATATGCAGCCTTTGTAAAATATTAATCTGTAACTGATTTGATTATGTATAAAATTAAATTTATTTATAATCAAGTCAGTTTACAGATTAATCAATTTAAAAAAATGATGAATTATTTTCTAATTAATAAAAATTTTTTATTAATGTACATTATATTATTGCTTATATTTTTGTAATCCTTAATTGATTAACGTGATCCTTTGTTGTAACTTAGCCTCAGTTCGTTGTTAAAAACCTTTTGAGATTTTGAATGCAACTAATACAAATAAATAAGGCTTTTCTTCTATAAGAACCTTACACAGAATAAATGAATTTACGACAGTTTTTCCTTTCATTAATATCAACAAAATCTTGAATCTTAAACCTTAAGTGAAATTTAAAAAAATATGTTTACAATGAAAATGAAATGATATTATTAAATATTGAAATAATTTTTAGAGCTGAGTGTCTATTTACAGAGCTCCAAAGATAAAGTAATTTACATTACTTTTTTAGTATATACAATTTATATTATTGGAACAAAGATAAAATGTAGTATATGTTGAGTGTCAAAATTCAAAAATAATAAATTTGATAAAAAAAAATTTAAAAAAAGTAGTCTATTATCTCTGCGTCAGTAGCAATTTCATTAAATTAACTTTTTCTTTATTATTGAAAAAAAAACACTTTAAAGATGTGTGTATGAATACATAATAAACATATAAAATGTTATCACTGTTTAAAATATAACTTTTAAAATTAATTCTAATAGAAGATTATGCATTAGAGGAATCATAACCGAAAAATTCCGTTTCACATACAAATTTTCAAATTTTATTTCATACATCATTTTGAACGAATGAAATTTTTGCAGATTCCTATTCAGAAAACAAAAAATACTTCAAAGATAAACAATATAAATACCCAAAAAACTTTCTCTTTCTCAGAAACTCCGACGAACGCATTCAATGGATATTCAAATACCGAAGCATACGTCATGAGGCGGGATACGGGAAGCTCACGTCACATGACTATGACATCACGATGACGTACTATCAACATGCTACCAGATTAAATTTTTCTCGCCATTTTGGCAGTACATCTGTAAATAATCTGCTAAAAATTTTCTCATAAATAAATCATTTCCTTTTTAAGCAATCTTAAGAATGTTTTTAAAAAATGTTTTGATGTGTTTTAAAGAAACTATTACGAAACAAAATAAGTTTATTTTAAACATATTACAAAGTTTATTTTAATTTTCGTTTTGAACTTCTGCAAATTTATTTCACAGTAGATTTTGTCAAATGTGTAATATTCTCCCAATGTCATTATTTTGTTTTTATTACAGTATACGATTTTTTCTTCGAAATTGTTTTTTTTTTCTATCTTTTTATCAACTATTTTTGATTTAAGATAAATTTTTGTAAACAAATTAAAACATTGCTATTCAATGTTTCAATTTGTTTCAAAAAAGTTATCTTATAACAAAAATATCAAACATGATTTTTTATTGCCATGATGTGGTTGTTTAGCTCAGACATGGCTTAATGCCTACATCACTTTGTACATACGTCTTTCACGTAGATTTGATCGCTTATTTGTTGCCATAAGCCGATTGATTTAGCACAAATATTATTTACTTGGGGTGATAAATCGGTGATTTCAGCTCATTCGATTAAAAATTCTTCAGTTAAATGCTATTGAAAAACGCTTGATTGATAACGAAAACGAACCATGGTTACATGGTTTCAAAACGATTTTGAATGGATTCGAACTGTAGCTTTTTAACAATAGTTAAATTGTTGTGGATACATCATATCTTAAGTCATGGTTTAGCCAGTCCAAATACCTGAAATTAATAACGTGTCCGAAGTCACTTGACGATTTTTAAACACTTTGAGCCAACTTACATGAGGACTGGAATCGATTTAAGCTGACTTGTAGAATTATGTTGTCGTTTTCGGAATAATCAATATTTTTCGAATGCTGGTAAACAACTTTTGAATTTCAAATTGATAGAGTCGATACCCTGATACATCACACGAAATTGATGGGATGTGTCCGAAACAAATAAACCATTGTTAAACGGATTGTGCCAACGTAATCACCACTTGAATCCATTCGAAATATTTTGGAATCCATGCTTATAGTGTTCACTTATAAATCAGTGTTTATAAGTTACTTTTATCTGCAGAATCTATTATCATCCAAAGTGAATGGTATTTATCCGAAGTCAGTGAGCTTATGTCTGGGTGCAAGTGAGCAAATCTAAGTTAAAGATATTGTCCAATTATATACAGAATAAAGGGAAATAGACATTAAGCCAAATATGAACGAAGAAACTATTTCATGATTATAAAAAATCATTTGCAATGTTTTCGCTCAATTTGAAACCCATAAGTTGTTGACGAATATTCTTAAAATATTAATTGCGTTCCGGAAATTACACAACTACAACCATGACTACAGGCCAGTTCAAATTAATTCGAGCCCATGATTAAGTTGGCACAAAATATTTAAAACCATTGTCGAATGGCTTCGGACACGTGATATCAATTTCAGGTAGTGACTTTCGGGCATGACTCGAAACCAAAAATTTGTTTAAATGCATTCGTGAATGCAAAGCTATGGTTCAATAAGACAATTCACGTTAATTCAAGCATTTCTTACGTTGGTAATGGAACAGAAAAAAAGTAGAAAATAAAAGAATAATAACCCTCTATGGTTAATTTTCAATAGGCAAGAATTTAAATGCTCTTTTTTTATTTATTAATTTTTTTCATTAATTTTTTTATTTATTTAGCTATTTTTGCTTTGAAATGAGAATAAATAAAAAGAAAACGAAAACGCTCCTATTTCCTTAAATTAATTATTTATTATTAAATTAAAATATTATTATTAAAATGAAATAAAAATGAAAATCAGATTTTGCGTTTGATTTTTTACTCCCAAATTTTACTGGTTTTTTGCTTATGTAGAAAAACCAACATTGTGCAAGTAAATAAAATATTTATAGTACATAAATGTTTTGACATTATGTATAAGTTCAAATTATTTTGCAAACACAATCGTTTCTAATTTTACAAATTAACATTATAACTTATTTGATATTTCTGGCATGTGATGAAAAATTATGGTGAAGATAGGAAATTAGGAAAAAGAGTAAACTCAACTTCGAATTCTTACCTTTATAAGTTAATTGTGGATTTATGGTAAATTAAATAAGTACTGAGAATGGGAAATAAAAGAGAGCACAAAATTCTTCCTTTTTAGAATCTTTGAACCCTGAAATCTATTGACCAATCACGCCTTTCACAATCGAGGAAGTTTATTCGATCAATGCCATTATATTCTTGAAAAATTGTACGCATTGTTTTTTTAATTATACTTCCTTCATAAAACCGGAAGAATATAAGAAAAAATCAGACAAAAATTACCAACTATACTCACATTTGAATGCCATACTTCCTCTTTATTTTATGACAGCGGTGCTAATTAAAATGCTTCATCAAATTAAGCAAACAAGGAGAAAAAGTTCAGAAACTTTACCAAACGATTTCTTTATATAAATCGTTTGCAGTCACGCACGATTCGTGCTAGTAATAATCGACATCGATAGATAATGCACGAATCGGTATGAGTTCGAAAGTAATAATGAAGCGCCAAATGATTTAACAGCTGCCGAATAAAAATTTAATGACTTTATTTGGCATCATTTTCATTTACATAACTTATTCACCTAAATTTGTTAATGAACATGTTCACGAATATTTAAAGTAAAACCCTTAAAAATGGCGAACAAAGGGTTTTGTGCAATTTGATCTAATTTCGACAAAATGTAAGTTTTCAAAAAAATGGACGTTTTATATATTAACGTTGGAATAAATATATATTTTTTAAATTTAAACTTATTATACGAATTTTGCTTTTATAAAAAATGTATAATAAATATTTAGAAAATTTAACTGTACATGAATTAAGCTTGCAAGTTCAATTTGGACAGTTCTAGTAAGTATGCAGTTTTGATTAGAAATGTTTACCATTTAAAAATAATTTCTCTTTTTATTTCTGCAGATTCAATAAAATATTTTAATGAAAAATTTCATATTTGATTATAATAAATAAATATTTTTTCACAATAGATTGAAAAATTAGTTGTTGCTAATATACTTAAAATAATATTGTAAATTGAAGACAAATTTAGTAAGGAATCTGGAAAATTCATCACTATTTCAAAAACATTTATTAAAGCAAATGATGTAAGAAATATCCAGATAACACCCAACACAACAGAGGTTTTCTCAAGAGGTTTTTCTCTGATAAGGCAGTTCCTTAAAGAGAAAAGCAAACATTTTATTTGGTCACAAATTCTTATTTCTAAGTATTCCTAGAAAATGTATTGATAAAACTCTTACATTTCCTTCAGAAATTAAAAATATTTTGATATAGTATACTTATAAATTCTTCCAATTTAATCCACATTTTTGCACGTTGTTTTTGCAACCGCCGAAAACTTTCCTTATTTGCTTATCGTTGAAAATATATTTTTATTGTGAAATAATTTCAAATAAAATAAAATGTATCACTAAGTTCTCTTGAAATAATAAAATGTGATTTGAATTATTGGAAAAGAAGTTTACTTCATAATTCTATATATATATTCCAGATTAACAGATGATTATCTAATCAATTTTAATGAGTTTTAGCAATTGTTTTTTAATTTACAAATTTTAACATTTAAAAAATAAATAATATAACATTAAAGATACAACTATATCTTTCTGTACATCCTATAATTCCTTTTATACAAATTTTTTGTTGCAAAATAATTGGAACTAGTATTCTTATCTAAATTAATTAAATAATATATGAGCTTAATAAATGTTTTAAATTTGATTTTATGGTAACTACGAAAAATTATTTATTTAAGGTAGTTTTTTACATTGAATTTATATGTGTGTATGTGTATTTTCTGTATATTTAAATAAAATAATATATTTTTTACCGTTATTAAAAGCGAAAAAAAGTGTGTATTTTAAAAAGGAAGATATTCTATTCATTTCCAGGGTTTTTCTGAAATCCCCCCCCCACCCAGCTGAATGAGGGATGAGAATTTCCGGGATGTGAAAACCTACCGGAAACGCGAAAGCTTATAGTAACGGAAATCGTCTTTTTCAGACAAATTCGTGGAAATGTCTTAGGGTAAGAACACAACGTAAGCAGCGGAATTTTTTTTTAATAGGAATATTTGATACCATTCTGCTCATGCAAAGAAATTCACAATTTTTTTTCCCAAAGTAAACTCATTTTTTAAAACTGATATACCTAATCTTGATGAATTATTAACTCTTTTTGAACCCCCCCCCCTATTGATTGGATATTGCTATTTACTATCACGATTTCAAAATTTTTACTTTCGAACAATTAAAATGCCAAAAAAAATTATGCACAGGTTCTAAACAGAAAAGAATGTAACAATTGCATAAATGATTTCAAAATTTTTACTTAAGAATTAAAAAAACATCAAAAAAATTTTATATTCAAAGTTTTCAGCAGAAAAAAATACAATAATTGCGTTAAATGAAGAAAATTAGAAAATATAATATAATTTTTCAAAAGCAAAATATAAATTCCTTAAAGAAATTACAGACACAGAATTAAAAATCAAAATTAACTGAAAATTTTACAAATGCCTTGATTTTAATAATAAGATTTTGCTTTTACATTTATCTGAAAGAAACGGTTTAAGCATTTTCCCCAAAACTTAAAATATTAAAAACAAGCAACTAAAAAAAAAAATTCAAATTCGTATGGAAAAATTAAAGAACACTAAATTCAAAATATTAATATTTGATAATAATGATAAATTTATATTTAGCATTTATAATGAAATAATTGTTACTGTATTTACTTTGTTTTCATGGCTATTAATAATATATCATAAAATGGCACAATAAATATAATAAATTTTCGTATATCATGCATCACCATTTAAACATCATGTGTCATAAAACTCCAGTCGAACGTGTTGGCGGTTTTTATAGTCGCTAAATGTAAGCCAATTAAAGCTATTTATTCTTTTTAATCTATAATATATTAGTATTATAGATTAAAAAAATAAATACCTATAAGTCAAAAAGAACAGAAATATCAAATATATTGCAGATCATTAAAAAGATCAGTATCAAAGTCAGATTAATCGCATTTGGTTTTAAATTTAAAAGTATAAGCAAGGAAATTTTCTTCTTATTAATCATTACTATGACAGACGATTGAGGAAATATGATTTTGATGTATAACATTTCAAAAGAAACAAACTACCACATTTGTAACTAATATTACTGAAAATTAAAAAATAATTTATAAGTGCCTCCATTTTATACTTTTTAGAATAGATATTAGTTCTCCTTTTCATAAGCATTTTTGTTTACTGGAGCAACAAAAATGTTCTCACAAAATTTTTTTTTCCGCTGGAATTCAGAAAATAGAATTAAAAAAATGCTAATATTAAATTTTAACTGTTATTTTTTTAAGATTCGAAGTTGTGAATCACCACAAATGTTTTAGTCAGATATTTGCCATATTAAAATCTTAAAGTTATTTTATCTGTAATTTGTATACCGATCAAATTAACAATTAATTCCGCATCTCTATTATTCTGCTCAATTGCAAACGTTAAAATTACAATTTTAGTTGGAATCTCTGAAGCATTTATTTTTAAAATATAAATTGTAAATGATATAGTTTATGCATAACAAAATCATCATCAAATTATGAACAGCCTAATAGACGACAACTGTTGTAAAACATTTAAATAGTTAGTAGTTTAAAAATATTTTTTTTGGAGATAATACGCTGTATACTGAACCACACAAGAATCAAAACTCGGTGAACTTCTAAACACTCATCATCACATTAAGAAAATGAAATGAAACATTCATCTCCAAATTTGCAACCCTGATTGGAATTGAACAAAGAAAAACTTCCACTTTAAAGTGCACAATTCTGCCCAGAAACCATGATAAGTGAAAAATCAGGAGGGAATTATAAAAAATTTGAAGTCATGGTTGCTTGAAGAAGTAAGAAATAACCAACATACTCCGCCGAAAGATAATGAGTTTGATGTCAGAACCAGCCAAAAACCGGATAAAATGAATAAAAGTTCGTAATATCAAATACTTTTCTATGCGTAAGACATGATTTTGAAAGAATGTTGCCTCTCAGTTGCCGATATCTTCCTTCTAACCATCATTTGATATACCGAAACTGTGTTTATAACGATACTTTCGCAGAAATTCATAGTAAACAAAAAAGTTCTTGCCGTTTTCAATAACCCAAAAGAACATGACCTACAGAAAGTGTAGCCTATTATTAGCCCTCGAAGTAATCACCATTGGCATACAGCACCTTTTGCCAACGTGTCATCAGTTATGCAATTTCTTTGCGTTAAAATTCGGGGGTTTTGGACTCAAAAAAGTCCGCGAGAGCTCTGTGCAAGTCCATCTCACTAGTGAAGGACTTCCCACGAAGTTGATTGTCCAAGGAATGGAAAATGTAGTTATCTGATGATTCAAGGTCAGGTGAGTAAGGAGGAGGATACAATATCTCACAACCAAGTTGTTGTATGGTATTCCTGGGCACACGAGCGACTTGCGGCTTCACGTTATCGACCACGAACAGTACACACTTGCATTTTAAAAAATTTTGCTCCTTCTTTTGCAATGCCTATTACACACGTTCCAAATGCTGCAAGCAGGTCCGCAGTAACCATTTGTCCCTTTGGTAACAGCTCATTAGTGAACGGCTTGACGACTAGCCAATCAGCTTCATCACAGAGGGACAAATCCCCCACCTGAATTTGTGAAACCAATGTGCATCAAGTCACCAAATATGTCAAGCGTTTGAAAATAGTGCTGTGTACGGCAAGTTCACAAATTGCCGTACACAGCACTATTTTCAAACGCTTGACATATTTGGTGACTTGATGCAGCAGCTGGTAAGCCCACGTTGAACTCGTAAAGCAAACAACACCGAACGAGCTCCTTCGATTTCTCCATTTCTCTTCGCTACTGTACGAGTTACAATTGATGAATGTGAGCGGTGTACTTGCTGTTACAACGACTGATATTCCTACTCTCGACTGACTCTCAATTAATAATATATTTGAATAGTAATACAAGGCAATAATCATCTTTAAAGGTGAGAACTTTATAATTTGGTGGACATCAGCATTTGAAAATAACGAGAACTTTTCCAAATATATATCGTCTATCATTAAATAATATACTTTTAAATATGAATTTATTAAGAATGAAAATTGCGTGATTAAATCAATACGCATTTAATATTTTTATGAAGTTTTTTTTTCTTAACTAAAACATTTTGAACATTAAAGTAATAATGCAAATAACAGTGAAGGAAGTGAACGGGCCTAAATGTTACAATGTGACCGAAAATTTTATATATCTGCCACAATTCCCACTATTCTCTCACTGATGTATGCCTCAATGCCAAATGATAACACGGTGATAAGGAATGAAACTGATCGATTCAACCAAAAAGAATCAGTTTCTGATAAGAAAAATTACTATGTAGGAAGCTGAGGAGTGAAGCAATGAGTTCTGCTCACTGCACATTGCCTCATGTGAAGCTCTCAGCTGTCAGAGAAAAACTCATCATTTTTGACGAACATTCTGTAAAAAATTTTTACACATTTTAAATGTTTCGTAAGAGATTCTATTTTCTTCATCAGAAACATCATGAGAAAATATTGATGTGCAAATTCTGTACTAAGATGTGGAGTTAGCAAACAAGATGGAGATTTTCCCCTTGCCGATTGATAATATAGTTTTTTTTATTTGAACAGTATTTGTACATCAACAGAATATATCTTGAACTGAAAATATTAAGCTATTGTGATATATTGAATACATGTAGAGTAGTTGCATAAATGAGCGAATTATCATAAATTTGGAACAAAAAATTATTAGTAAAAAAAATAAATGTAATTAATTTCACTAAACTGTAATGCTATTTCTGATTGCTAGGATAAACTGCATTTTTATCAAAAAAAAATAACAATCTCAATGCTCGTTGAGGGTTGATTTTGACATAAATATAAAAACACTTATTGTGTTAGTTTGGTAGCATTCTAGAACAGCTGAAATTTCTTTGCAATATGTCCCTAAGAGTTATTAGGGAAAATCCGGAAGGTCTTGAAAAGATACCTTATACTCCTAAGCAGTTATACGAAAAGTATGCAGCATATATCTCACATAATTTCTTACAAGGTATTATTCGGTGATAATCTTCTAATAAAAGGATTGACTTCATAACATAGGTAATACTATCAGTTGCAAAATGTCATCAATGTTTCTCCAAACTTTTAGAATAACATGCAGCGTAACTAAAGGAGTTTAACATTCCTGGAAACCATTCCTCAGAATGTCATACCAGGTGCTAAATAGCATCCCTTTCAGTGATAAATGTTTGATTGAACTGCTAACTTTTCATTTCTATATTATTACGTAAGTGGCGATCATCGTCAAAAGATGAAAAGACATATTGATCTCTGAAGATACCATTCTTCAAATTTCAATTCAAACTTCAATTCTTGTCACAAGTTGATAGTATTAATCCAGATGATTCTACTTATGTTGAAGAACTACTGACTTTTATCTTAAAGGACCTCTACATGAAAATGCAGAGTCACCAAGTCAATTTCAGATACTATATTTTGGTATCATACCATTTATACTAAATAGCAAATGATATACAATTGATAATAATGGTATAATTATAGTAGATAGGATTGCTCTCTTGGTAATTAATCTCTTGTAGCTTTATTGGTCAGGGTGTGATCAACTATTGTAATTGCTGTGTGGTTGCATTTTCTCAACAGCTAAGTAACTTAACTATCATGCCACAAGAATCAGAATAGTTACTAATATATCGATTCAACCAAACTTTGTTTCTGTAAGGTTTATCGTGAGGGATAACCTTTGGATAAGGGATAACAATTCATAGTACTATTAAATGATGTCTTAAAAGTTTCTCTTTATAATTTCGCTCATTAAAAAATTATAGTCTAAGTTTAATAATCGATAAATTTAAATATTTGCGTTTTAAAATGCTAATGGCTGCATAATTTAAATCCGTATATCGCTGTTGGTCCCTAGCAATGTAAGTTTAATCATTTTCAGAGCTTATCAAAGCATATTATCATAGCAAATTTCGTAGCTTTGTATGCACATTTTTTGCAACGGAGTGCATTTATAATAAATAATTTAAATCACTTAAATTTAACTATAACGAGTAATTTTAGCGTTTGTCTAAATTTTATAATAAGCAAATCTAAATTTTTATTATCATTTTATTTTGTTATACCATATGTATTAACTATTTAAATGTTTTCTAGCACGTGCGTAAATAATATATTTTTAGATACAATATTGAATAATACTTTATATGTCACAGATTTCTGGACATTTGTCTGCCATTTATTTTTAAAGTGGTTTAATTAAAACTTATTAAAGATCAGTGGCAACTATTAGATTCACACAATTAATGCTTGAATGCAATATTCATTCTGTTTTCTGCTAACCAAATTGTTCATAAATTTCAGAAATCAAAAAATTTATCACAAATTAAACACTATATGTAATAAATAAAATATAGTTCTAAATTAATTTTATTAAGAAATATTCCATTGCTTTCATCCAATAATCCAGTTTATAGCAGCACTTATCTTAAAATATGATCTTGTTCTGAAACGTTTACCATTAAAAGGCAAATAAATACTATTTAAGTAGGTTACTCGACCATAGCAAGATTAAGTTGGTTAGAACGATTCCATAAAACGAAACTTATTATCCATTTTATTGTAATTATATTTTGCATAAACCAGGCTAAGAGACTCAATTGTAGACTTGATATATTTTTACTTTTTTGTAATTAAAGGAGAGATGTATGAATAAAATGACCTGCTTAGTAGTATTTTTAACATGGTGATGAAAAAAGTACACAAAATGCTAAATAGTATTGTCCATTGTTAAAATTTCTTTTAAAAGAGTTAAAAAGAAAGTTAATTATTTAAATGTCAAGCAAAGAAATTCGATATTTGTAAGTTTCAACATTTTATTACTGTTTGGAAGAAAATATCTTATAAATACAAATAAGTAATATTTCTATGCAAGAAGTATCTGAGGAAAAACTAGACTTATAACTTGCTTTAAAAGCACACAGTATTATGTATGGAAGCATGCAATTTTCAAAAACATTTTCCATTAAATTAAGCCGATGCATTTGATGGAGATAAATTTACCATTAAATGCAAATGTGTGGACATTTATTTTATTAAGTATTCAAAATATATTTACTCTATAATTTAAATTATAAGTGGAAATGAGATTATTATTATAAGTAGAAAAAACATAATTAAATAGTTAATTCGTCCAAATTAAACATTAAGTTTACTAGCATAAGGAAATCATTGTATACATCAAATTAATGGCTTATCTTAATAAATAAATAAATTATTCATGTTTAGTGGGCTGCATCTAATTTCTAAGTACAATTACGAATATTATTTATTTTAGAGAGGGTTTAGCGTTAGTTTTTAATTGAATTGTCGGTAACGCCCACACACACACACACAGACACACATTCCATTTTAAATCTTTCGATTTTTTTATTAAACCTTCCAAAGTTAAGAATCTGGCTTTAACAATAGCATTAAATGTGACGCCCAATCTTTGACATTTACCATTTAATAAACATAAAATTAAAATATATATATATCGATTTTGAGTAAATATTTTATGCAAAATTAATAGCAAAGGGTTGGAATTGCACAGTGAGGAGATAGCAAAGTTTCCACCTCTCAAGATTTTAATATAAAGTTACTAATCCCTTTCTAATTGGAAGGTAGGAATTTCGCATTCCAGATGAACATTTTGCCTTCTTTCTATAAACTTTGCGTGGGAGTAATAAATTATGCTTCTGTTTTTAGCTTTTCAGCTCCTATTTCTGCATATTCACTTACCTTGATTTCCTATTTAAGCAAGATTTAATTATATTATATGAATAAGACGTTTTATTCATTATCTAACACAAAAATTTATTGATTTTGAATTAAAATGAATTAAAAATAGAATAATTGCTTAAAAATTCTCTAAATCCTTTTAATGATGACTTTTAAATTTACTCACACATTAAAGAGTTTTCTAAATTTTATTAGTATTAGTTTTCTATTTTAATAATAATTTTTTTATTTATATATTATTATACTTAGTTTTATTTATTTACCATACTATTAATTTTCATCTTATTTTTATAGTTATGAACGTTAATTTAATATTATCACGACGTATGACATCAACGAGGTTATTGCAGTATTTAATAATGCCATGAAAACATAATTTTACGATTTTTAAAAGAACAAAAGATTACTTTCTTTAAATTCATTCAGTTCCGATGGCCTATTTCTGTCTAATCTCAACCAAATGCTTACTAATTTTTAAATCACGGCCAAGTGACTAAGCTGACTTATGAGCTGGCATTCTTCCTTCAAATGTTCCACGGCACATCAAGTGAGGGATATTTAACCCTAGGAAAATTAACTTCCATAAGTTTGTTCAATTTAGTGTCCTTTGGCGGATTCAAGACTCAAATCCGTCATTCGATATATGGGGGAAATTATTCTTTTATTTGATACGATTATAATAAAAAAAAAGCAATGGAACGTGATCGTGACAGTTAAATTATTATTATTAATAAGAAAAACAAAAATTTAGATGCCCATCATATACTGGATATCCATCAAATATTCAAAATGTGTGTTAAGAAAATATTTTCAGTTTTACAAAAAAAGAAAAATGTTATTGATTGCAAAACTTTTTTTAACTATTAAATTGTTGGGTATGAAATGCTTTGCCCATTATTCACTGTGGCTTAATGATAAGATGTGCTTTTCAGGACATAGCCTCCTGGGTTCGATCCCAGCCACTATTCAACAACGGAAGATAGATGTTACGATCCTGTATTTACTTCTACTAGGATAGATGTTAGAGCGTTTTTCCGGGACTCCTCCTTTGCAACACGTGAGTACGTCCCCTTATTAGGAAAAATCCTTCCGTTCAGCATATTTGTGTTGTGGTTGTGCAACAGCCTTAAGCCGTCCCCTACGAACCTGTTGTTCATAAAGTAATGTTTTAATTTTATTAGATATTTCAAAAACTATAAAAATATACTCTTTCGAACTAAGTTGATTTGACTCCAGATGACTAATAATAAAACATTTGAAAGCTGTTGGAAGAACTTGAAGGTCAACCCATCTCCAAGGACTTTTCGTAAACAGTGAACTGCATTTATAAGAGTAGAAATTGAAAAAGCTGCCAAGGCTGTCACCCCGATAGATTTGCATGTAGGAAATGCGACTTCCATTTTCTGCTATTCAATAATCATGAGGATCGAATCCGTGATCTTCTACTCCAAAGACTCTCATCTTATAATGCCCATTGTCATTCCAAATTCTATGGGCAGTCCACATTTATTTTCGAGAATTCTTATAGCACACTTTATTCATTTAGTTCTTCAAAAATTACATCTAGACTATATCACACGTAAAAGCTATGAACTGTATATTATATAAAAGTAGACTTAACATCAAATAGAAGCAATTGCTTTCAAAGTGAACAGAGTGTAAATTATCACATTAAATAACCATAACCGCAGCATTCCATTTCCGGCTCGTTACATTTTTTAAAAAACTTAAGAAATGCCTCCTTATCGTAAGCACGCCTTAATAAACGTCAAATACCATCCTGGAGCGTATTCATCTGGATTCAACCGCTCTTTCTTATTTGACAAAGCATTTGCCGAACTGCGCGATTTCTCGCGATATCCAGAGGTGAGATGTTTGCGTTACTAATATACAAAAGCAATAAACACAACACTGATAAGCACCTTCAACATTCCCCCCTTCATCAGAACTAACATCAGGTGTTAAAAAAATTTATAAAAATTGCTTTTTCTTTTATTTTTTCGAGCTTAATCATTACGATAAATGATAAGACCCTTTTTTTAGCAAAAGCTACTGTAAATTTTACTTATAAAATTGAATGATTTGGCGTGCTTTTTTTCTTTATTTCAATTGTGACACACACACACACACACACACACACACACACATATATATATATATATATATATATATATATATATATATATATATATATATGAATAAATATGCTCAATTTATTGAAAGAGTTGCTGTAATTTTTATTTGTTTTTATTTAATTCATAGTGTAATAAAATTGAGATTTGAGAACTAGTATTAAAAAAGAATAATTAGCCTTTTAAAAGTTGGTGAAAACCTAATATTTTATACATAAAATATTTTAGTGTAAGTTTCAGTCAATAATAAGTTTCAGTTCTTATAATGGGGGGTAAAAGTGTTAATTTAAATGTTGTTACTTATGACATATGGACAAGCCAAGTTCGCTATGCCGTTGGCTATGCGAATTTAAATCAGTAGAGTACGTCTTTCTTTTAACCAGAGCGACACGAAGGTGAAAGTACGACTTTGCTCTAAACTCCACCGATAGATGGCACCACTAGAGAATTCTTTCCTGCAATTTTGATATTGATTTGAAGGGGAAAGAAATTTTCTCCAGGTTATTACATCCATGGTAATTAATCAACGACCGACCACAGGACTTTCGATTCCAACTGATTAAACGAGTGCGTATGGTTAATTTAAATAATAAGAGTTATAATAATTAATATATAAGGGGTAATTTATAAATAATTATGGGTAAAATATTGCTTTTGAAATAATAATCTACAGACTTCTTATTTTTTTTCTTCTATAACGATTGGGTCTATTAATGTAGATTGGTTGGTAAAGGCGTTATTTTTGAATAATGAATTTGTCGCTTATATAAGACCTTCGCGTTGTAAAGGCTTACATATTTTATATTTTTGTATGATCTATAATATTCATCCACCTGTGTTTCTATGAAGTTTAAAGAGGAAAAAAGATAGATTCCGAAGGTCTGAGGTCAAAGAATATGGAGCAATTGGTTGTATTTAGTGGCTTCGATTCAGAGAAATAATTGACCAACAGCTTGTCATAATGAAATGAAAGAGAATAGCTATAATTTATTGAAAGACACCCAAGGTCAACGTAATGCGAAGTCTGTTCCCTATGCTTAAATAAAACCGAATGTCCCTTCACTGTTGTGGTATGCAGAGGAAAATGATAGCTAGCTGTCATCTAACCACCCTTCAAGATGATGAGATGTTTAGGTGTGCTTAACAGTTTCGATCACCAGAAATAGACAGGTGTTGTTGCATCAGCATACTTACCTGTTCTTAGCCTGAGTTGGGCTCTACCAGTTAGACTGAAGCAGCCAGGTGGAGTCTGTGATTTTGAAGCACGGAACAAGTGGAAGACCCCAAATATTTGGCCTGACACCCCCGGAAGTATCATTTCACTTGGAGGACATTGTGACCACGCCCTGTTTTAACGTGTCCCAACCATCTTTAGCGAACACGATGGATCAGCGGTTAAGTCGGGACCAGAATTCACTATCTTCCGATAAAAAGAACAACACACTAACCCACCAGGCCATCTCGGCCAGCCAGAGATAGCCAGTCCGAAACGTACTGTAATAAGCTGGTACTACTATTCTAAAACAAATACAAGCAAACTTGTTCAAATGTGAGATGTGTTTTGATTATTGATATACCTTATGACATTCTTTATACTGTAGTTTCCCTTTAAAGTGAGTATGCGAGATTTTTATAATCTTTAAATAAAAAGTATGTGATATTAAGTGTATATCAAGCACTATACTCTTCTTTTAAAAAGAGCATATAGGATTTTTATACTTTTATAAAGAAAGTATATTAGTAATATATCATATACTCCTACCTTATAAAAATATATGGAAGACCTTTTCTCTCTCTTAGTGTACTCTAATGTTAAAACGAATAAGAAATAAAATTTTAAGTCCATAAAAACTTATTTTCTCATTTTGTTTTTCATTGCTATAGAACATAGGTTCCCAAAGTGGTCCAGGTGGACCCCCAGGGGTCCATGGGAGATCACAGGGGGGTCCAGGTAGACGTGAAAAGAAAACAGGGGTTCACAAGTTGTAAGTGGGGATCCACGAAATATTTTCTGGTTTTCATAATAAAGAACAAACATTTTGGCTTGGATTTACCTATCAGCGTAGACAGGTAGGATCATTCACTAGGTAGATACTCAAAAATATTCAAAACTCAGTTCAAACACAGAATTGAATGTAATAAAAGATAATAGTACAAGAATTATTTTAATAAATAGTACACAAAAAAGAAAATGTGCTACTTTTTTCATCTTAACACCCCCGATTTAGGGTGATATTTTTTAGGAGTTTTGGGAATATAGTAGAAATATAGCAGCAGGGGGTCTAACGAAAGTAGTGAAACTTTGAAAGTGGTCCACGAGAAAAAAAGATTGGGAACCCATGATGTAGACGATCTCCGTTCAATCCGAAACGAAAATAAGAAAGAAAATAAGTTTATTTATATATAGATTTTTACGTAATTTAAAAAAAGTTTGGGAACCCATGCTTTAGAGTATTATTCTAATTATATATTTTTTTAGAAATTGTATTTATTAGAAATACTAAAAGAATTTTTTATATATATTGGTAGTAAAGCATTATATCAATCAATCATCAATAATTTTCACTAAAGTACCCTTTCGTGAAACACGAAATGACTTCCGAAATTTTTTCCTCATTCAAAGGATTCATTAAATAATTTCCTATTTATATTCTCTGATTATTTCTAAAGAGCATTTACAAACAGAAAAATCACGCCTTTTTAAAACAGCATTTTACTCAAGCACGATTTATTTAAATTGTGCAAGGTCTCCATTCTCACTGATATTATTTACGCAGGCACGGCCTTTATTCTCTTAACCATTTCTAAACGCTACAGTAAATTTAATCTTTCCACAACAATTAAATTAACAAAAAAGGAACTTTTTGTGGAAAATGCAGCCTTGACATTATTTTTCACCTGTTCTGTCGCATTCCTTGCTCGAAATCGGGATTTAAAAAAAAGCGAATTACCGATCGAATTGCATCGTCTGCTGGTGCCCAATTTCCAGAAAATGAATCCTCTTTTCACTCAGTTCTATTCTGGTTGTCGCTTATGAGAAAGAAAAGAAAAAAAAAGGTCCATGACCGAAAGAAATTCCACAGATCGGGAAGAAAAGAATTTTTTACGGAAAAAAATATGCAGACTAAGCCAATTTCGTCCTGGAATCTGAAAAAGAGGAAAGCATTCCTTGTTAAGGAAATATTAAGTTTTTTCTTATTCATGTTTCTGACAAAGCAGTTCATATTCATATGTTTTATACAATGGCATTTATTATGTTATTTTCAAACAATTTACTATCACATATGATTTTAAAATTTAAATACTTATATATATATATATATATATATATATATATATATATATATATATATATATATATATATATATATATATGTATATATATATATATATATATACATATATATATACATATATATATATATAATATATATAATATATATATATATATATATATATATATATATATATATATATATATATATATATATATAATAAATGGAACAGAGATACCGACATTAGTGGTAGTCTGAGGTTCAAGATCAGGAGTACTTGGTTTGCACATGTAATATGGCAGTAAAATGTCAAATCTAATTTTCACATTAAGATAAATCCAATAATCAAACACCAAAACGTAAACTTCGATAAAGATTAGACATTTTTAAACTATTGTCAAATGACGATGTCGACAACTGAGTTTCATCTTCCTCTCCTAAGTTCCATGTCGTATAAACGAAAGAAAACTGATCATATATCATATAATGTGAAAAGTTTCTCTCGTATTGCTGGTCTTTGTTTTGCTCAGATTAAACTCCAAATCAAAATTTTTTGCCATCTTCTTCGGCAATATCAAATTTTTAATGCCTGTAACATTAACTAAATTACTGTAGTTGACAGGTTTCCAGCATCGAATTTCTGGAGAAATGGAAGTTTGATACTGTGGGTACCAAACTAAACATTCTCACACTCTCTGGGTATACTCTGCTATTGATACCATCGAGAGAGATTTGGAACATACAGTTGGCATTCTCAAAAACAATGATCGTGTTACTTAATGCAATTTCACGCGCCTCTTTATTTCAGATTGATACTTTAGAAGTTGAGTTTGGATCCAAATTGCAGTTATATAATAGAAAGTATGTATTTTGCAAACATAAATATGTGAAATAAACAATGAGGCAATAACTACGGAAGTGTTCCAAATTTATGAAAATAGCATTTTTCAATTAAAAAGAATAAAAAATTACATAGACTTTTTTCATTTAACACATCATATATTATCAATTCATGCATTTGCTGTAATTGGTAAAGGCAATATTTTTTCAGAAAAATAATTTGGGAACATTAAAAAGAGGATTTGACTGAAAGATTACATATTTTTTCTCTATTTTCAATAGTTACGGATAAATAACAATTTTAAAACGGAAAAAAGCCATATGGCTCTGTTTGTGAAGTGAACTTAGTTCCGCAACAGCTTTGCATCAATCAATTACACTGTAGAAAAATATTTTTTAAAGTGTATATTCAAATTAGCATCAATCACAGAGGTTATATTTTACAAATGTTATACTCAAAACTTTGGAATGAAACAACCTATATTTTAAATTTGCCAGATATCAATATCTTTTGATATCAATTTTTTATTCCATTCCATGGAATTCGCATATATATATATATATATATATATATATATATATATATATATATATATATATATATATATATATATATATATACATATATATATATATATATATATATATATATATATATATATATATATATATATATATATATATATATATATATATATATATATATATATATATATATATATATATATATATATATATATATATATATATAGATAGATAGATAGATAGATAGATAGATAGATAGATAGATGTAGATTTATATATGCTCATAATAGTTCAAACATTATTATTTAGACTTTTAACTATGCTGTATATTACAACATATAATTTGTATTCTTAAATATTATAGGTATTAATTAAATGCGTAATACTATTTCACAAGAGTAAAAATTTATTATATTTACAATGTAGTAAAATACATATTATTATGAAATTTGCAGTTTAATATTACTACTTTATATTTCTTATGTTAAAAGTAAAACTAATATTCTATATAAAAAAATATATTGTTTTCTCAAATAATAAACATAAGATTTTTTATTAATGAAGAAAATATCCAGACGAAGGTTTAAAAATTGATTAATAAAGTTAAAAAAAATTAAAAATAAGTAATTGGCATTAAATTTTCTTTCATTTTTCGTTTTTTACGCCTTAAATTATTAATGTAAATATAATATTTTATGAATGATAATACCGAAATAATGGCTCATGAAAAATTTTAAGATGAATAGCAAAATAATATATTTTTTAACAAATAAGATTTTCTTTCCTCTTTTCAGTTTAGAAATATACATTTAATGAAATTGGTTTTAAAGAAATTCGCACACAAATCTAAATTATTTTCCCAGTTCACGTATAAACTATTGAAATAAAAAACAAATTAGTATGAGACCAAAATTCTTGGATTGCCTTCACATCTTTTTTTCATCGAGAAGGAACTTCGAGCATTTCTGAAAACAAAACAGAACCAAATGAATCTCGCCAAATATTCGCCAACAGTTAACATCCAACGCATGCGTTGTATCCCCCGAAACGAACGGCAACCTTAAAAGCATTGCCACATCATGGAAACGAAGTTACGCTCAGATAACAGTTAATATAAGAGAAAGGAACGCTAATTTCTCATTCAAATCCATTCGCTCTGTGTGGCAAGTAGCATCGAATTCGGAGTTCTTTCTTTTTCAACCGAACTCATCGGTTGACATATTCCGTGCCTCTTATTTCGAATACTGACGCACACTGTACACAAAACATGCCTTGTGCTCCTCTTTTACGTTTTAGTGACACTCCCGCCGAAAAGCGTGTCGAAGCCGGGGAAGTGATGTCCGGTATATTGGAAGTCGTCGGCGGTTCAAATTTTTCATCTACTGGGTCGCCTCTCCGCTCTGTGCCTAACCATCGAAGACCAGTTACTAGTCCTCAAGCCCAACGCGTGTTTGTCCGCGTGTATCGCACTTCCAGCGAACATTTTGCCGTTCTGTATCCTGTCAAAGCCATAGTGACCGCATGCAGACCGCTAGCCAGTATCAACCTGAAATCCTGCACCGTCAAATCTTTACCTGGAGCCGAATTTAGGGTGTCTCCGAGATCTTGTGAAGGTACGACTGTCATTTTCAAAGGCACCGAAAACACCAGCGATGTCCAGATCGCAGAATGGTTGCAGGCCTTCAGCGAGCAGCAGGACACCCTCCGACGGAAAAAAGTGTCTGACCACAGACTTCCATTGCCAGTGTTAATCGAGAGTGAAGAAGAGGATGGAAAAGAATGAATTCTATCATTAATTATTTATTCATCATTTCTTTGTTCTCGAGGATATTCTAGTTCCAACAATGCCAACATTTCCATTTTTTTAATTCATGGGACTCGCATAGCGAAGTTTTGTACTAACTCCTGCTGTGATAAAGTCATTTTCATTTAGTTTGTATCGTCGAAGATATCAGCATTTCTTAACGGGTGTCTTCTCTTCCTGTAGTTATAACGAATTATTAATTTATTGTCCTGAAAAGTATGTTATTTCAAGTATTCAAATTTTGTATATCTGTGCCATTTAAATTTTGTTCCTTGTATTAATTTAAGTATTCCAGCTTTAAGTTGTTTTCCTTTTAATTTTATAAAATGTATTCCAATTTTTTTTTTTTTTTAAGAATTGTAATGCATTTAGTAATTTATAAATTTCCTTAATGTATGGCTTGTATAATATATATATTAATATACATATAATTGAGTTCCCTTATAATTTCTGTATTAAACTACAGTTAAGTAATTCTATAGCCTTCAACTCAAAGTAATTTTTAAAAAATGTTGAATATATTTGTACATAAGTAAGAAAATGTTTTAATAAGATTTAGATTTGTAAAATTTATAATCAACTTAAAATTCATAATAAAAAGTATTTGCTGGGTTTTAGCCTTTCTACATTCCATGTTAAATATTAAAAAATAAGTTTTTTAAAAAAATGGCTTAATAAACATTGTATAATATATAGTGTATATATTTTTTTGTTTCTATATTAAATTTTGTCGTAATATGAAAGTAATTTATACGGCACTTTCTTGTTCACAGAATTGTAAATGTTAGTGTGCCAATCAAAAAGAAATGGCAACTTATTGCTTATTTTGTAAGAAAATCTTTTTTAAGATAAAAAGAAAGGAAAACAATTTTGTTTTTATAATGCCTTGTTAATAATTTGTTAGAATTTGATTAATGGTTATTTTTTCAGAAGTTCAAATTTGCGATCTTGTACCAAATTTTACAGCAATTTTTTTTTGTATATTGCATTTTATGATAACTACAATGTATATATCTTTCATCTATTTGTTTATTGTGCTAGTGTCTTAAATAAACCAATTTTCAATAATAGAATTCGTTTCTTAATTTTTGCATGCTCTGTCATATTAAAAATGTTTAATGAAATACTTAGTTGCTATAAATTTTAGGTTTTTATAGATATATAAATTAGTAGTATGTTTACAATTTTATTTTCATTATTTGATATCAATTTAAGAAATGGTCAGCTTATGGAAACTTAATAATTGAACTTCAAATTTAAAAATTTATTCTTTTGTTGTTGGTCTATCTATTACATTTTTTAAAAATTAATGCATTAAAACTAATTTGCCTAAACTTAAATCTTTTTAAAGTATGTTTTAATGACTGGAATGTTTTAAAACTTAAACTCCAAGGAAAACTGATTATAAGCCCATGGAAAGAATAGAAACTTTACTTTTGATAAAATATTTTATTGCTAATTATGTGAAGATTAATTTTTAAAAATTTATTTCCTTTGATTTTAGCTAAAAATAATTATCAGTACTTAATTATTTTTTAAAAAATTTTAATTATTGGGGAAATTTTATACAAAAATTTGTTTTTAACTTTTTAGATTTTAAACAATTCCTAGGAAAAGATAAAAATATCTGCCAATATTCTAATAACAAAATGAAATACTTTTATATTAACAAGAACAAAATTATTAAGTAATATAATTAGTATTAAATGTTGGATAAAAATTAATCTTAATAAAAATATTCAGTAGGTATGCAAGTGTTTTTCATAGAAAAATTTGACATTGCAGGCAGATAAAAAGTACCACAAATATCTATCTTATGTTTATTTATCATTATGAAATCTTTTTGGTTGAATTTGTGTTACCATGAAAAGTCTTCTTACATTGCTTATCTTTAAAGTAGGTTCATTTCTATAATATATATAAAAATTCCTAACAATAAAAGTGTAGCTTAATTATAATTCATAAATTGGTATACACACATATAAATATATATAAATAACTTCCAATCGCATAAATTGCTTTGAGTATATGCTATCATACATTAACAAGGCTGGTTTGAAAGGGAATGCATTTGTGTAAAAATAAAAATATTTAATGGTTTTAAAGTAAATGAGAGGTATATAGGATTGTATATTATGAGAATGAAATTTAATTGTGTGTGCTTATTAATATAATGTAGAGTCCTTTACTAAAGTATCCAGTATATTGTTCAAAAAATTTTCAGAATTGTAAAATTTAAAATTTGAATGTTAATGTTCAATTAGGAAACTGATCTGGTCATTGTGATTGCCATAATTTACAAAAAAAAAAAAAAAAATGCAAAAAGCACATTTATACCATATTTCTAATCCTCTAAAATCTTGAAGCACAATATTTAATTAGGAAAATTATCAAGTTTTAATACCCATTATAGTAATATTTTTTAATCAGATTTTAAAATTGTATTACATTTCTAATGAATACATATTCTCAGTTTCTTATAAAATTGACATTTCATAATATTTTGAACATGAAATATTTTTATTATATTGCAATTTAATTATTTACCCAAGAAAATAAGTGGAATACAAACCTAAATCAAATGTGATAAAATAGCAGTTGTAAAAACCTTGAAAAACCTCAATTGCTTACTTGTAAAATTCTTAGCTTATAAAGATTAGAAAATTTAAAAATTCTTTAAAAAACTGCAAATCTAAGATATTTAGTATTTTGTTGAACTAAATTCTCTAATTCACTCTAATTATCTATTTGATCAAATTCTTTCATGATATCAATCAAAATAATATACTCTAGTTCGGTTTAAAGTAAATATCTTTCAAATCATGATAGGGTTTGATTGAATTAAAGCTTTCTTGAAATGTACTTAGTTTTAATCTTTCACCCTGGTAATTAAAAAGTATCTTACTGCCCGCATGTGAATCGTATTTTTTTTCCCATGTTGAATGTTTTATCAAATGAAGGCCCTTTAGTGATGATTTCTCAGTTTGCCTATGCTTTGGAAAGAGAATTACATTATGCAATATTACAAAGTAATGAAATCAAATATATTGAAGGTTTATCAGAAATTTAGGGAAATGTCTGCATTTCTAAAAAAAAAAAAGGAAATCAATCAGAAATATTTGTTTTTGAATTAGTAAAGTTTATAAAGCTTTGAGTTATGTTCTTTAAGGAAACTTTCGTCTTCAAGGTTGGTAAAAGTTTGAAGATTCTTTTTCCCTTGCAAAAAATTCCAGCCCAAAACAAAAAATTTTTTATTTTGAAAAGAAATTCTAATATTCATTTTAAAAACAGTTATGGAAAAAAAATTTTTTAATTTCCACTAGTTATTTTAAAATAGTTTTTATTTTTCCCTTTTATTTAACAGATAAAAACTACTTGAGTAGTTGATAATTTTGTTTAAATTTTTCTTTTCCAATAGAATTTCGTAAAATGTTTTTGATCATTTACTGGCCCAATAATAATAGAATGGTTAGTACATTCAGTATCCCCTACTATTGTTATTAATATTTTCTTATTTGATTTGTTATAAACTAGTAGAATTAAATCATTCTGGATCAAAAAATATTTATGGAAACTTTGATACATTTCAGTATAATCCTAAAGAAAATTGAAAAATTAATTAAGAATAATATTTGTAATTATATATATAGACATATATTATGAAAATATTTTTTACATATTGGCCAAGAATAAATTACAACAGTTAAAAATGCTGTATTCTAAAGGAACTATTATCTGCTCTTCACATATTACCTTAGTAGAACTGAATATATGAATTAACCTCTGTTTGTTATGCATTATATCTATTCTTGTATAGAAGTATATACTATTTATTTCAATTAAACCAAAGCTTAGAATGAATAATGAAATATTTTATTAACATTTTGCATTATAATCGTTAAGTGCAAATATAGTTCCTCAGATATAATTTGTTAAGTCCTAGTCTTCACCTCTTAGTATCACTGATAAGTAGTTTTTTTTATAAAATGTTCCCTATATGTTTTCAGTGAAACAGTTAGAATAAGTCCGAACTAAGCTAATCTGTCTGTCTATAAGTGCAATGTTTCATATCTGGTTTTCTTAATATTCTATAAACAATTTTTCTAACTAAACTTTTCAGAATACAAGTGAAATGTTTAGCTGTTTCATCCCTCATTATATTATATGATTACGATAAAATAATTATTGTATTTCTATTTATTACTTATTTGATTTAAATATTGTTTCCTACCTACATTTAATCATAAAAATTACAATCCCTATTTGTTTTGTAGTTTAATTAGACTTAAATACAATTCTGAAGAGAAAGATTAACTACATTTCAAATTAGGATTCACAATATAAAGGTGTGATTCCTACTGAAGAACTATTGAGAAAAAAAGAGCAATTAGTTTTAAACCTCCGATTTCAAGGGTCCTTACAAATAAAATAATATATGCTAATGAGACCTACAAAAGAACCTCAAAATGAAGCACCTGAATTGAATCTGCAATTGCTAAAGTTAGGATTTACAATAACAACCATTTACATTCGTAAACATTCATCTGGTCTCAGTGGCTTGGTTACTTAGGGTGTTGTTGGAAGATAATGAGTTCAAATCCCAACTTTTATCTGTTGTGCTCACTAAAGGCAGCTGGGGCATGTTAAATAGATTGTAATGTCTGCAGATTAAAATAATACCTCTAGGAATGGCAGGTCATGTATTGTGGGGCATTTGGTCCCTGAAATTATGAAGACTCCCACCCAACTCAAGAAAGCATTCTGATGCAATAACATTGCAAAACTTTTTTCTATAAAACTTACAAATTTCCCAAATTTAAAAAGTACATAAAATATAGTAAAATTGCAGTTTTACAGTTTTCAAAGGATATAACAAATTATTGTATCAAATAATTTCTATCATACAAATAAAAATTTCTTTAAGATTTTAAAAACATGAGTAAAACTTTGGATGTGTCAACATGAGAGTTTACATATTGAGTTAATCAAAATTGTGTTTGCCCTTTCATTTTTCATCTAATGAATTTGAAATCCCTGTAAAGTAAAATTAGAAGAAAAAGGTACAAAAAATATCTATATTAAAAGGTGAAAAATCATCGTTGATTCATTTTAAACTTTCTTATTAACCTGTTTGATTCCAATCTAAGCATTTCAATTTGTTTTAATATAATTTCCTTAAAATTTTCTTACTTTTAAATATGATACATTTATTTTATATATTGAGCCTTCTGCTTAAAATTGTTGAATTTGTTATTTCAACATATTTTAAGAAAATCATTTGATTATCTAATAATTTGATTCTGAAATTAGCAAAACTGTAAAATGAAATTTGTGTAAATTTTGTTCGTGAAAAATTTCGTGAATGAAAGTTATGTATATTAATAACTAATATGCATAAAAGTTCACAACTTGATTCTGCTATATATATTTAATTAATAATTATGTAAAATTAGTGAGGGTGCATAGATCTGATCGATGAAAAACTAACAATATTCATATTTAATAAATTCTTGTTAATTTATGTACATTAAAACTAAGTTCTTTAAAATTGAAGGAAATATTTTATGATTTTGGTTAATTTTGTAATAACTATCTTTAGATGTATTTAAAAAATAAAAATTGCAATTTTCACACACATACATTGAAAAAATTAGATAAACTAATTCAGTTTGAATTTTACCTCTAGAATTTTTCCAACATAAAAACTGTCATGATTTACATCTAAAACTAAAATTATTATCAAGTAGTATTCTGTAATTAAAGTTAATAATTTGGCGTGCCTTTATTTCTATGTAAAAAGGGAGAATTTATTAAACAATTAATACACTAAGTGTAGTGCAATTTATTTGTCTAGTTTAAAACAGCACATTTTCTTTAAAATGTTCAAAAATATTTTTTTATGTTAATATGATGAATGAACAAACAAAAATTTTGTAATACTCTTTTTATTTGTTATGACAAATCGAATATTCTTGTAAATTCTATATAATAGAATATTTTCAAAATAGCTTAAATAGAATAAATAAAATATATTAATAATTAGAAATTAAGTATTATAATTATAAGTATGAAATTAAGTATTATAATTTTAATAATAATTTTTAACATAAAAAGCTTTAAATTAATTTTGTTGAATAATTATTGAATCTTATGTCTAATATCTGCTAATAAATAATGACAGTTCCTGAAAGTACTGGGAAAACTAGTGCATATTGCTACCTTAACTTCAAAGTGAAGTTTAATTTGTTGCTATTTGATCATGTTTTTTTTATGCACACGAGGAATCAGATCTGTAAATAGTGGATTTTGTATTGTTACAAATATCCAAGAATTCAAGCCTATGAATTTTAAAATTTTGAAGTAAGATTTCAGGAATAACATATAGTTTCATAAATTTATTTTTTAATTTTAATTAGCTTAAAGCTTTCCCGTGGTTAACTATATTATTCACTTCACATAAAGTTTTTTTTTAACATAAAGGCAATATTAAATGAGTTAATTTTTTAAATTATATTTGTAGATCGAAATTAAGTAATAGAAAAAAACAGGGTATACTTAATGTTATAAAAAGATGATTATAAATTCTCTAAATGTTTATGAATGAAAAAATTAATCAATTTGTAATTTTTTACACATATACATTAAGAGCGGTTATTTAGAATTATTAATAATATAAGCATATATGATCATTTATTTTAACTTTCTCAAGAAATTTGCCAGTTTTTATAGTTGTATACATATTAGCAAGCAATTTTTAAAAAAAATTCAAATTACATTTATTTGGAAAACGGTATAGCGATAAAATAATTATGCAACTTGTCATTTTACAATCAGTTGACAAAATTCAGTTTGAATATTTCCTTGAACATCTGCAACTTCCTTCCAAAATCGTGAGAAATAATCTGATTAAAAATCATATATTTAGAAACATCCTCTTCGTTCAAAGTCTTTTGGTGCTTATGTCAGTGAACGAAACTGGATTTATTACAATTGTTGAACCAATGCCAGAAATAATAATAAAATGCTTGCTAAATATTTTAGATTTTCGTTATCGTTTGCATCGAATGTTTAGTAACAATAAATCTTCTAGAGTTGTGATGAAACAATACGAATGAAAGTTCAATTTTGAATGCCATTTTGTTTATTTTCCATGTTTGATGTGTGTTATATAGCTCTTGAATACCATTTTATCAGTTAAATTCAAGTCTGCCTTACTTCGCCGTAAGCGATATACTGGAATGTCAAGTTTAGAATTTCCTTTTCAAGTATTGAGGAATGTTTACTAGAAAATTTATCTTATAGCATTGTTTTTGCAGAAATACTTGACAAACATTTACTGCGATAAGACGAAAGGTCAAAAACCTAAATGTTTCAATTTTGTTTTCATTTCGCTTGAAGAAGGTTCTTGCTCTAATTCTGATGAAGGAAAACAGAACATCTTTACCAATGACATTGTTTCTAGTTAAGTAAATATATTTCTCTTATGAAAACAAATACATAAATTTCACTTGCATACCTACTTTTCTAGTGAATCATTATTTTACTAGATGATGCAATATTGTTAAAATTAATTTTAATTGCATTCTGAGTAATTACTAAGTTCTGAAAAATTATTGTTGTCATAAAAAATTTTAAAGCTCAAAATTATTTAATTATATGACATGTAATATTGAATGAAAACGATATCAAGACCAGCACTCTTCATACTTTGAAATAATATTTATTTAAAAATGGCTTCCTTTATTTCTAATTTATATTTATTTTGTCTTGTCATTTAACTTCTTTATTAATAAACTATAAAAAATAATTTAAAAAAGCAATGTGTGTGTGTTATAATGCAGTAAAAATATATATTATAATGAGCTCATATATAATGAATAATATGTATAAAATAAAATAATGAAATAAAAAATCACACCATATTTTAACAGAAATAAGCCTTAAGAATAAAGATATTTTGTTTAAGAATTATATATATATATATATATATATATATATATATATATATATATATATATATATATATATATATATATATATATGTGTGTGTGTGTGTGTGTGTGTGTGTGTGTGTGTGTGTGTGTGTTTTGTGTTTAGAAACACACACATAAATGCATGGAAACTCTTTCACGTGGAAAGTTTCAGGTATATTGAATTCATTATGATTCACGCGCGAGAACATATAGAACTATATTTTTAACTCTCAGTATTTATTTTGCATTTTTATTTTAAAAAGGAAATTTAGTATTTTATTTCAGTAAAGGGATTTGAAAATATATAAAATTTATTTGACTAATATTCAACTTTTTTAATAAAGTTATTGTAATTAGCTCATTTTTCTCATAGAATAAATATTAATACTTTCATAATGTGCTTTAAAAAACAAAAGAATTTATGGGATTAATGAAATCTATGTTTTAGTTTATCATTAAACTGTCAATGATCTAAAAATTAAAATAAAAGCATATTTCACACATTTTCGTTTGTATAAATTTTATTTTATCTTTTCATCTTTCTTTATGCTAATTATGATGTCTAAAATGTGAAGTAAAACTTCACATACAAGCTGTATGACAAGAAGTAAAACTTAGTTTTATTTACAAAATTTAATCAAACTTTTTAATTGTTTTTAGATTTAAAGTAAACTAAAAGTTATTAAAGTATCCCCATCAAAAATATTTGAAAGGAATTGTTTGGAATATTTGTCTGTCAGTGGTCATTTCTAACAAACAAAAGCTAACCAGACATGTATCTACAATTTGAAGGGGATTGCAAACCACTACCAACATCCATACATGAGGAGAATTTCGAACCCGTGAACTGTTGAACGGTCGGCTACCAACTTCTGAGAGGCACTTCTCGAGTTCAAGTATTAATATAAGAAAGTGTCAGATTTGCAACTAGGAGGGAAAAATAAAACGCTATACTTAACTTTGATCATTAATTGATTGCATTTTTTTTATATTCCCTTGATGAAGTTTGCAGTAACTTGGTAGAATAAGTATTGTTCTTGTGTGTGAAACGTAGTTGGTTCGATACTTCCCCAACTGAAGATCGTTATACTGAATGAACACTGATACACGCCTTACAGGGTCTAATGTACTTACATGGATATAATGTAGAAATTTGCCGTCTCAGGAATGGACTCCGTCACTTGATGCTTTTGAATGATAAGATGTATGAATGTACTTTGTATGTCCTCCAATCGGTAAAAGTGGTAAGTCGGAAATGTGATTTGATAATTCATAAAAATATATATAAATGAAGATAAATTTTTATTCATGAACTTCAATATTACTAATCTTTATTTGGAAAAATTGTTTCTTTGACAGATTATTTCAAATTCATAATTAATATTAAGATGGACTTGTTCATATCTTTGTAAAGATGCAAGCACAAGGTTAATAAATTTACAATTGACTGATTATTATAGTTTGAAAAGTAACTATGATAGTATTTTTTACTGAACATTATTTGACGGTTGAGTTAAAATTATTGGCTTTAGAACAATGTAGAATATAAAGTTAATCCCCTATTCTCAGCTCCCAATTATTTTACCTTTATTTTCATTTCCGGTAGAAATGATTTCCTAATACTCTCTTGCACCTTTTTAGTATGAATTAAAAAATACACGCTCAACGAATCAAGGCTCAACAATCATTTTTTGCACCCGAAGCTAAATTATTAATCTGAGATTTTTATTTTCTACCATGAGTGGAAAATTTATTTTATGATATTAAATCTTTTTCAAGAAAGCTTACATTTTACTGTTTATTTCGATTCAAAATTTATGAATATTTTAAATATTTCTTTTAGTATAGACAAGATTCATTGATAAAATTAAACATATCATATAGACATTTAGTTAGATATGCAATTTAACGTTTTCCGCTGACTGTTTAATATGTATGCAGTTAAAAAATTCTTTTGTTTTTATTCATTAATATCACGCTTATTTAGATTTTTCTAATATTTAGAAATTAATAAAATTAATTAATCTTTGCTTGACTTTCTGAAAAAACAACGAAATTGCAAAAATATTGAATCTGACTTTTGCAAATAAATCGCATTCTTTGATTCAGATTTTCAAAACAAAAAATAATTGAAATACTAATTTAAAATTTTAACACAAATATATATGACCGTATTCAACATAATTTATAATTTAAGCTATGTTTGATAGTCATAACTTTAAATTGATATTCTAAATTGTGGTGTTTGTTTACAGAAATGAGAGATTTGATATCATCTCATGATATAATAGAAAATTTTAAATTTCACGTATGAATGTTCTAAAATTTGTCTGCAATAGCTTTAATTAATTTAAGAATCCAATATTTAAATCGATTCAATTACCCAGATATTTTTAAAAGTTAAATTTCGAGTAGAAATTTTAAAATGCTTTTGTAATAAATTTCATATTTCATTATGTGAAGTTTTCCTTTTACATTTAAATTGGCTCCTAAATTTTGTAATTTTTTGTATTTATCAACAATTTGTTTATTTGATTTTTGTTTTCATTTTACGCAATCATTTAAATCTGTTACATGCTTAATAATTAATTTGAATAAATATAGCATATTTTAAACACCATCCAAAAATAATTCAATGTAAATATAAACTTCAAAACTATCACTTTGAAATGTGTATATTGATAAAGTTATTGGCTTGGGGGGTTACTGCAAAATGTTTTCGGTTTCAATATCTTGGCAAAAATACAACCAAGTGCTTTGTGATAATGAACCTATTTCTCAAAGCATTTACCATAGAAGGTTTTTCAACAACCAAGTGCTTTATGATAATGAACCTATTTCAAAGCGTTTACCATAGAAGGTTTTTTCAACAACCAAGTGCTTTATGATAATGAACCTATTTCAAAGCGTTTACCATAGAAGGTTTTTCGACATGACAAAATCCACTTCTAAGTGAGGTTTCGATCCCCCATTGGGAGAACGCTGGAATGGTTAAAATTCCGGTCGTCTAAAGAGAACATATATAATTCTTTGCAATCAAGATATATGTGAAATTTAATTTTATTCGTTAGTGTGAAAAATGGGCGGAAGAACCGTCCCATCATCGTCACTTGACTTTGATGAAATTTATGAGACAAGGTGTTCGGAAAAAGTAGATTTCTCTGCAATCGCTTGCAATTAATGCTGAGAAGAAAATATTCTCAGACTTTATAATGTTAATGTTTCGTTTTTTTTTTTTGGAAGAAAATGCATGAAATATATATTTTCAAGTTTGAGCTTTTATAAGATGTTTATAAAGCCTTAAAAATGTTTTCATCAAAGTATCCTAGGTAAACATATAATAAATATGTAACTATTCTTTTTCAAGAACATAAATGATAACTATGAAAGGAATGTATAAATACAGTTTCACAGTTTGATCACTTGAAAGACCGTAATATTTACATATAGCATTTCTTAAAGTGACACTCAGAAATTGTTGTTTAGTGAAATGTTATTGTGTGTGTGCGAAATACTATAAGAGAGAGAATGAGAAAAAATGCATTTCAGATGATTAAGTTTCGTGTATTTTTCTTTGATAAGGGATTTACAGTTATATCTTAGTTGTAGATCATTCTACGAATACGGAAAAATTTGTAAAAACTTGCTTGTACCTGAGAATTTTCAAATATATAAAATGCTTCCAATTGTTATGATATTAATAAATAATAACAGATTCTGCTCAAATCTTAAAACAGCTAACAATTTTCTATTCAAAAGAGTATTAAATATTTCTCATTTTCATGCTATATTTTCAATCAAAAATTATGATTTTTTTAAACATTCAATTAGTAATTAAAAAAAATTTGATTTTACCGACTTTATAAAATTCATTGTAGTGAATAAGAACATTTAGTTAATCATACAAAAATGTGTCTCAAAAAAAAAAGAGAGAGAGACTAAAAATGAATGAGCATAGAAATTTTACTTTCAACCAAACGATAAAATAATACAAGAGTATTTCAGTGAAGTTCATCTCAATTTACTGAATTGATTCTTTTCATTTTCCATCTTTTCTACACATTTGATTCGCATGAAATGATGAGAAAGGATATATTTTTTCTTTTTATTGTCTGCTTGTTTAATTTCTCTGCGTATTATTCGTTCCTGTTGTCTTTCTCTTCCTCTTATTCGAGAGGGTGGAATAAGCGTCGTCATCCCCTTTGTGACTCACCGAGACAAGACCATTCCGTGTCATCAGGGAAAACACGATACAGTGGCAACAATGCCAAAAGGGGTTGTTGAATCCTGACCTTGTGTTTTTATGGTGTTTGGATCTGATTGCGCTGGTGTTTGTTGGTGCGTGGAAAAATTTCTTTTTTTATTTGTCCTTTCAACCAATCATATTTGGATTATTTTTATGGTGAATTTCGTGTGATTTCGCCTCAAATAATTACTTAACGATAAACCAACCACGAACTACAGGCAGAATGTAGTCTTCTACTTTAAAAGGTAGCGAAATGAAATTTTTATTTGTCTTTTAGAATATTTATTGCACAGACAGGTTTTTACACACTTATGCATGACCTCGTTTTGATTCAGGATTATTACTTAACATATGATTTTTGTTTTTATTCTGTATTTTTTTACTCGCTTTACTTTTCAATTCATCTGAAATAATTGACCAATTCAGGAGCAGCATGGATGTGTGTGTCAGTCGTTCGCCTAAACAGGTCTGTTGATGCTTCAGAATCTCCTGTTAGTTTCTTTGGCACTCAATGGTCACTGGCACACAAAAGATAATTTAACTCAGACTATGATTCAAAATGAATTTTTAACTACTATAAACACGTAGTGAGAATCAAACCCATGTTCCGTGGAATTGAAGGTCAAGGAGCTAACCGTTAAGCTATCAGCTCGTGATAAAATTTCCTTATAAAATTCAGAGTTAATTATTTGATTCATAAATATGTTTATGCGGAAAATAGTATTAAACATATGAATCAATTAAATAATAAAGAATATTAAAATTATAAATTAAAATTAAGCTTATTGACATCAGAATTTAAGGTATTAAAATTGTTTCGAACACACTAAAATTTACATAAACTTCATAGTGTGAACGTAGATTTACTTAATTCTTTTGATTTGGTAAACTTTTAACCTAATGAAACAAATGAACGTTAAATAGCCGAGCTATTAATGTTTATTGTCTACTTTCTCATATTCTGGAAGTTTTGCGCGAAAGATAGTTTCCCATTAACTTCGTTTTCATATCTATTCCTGGCAAATGATTAAACTTAAGAGACAATGTTTTAACTAATCAACATATAGATGTGCAATTTTAATTTTTAAAGAACTATCAAAGTGATCTTTCAGGTTTGTTTACATGCATGTATAGCATTTGAAGCAGCATATTTAACATCCTTACAACACAAGAATATATTTTAAAGCTACTTCTTAAACATCCTTACAAGACATAAATATATTTTGAAGCCACGTACTGTAAACATTCTTAAAACATACGAATAAATCTTGAAGCCACGTAGTAAACATCCTTACAATGCAAGAATATATTTTGAAGCCACGTAGGTAACATCCTTGAAACACAAGAATATATTTTGAAGCCATGTAGCAAACATCCTTACAACATACAAATGTATTTTGAAGCCACGTATTAAACATCCTTACAATACAAGAATATATTTTGAAGCCATGTAACAAACATCCTTTCAACACCAAGCAATTATGCGACTTCTGTGAACTTCGAACTTTTTTATCCCACAGTAGAACCAGAAGTGTATAAAAAGCTGTATATAAAGTCGTTTTCATTTTCACTATCAACAAACGCCAAACACTTAAATTAATTAATATTTATGAGTAAATATAATCGATATCAGATGAAATTTATAGTTTTTATTCTGACGTCAACTGCTTTTAACATGTGAGCAATCCATTAACAGAAATGAATGTGATCATTTTCTATTAAGGATTGTCACATCATTTCTTCGAGTTTAAACAATGAAAGCAGAAGACAATGGTCGGATGTGACTTTCTCGCATCTGTTAGTATATCTTTAAACGGAAACTGCTGCTAAATTTATTTTATTTTACATTGGGCTTTGAATTGTTATCTTTCTACTGCTTACAAATTGTGATACTATAATTTCCGGATGAAAATCTACTTCGACGTAGGATTTCCGTACCCTAACAATCCATTTTGGAAACCACAATGGAATATTTTTTAGATGCGTAAAATCCGTTGCTTTTCTTACGGATATTACGGTATTTAATTTTAAGTATTATTTGTTAAGTAGGAGACTTTTTTGTGCTTAAATTCTTGCAGATCATTTCAGTATCTTTTGAATGTTTCAAATAAATTTTCTACAAAAATAAATAAATAAATAAAAAAAATAAATAAGCGTCACTTTATTTTAGCATTTAAAAGCACATGTGAGTTTTGTTTTAATTGTCTTACATTGCATCAGAATAAAATGATGGAAACTTAATAATTTGTCGCATCTGATTTTGAGACTAAAAAAAAGTTCAAAGCTAAGCAGTGAGTTTCTATTTTGTGTGAATTATGGAAAAAAAAAACAATTTTAAGAAAATGTTACCTGATAAAGATAAACTTAATTTAATGTATCCAAACGATTTGTTTACGTGGAGCTAGATTATTCTTATGTTTTCTTTTAAACGAGATGCAAATAACATCTGAATGCCGAACAGATTAGTCGCTGCAGTTGTTTAAATTCTAATCAAATAAACATGTCCTAATCAAAATATTAGAATAACTTATTTTTATTTACAATGAAAGTAGAGTATTATTATTTATCTCATACGCAAATAGTAATTTTGTAAGGAATCAGTTTTTGTTGAAACTACAATTCTGAGCAAATTTACTTTATTTTTTAATTTCTTAAAAGAAGATTCTTAAACTATATCTTTCATAATTTGAAATATTAGAAACTTTACTTCAAAGGATTTAAATTTTAAAACTCATTAAAATATTTTAAGAAATTTTTGTTGGAAAAATATGTAATAATGGAGCATGAGAAACAATGCATAGAAAATAATTTAATTTTAAAATAAAATGAGGTTTAAAATAAAATAAATTTTAAAATAAAATTCTTTGATATATTTAAATAATTCTCTTAGTTTTTAATCTCGATCATTTAGCTGAAAATTTTCAATGAATACATGAACAATATGCAATATTCAAATATAAATATACAATAAAATAGGAGTAATAAAAATGTTTACTAATAACTCTTTAATAATAATTAATAATCAAAAAATGTTGCTTAATAATTAAATAAAATTTGCTTTTGAACTTCTTAGTAAGGAATTTATGTAAACTACAATATTAAGGATGTAAATGGAAATATATATTTTATTATTCACATAAGTCATAAAGGATTTCATAAGGAACTTGTGTTGACTATAATATTAAGGATATAAATGGAAATATATATTTTTTATTATTCATAAGTCATAAATAAAGTTGACTATAAGAATATATATTAAGATTTTATTTTATAATATTATAAATATAAATTAAAATGTTTCATTCAATTAATGATAATATTATAACATAGAATGGTATAGATAGTGACCCTATATTCTTTTAATTCTTATTTTAAGTCTTAAAAATTTAAGCTAAAGTATTTTAACGAATATCATATAATAGTAGTTTATATGTATACATAGAGAAATTAATTTTATAATAATATTATATTATATATTAATAACATTATATATTAATTTTATAAAAAAATTGATAATTAATTTGAATGTATTAAATAATCGATTTTTTTGTCATTTAGTTTATTGTTTTCTCAAAAAGTTTTTAAATTCGAAAATGTTTTACTCTGTCATCGACAAATTTTAAACATATATGACGGTCAACACATCAGTTAAACTTAAAATAGATGCATAAAAAAACCGAGGTATTAAATGCAACTCAATTTCATTTGATGAATTTTGAATAAGAAATAAGTACTCTGTTAGAATTATTATTCTGTATGTTCATTGTATTTTTCCCCTTGCTGAATTGAGTACAGACTAGACGAAATAAAATGGAATTTATATTATGTTAATCTTTGATTAACTTAAGTCATATATGTATTTCCTTCCCAAATTTTTTATACAGCGTTCGTAATGAATTTAAACCTCAAATAACGCAGATTTGAACTTAATATTAAGTTTGCCATGCTTCTGATATTTTAAATTCTATGCTGTGATATACATACTGTATCGGAACTTTGCTCGCTTCAAGAACGTAGATAGGTGGCTCTTTCTGTCTTTTAAAATTGTCATCTACATATTCCTGAGAATAGAGAGAAAACAATAATGATCTGGAATGTCTATTTCGTTCAACATTCCCATATTTTTATTCATCCATAATAAACGAATTTTAAATCATTAAGCATAGGCATTGGCCTCGCAGTTTTCTAATACGGTCAAGTGACATCATCATCATCTCCACTTCCACTGCATCAAAAAGGATATTTTACTACCACAATTTATTTTACGTGCTTCAAACGTCAATAATTAACATGCGGGTGTTCGGCTGTTTCGGGTATGGAACTCAGTACTTTCTATTAGCGAAAAAGACATCTTTACTAGTCAAGGCACTATGGCCTAATTTGTTATCAAAGAAACAAACTCGTGTTGTTGTTACTAATGACACTTGGACATGCCAAGCTCGCTATGCCTTGACTATGCGAATTTAAGTCAATAGGGAGCGTCTTTCATTTTAATCAGAGCACCATGAAGGCGAAAGTACGACTTTGCTCTACACACATGCCATAGGGACCCGTTTATAGGGTAGGCAACCATTCACACCTCATTCATACAAGAAAAGGACAAAGACAAGATAGATAGAGAGAGAAAGTACTTCCATGCCCGAACCGGGATTCGAACCCAGGACCTCCTTATCCGTAGTCAGGCACGCTGACCACTAGACAAGTTGGTCGGCAATAAACTCGTGATTATATGATATAAAAATTAAAGTAAGTTTTTATTGAAAATTAATCTGATCGTTTAAAATTTTACATCGTTTGAAAATGAATTGTTAGTTGCGATTGACTTGGCATGTAATATTTTGGGCTCAAAGCAAGCGTAAAGTTAAGCGCAAGCTAGAAATGTAATCATCTAAATAACATGAATGACTCCAGTATATATAAGCAATGATGGAGCAACTTTGATGGGGAAAAAAATGGCCGACAATGTCAAGGATTCGTTAATTTCATGATGAAGTTGAACCCTACATAAAACATAGAAAACTAGATATGAAACTAACTAAAATTACATACAAACTAAAATCTCGATATTCAACAGCAAATTCTGGAAACTGCATTTGCCTGACTAAAACGATAGTTAGTTTCCGGCTATAAATTATATTATCAAGCAAAGTTGATCCTTGACCAACTCGGAGTAAAAAAAGAGATGTTTTCCTTGGTCGCTTCTGGCAGTTCATTGTTATCTTTTCATGAACCGACAGGCTGAGTGTTTCCTCATATTCAGCAAGAGGAATGCTTAATTAGAATTGCTGAAAGATAAGGAAAGTGCCCACTTCCTCGCACGATGCACATGGATTCTCACACGTTTCTTATTACTCTCTTAAGACACGCATCGAGTCGATACTTTTGATATTTATTTTTAAAGGGAACCTTTAATTTTCCGGGGAAAAATGATAAGTAGTATATCATTCTTATATCTGTGCAAACCGAACTTCAAAATTATACAATAGGATTTGCATTCAACAATTATGTGTACATATAGAAATTGTATATATGTATGTATACATACATACATACATACATACATACATATATATATATATATATATATATATATATATATATATATATATATATATATATATATATATATATATATATATATATATATATATATATATATGGCAATATATATTAAAGTAACGAATACAATACTGAAAATACAATATAATAAAATATGAACTACAATACATTACAGGAAATCCAGCCATCGCAAAAGCAGCTAAAGAAAGAGTTGCCAGTATAAATAAGATAAATCATGAAAAATATTGAAATCAGAAATACCAAATCGGAAAATTACTAAAATGTACAGTGCAAGTGATAAGAAGAAAGCATAGGGACCACGTCTTCATCAGGAGGGAGATGGTCCGCTGTGCAAAATAAACACACTTTTCTGACATGCACGAAGGACAAATGTCTAAAAATCTTCGAGCAATTCCCCCGAAGAGTGTCCGTATTAAAAAAAAAATTGTAGATACATTTAGTTCAAAAATTAAAGTAAATATATATGCAGAAAAGTATATAAACATACTCACAGTAGATGAAACACACACAGTAGAAAAAAATACATAATACCAAAACCAGCAAATCAGATTGAATTTATGGATTAGAATAAAGGGAGAATTGCCAAAGTAAAATTTGAATTTGGAATAATATATATATATATATATATATATATATATATATATATATATATATATATATATATATATATATATATATATATTATTCAAATTTCATCTAAATATATTTTTCATGTAACTTCTAAATAATTATTCAAGCGGACATTCTATCGTACCTTTTTTTTCTCACCGTATAAAATAATTGGAGAATATAATCTTTTTTTCTTTCATATAAATATAATCACTTGATTATCAACCATTAACACCGATTATATAATATTCAATTGGTAATTATATTCAATCGATTATATAATATTCAATTGGTAATTATATTCAATCGATTATATAATATTCAATTGTATCAAATACTTTTAGATATGTATTACATATCTAAAAGTTGTTATCTAAAGTTATTATTGTTTAATTATTATATAATTAAACAGTTATTTTTATATGTAATACATATAAAAATAACTTTACTGGTTGATAATCAAGTGATTATATTTATTTGAAAGATAAAAGATTATATTCTCCAATTATATATGGTCTCTGAAATTGTTTAATTATGATATCGACACACACACATATATATATAACATTAGATTTAAACTAAGTTGGAATAACCAAATAAATCTCTGTTAACTACAGCCTGTTTTTACTACCATACTAAATTTTCAAAAATTATCCATACACACAGTGAAGTCATTTGCTTACAAAAGAATAAACTTCAAATCAAGTCTACGAATTTCCGGGAGCTTTCTGCGCTTTGAACAATTCCGATGAATTTTCTATATTTGGCAAATTCACCGTAAAATAGAGCAGACGTCTTATTACTATGATGAGGTTCACGCCTACTCTAAGGAGAAGGATGATTTCACCTATTATTTAAATAAAATGCTTCTTCCAAATTATTTTCTCTGTGAATTTCTAACCGGACAACTATTTTTACCAGACTATAGATTGCTTCTCAATTATGTTGTAAATCTGCGCATTCCGTGTGAATGTGAGTGTAATATTTATTTCAAACTGAATTGATATAATTAAATAAGTTCTTTGTTAAATACAACCTATTTAGTATAATGTTAAATTTGCGGCTAATAAATTTTAACCCATATACTAAAGTAAATTACTGGTCTAAAAATTTAAGTGTCAGATAATTCTTAAGACATTTTTTGATCTTTTATTTACTCCGTAGCATCCTCTGCATTTGGTAGATTCAATACAAAATAGAGCAGTAGACTTCCTACCATAGTGAAATTCGCGATTATGCTACATATGAATTATTTCAACTATTCTTTAAATAAAATGCTTTTTCTTTTTACCTTTCTAATGTTATTATTATCTGGAAATTATTTTGCCTCAAACATCTTGTCAATTAACCTTCAAAAAGCTTCTTTATTATGTTGTAAGTTAATGAATTCATAGTAAATATAATGTAAATGAATGATACATATATGTATTCATAAGCTTAGTTTGAACAATTTTATGTTCACCTATAAGTGAAGTGCGTGTTCAATGTACTTGTTGATTTTAAAATGTTTTTTTTTTACTGGAAAATCAATTGGTTATACATCATTAGCCCATGGGTATTAAAGATTCTTGAAAGTGGAACTAGAAATAAGTACACAACTGAATTAAAACAAGAGCAAAACTGTACCAATTTTTGCATCAAAAAGAAAACGTAAAAACGCATGACAGCATTGAATTTAAAAAGAAAATTTAGACACTTGATGTCAACTGCATTAACTCTCTATTTCACCAATATCGTTTGTATGTATCGTTTGTATCTCATTGAATTTAAAAAGAAAATTTAGATACTTGAGGTCAACTGCATTAACTCTCTATTTCACCAATATCGTTTGTATGTATCGTTTGTATCGCATTGAATTTAAAAAGAAAATTTAGATACTTGATGTCAACTGCATTAACTCTCTATTTTACCAATATCGTTTGTATGTATCGTTTGTACCGCATTGAATTTAAAAAGAAAATTTAGACACTTGATGTCAACTGCATTAACTCTCTATTCCACCAATATCGTTTGTATGTATCGTTTGTATCGCATTGAATTTAAAAAGAAAATTTAGACACTTGATGTCAACTGCATTAACTGTCTATTTCACCAATATCACTTGTATGTATAGGTTTTCTTTTTGTAATAAAGATTATTTTAATAAAAGATTTCTGTCCGTTTCAAAATCTGATTCATACACATTTTAAAATGGCTCATTAGGGATTTTATGGGTCAAGATTCAAAATTTCGAGTTAAAAAAATTATATTAAATTTTTGCATACACGCACGTAAAGTTCTCCAAATTTAAAGATCAGAAAACTCGGTCTTTTTATTTTGAACAGACTGACTCAGTAATTTTCTTCAGTTTATTCACTCGAATGGAACTTCATATTAAATTTACCTCTTTACAAACACGAAGATGAAGAACTGAAAATTTTCATAAGCAATAAGACTGAATATGGTTTCTGTTGTCATGTGCATGGCTTTATTTCCATGTTTATGACATTGTTTCTGCGGAATCGTGACGCATAAATTTTCCAACTATCTGAGAGGCTGTGAAGCGTTAAGATACCGTTAGTCATCTCTATTGGGAAAAAAGGATATTCAGTTTTAGTTTCATTATTGCCTACGAATCTGAAAATGGAGTCTAAAATTGTCATACCATTGTTTATCAAAAAACGTTATTTAAAATGGAATCTTGATACGAAGCTCAAATATTTGCTTAAAAAATAAATGTAGGATTTCAAACAGAAAGTTAATCTTAAAAAAATCATTGCTGAAAATATATTTGTTACTCATAATAAAATTTAGCGTTTGAATTTTGTTTAAATATTTGTTAAATTAAGTAAGTCAGAAGAGTAATTAATCATCAAAATTTTTATTTAATGTAAATAATGTGAGCGCAAAGTTTCATACGCCTGAGTGGCAACATCAGTAGTTCTCATGGCAATTGTTTTGGTAGCTAAGTAAAAATTCATGGAATGTAGTAACTAGTAACTGAGTAACGTAAATTAGTGAGTTCTCTTGTAAATAAATCTATCTATCTATCTATCTATCTATCTATCTATATATATATATATATATATATATATATATATATATATATATATATATATATATATATATATATATATATATATATATTATTTTATAATGAAACGACTCATCTATATAGAAATAAGCACATTAAAATAAGAGAAGCCAACAATAATAAATGTAAAACTATTGTATTATTGCTGTGAAAAGTTGAGCTGGTTGTTAAGTGGTGAAAGTTATGGCCTTTAGTACATCCATTTATGATTTGAGCTTCATCTCAGACATGGCTGTTGGCAATGATTTGGACTTCTCTTCAAGCAGTACGGATACTATTCGAATTAGCAATTATGCGCAAATAGGCACTTCATGTGATAATCCAGTGTGATTTGGGATAGATTCAATCATAGAATTGTATAATGTCGTGAAAAGGATAGTCATAGCTGGCTATTCTAAAGCTCTCTTCAAGATTCAAAGGATTTTTATTGATAGGACTTTACTTAAGTATCACCAATGAAAGAACAAGAATACTTCCAAGAAACAATGCATGTAGATACAAAAAAAGAAACAGCCATTCCCGGGTGTGCTTCAACAGTTGAGACCGCCTCAGTAACCATTCAGTTGGAAGATAACCTCTATGATTCTGTGTATAGTTTTGGTTTTGAATCAGTTTAAATGAAAATATTACTTTGAAAGTTGCTGTTAGGCATTTCAGCCTCTGCCAGTGCATTGCCTTCAGATGCGAATTTTCATATACAGAAGGCTGTATTCCTGATTCTCAAGAAAGGAAATCTGGAAAGATCCTAACCACCCATCTCAGTAAATATAAATACAGTGGCTGATCAGGAATCCGTTACAAGACTGTTCGTTAACCGATCATCGATTTACCACAGATTTCTTTGTGAAATCGATTAGTTCGATCTGGAGACCCTAAAAATTAAATTTAAAAAAAAGATGTATAATTTCTTGGTAAATTTACTAAAACAAATAATACATAAGTACAGTCTTGCATAATAATCAGTCCTTTTCATTTTTTGTTTATGAGGCATTAAAGAACATATGTCGATTGCTTTTCTCTCTTTTTTAAAACTTTTCCGGAAGTGATTAATAGCATTATTGTTATAAAGATCCTTAATCTTACTGATATCAGCTTGGTTTAGGTGCCATTCTAAGACCATTGCTCTCACATCCTCTCACTTCTTCAACGAAGGGACGATGGGAGATGTGCTCAAAATGAAATCAAAACTAAAATTGATGGTCTATTTTAACTATAAGCATTCTATTGAAAAAAAAATTTTTTCCCTTGTATAGAACTTACTTTGAAGTTTAATATGCAAGCAACATAATTCAAGGGAGATAAAAAAACGATTCTTTGTCCGTTGGGTTTGGCAAACCTGCACATCATGCTCTGAGAGCCGAGAAGTGTTCGTTAGAATTCGCTTTAGTTCGTTTTCGGAATATGTGTTCCTTGTCCGAACACAAAAATCTTTCGTGAAAGTATTCATTGTAAAATTTGTTTGCAGTCCAAACTGTTCATAAACCAGTCACCCATTGTATAGAAAATAGAAAAAAAAAAAAAATGAAGCGTACATCTTCCTTTATACAAAGACGAAACTGGCGTCTGAAATTTTCGCCTTTTGGTTTTCAGTTCAACAGCTCCTAAATTCCAATCCTATCTCAAGTATTGATGTCTGTAATGATTCACAGTTCACTTTAAATTGTAAATACTATTAAAATAAGTCTTCGCATGCAAAAGAGAATCGTAGGGTGGCAAATAAACTAATCCATTATTTTAGTTTGTCGTCAGATATCTAAAATTTAACGACTGATCTTAAATTTCAAACAGCGCGGTCATTTCATTCACCCGAGGTGATTGATTCTATGTAAGCCATTAATTTATTTTGCATCGAAATTACGAATCTTTTCAATGTATATAAAATATTTTTTTATGCGTATAGAAATTATGTTATGTTTCTAATTTTGTCTTAAAATTTTTTTGTAAATAAAATCGCTCTTTCTTACTCTGATATTTTACAAGTAATGTAATAAAGTAAAAATAAGGTAAAAGAAATAAAAATTATAAAATGCATTTTAGCTTTGATTTGAAAGAATTTTTAAATTTTATGTTTTTTAAGTACTTATTTTTTTAAGTATTTATTAAAAGGTACTTTTTTTAATAAGTACCTTTTATAAGTAAATATTTTTAAGTATATTAAAAATCGTAAAAGGCATTTCTAACTTAAATTCATAAATTTATGAGCAAAAGGTTTCTTCATAACTTGGAATGCTTAAAACAGTTTTTTTTTATTTAAGTTTTAATAAGAAAGTTTAGTCAAAAAAAATTTTTGGGGAATTTTTTAGGGGAATTAGAGAGTGATAATTAAGTAAAATAATGATTGAAATAATTACAATATAATTCTCTTTAGAATTTTAATGAAAAATTTAAAATACTACAAACAGAAAAGTTTCCTTCGAAGTGTGAATTGTATTGCATTTTCAAACTTTGGCTCAATTTTTTTTTCTGTGTGGATTTTAGTATTCATTTTTTAGTTATAAAGTAATGAACACATTGAGAAGACTTGACAAGAAAGTTGGGTTGTTTATTTTCCAATAATGTGTTTATGCATTTTCGTTGACTCATTTTTCCTTGAATATTTTTATACTTTCACTGAGCTAAGCATTTAAATTTTTTCAGTAGAACAATTAAAATTATGTATATATTATTCTAAAAAAAAGTGACGATCTTTGAAAATATGAGGTTATAAAAATGAAACATTATATTTAACAAGAAAATAATTTCAGTCTCCCTTTTTTACTTACCGGAAATTTTCAACTTTATTAAAAATAACGGTATTTAAAAAATTAAAAAGGATTTGAAAATTATTAAATTCACAGATAGAATGGGAGTTATAAAATCAAGAAATTTTCTTTTTTTCTCTTTGTCTATACTTCTATAAACATTTTTTATATTCTTTAAACAGATTTTCTCTTTTTATAGTGGTGTTGTGTATTCGAGAATTTAAGGACATTACCTAACTTTACCACTTCATACCGTATGTAATATAATTTTATTTATTGATGTTCTGAATAATAGAATCTAAAAAAAAATTAAACCCTAGTAATAGAATTGGAAATCGGAGAAACATTAGTGAAGCATAATTCAGATAAAGCCGTTAAAATTATCCGGAAATACTTTCCTTTGAATTCAGCTTTTATCTTTAATGACAAAGAAATATGGCTTTGTAATGAGAAACTTAACGATCCGGAAACCGCAAGAAAGACATTGAGCTCCAATTTATTATTATCAATACTTTTTTTATCTACAGTGTTGATGATATTCCGGATCACGCGAAAACTCTATTATCCCTATTTACTTACGCAATATGGCAAAACAGGCAAGACAAAGCATACTGTGTTAGATGAATTATTTGTATATATTTCTAGCAGCGCTAGTTTTTGCTGACTGGAGCCGTAAGAATATAATTAACCATCTTGTAATTTTAAAACACGGGTTGCGGATTAAGTCAACACCTGAGTTATCTCTTCTTCTAAGTTTATACCCACAGAAGAACAGTGACATCGTGAAAAGTTAACGTGCATAGATTTTTCTACGCTTAAGTTGGCATCAGATATGAAACCGACTACTTTTCCAACATGAGCATGACAAAGTTATTGAGGGCGCTCCGTGGCTGAGTGGTCTAAAGCATCACCGCTAGTCGCTTGAGAGCGTAGGAGTGTGGGTTTGATTCCCACCGTGGCCCTGGGTGTTTTCTTCGTTATTCTTCTGTGGTTGTGCATCTGTCATTGTACTATTTGTCCTATTATCGCCGAAGACTTACAAGCGGATCTCAAGAATCAAGCATACAAGTCTGAATATATGTAATGTAATAAAATAAATAAATAAATAAACAAAGTTATTGAGTAGATTACCGCAACTTATGAGCTTTTTAGAAGAAAATCTAATACGCCAGAAAATTTGCTTGCAGATAAGGTTATGTTTCAAGAACATATAAAGATTTTCCTGAAAAATTTGTAAAAAAACATGAGAGAATTTCGGTTTTACACTAATATATAAGATATTTAAAAATAATATCTGCTAAATCAACAAATTAAATTCATTTTAACCAGTTTTATGCATTAAAACTAATTAAAATCAATGATTTCTTGCATAAATTTTTTTTGAGAAATTGTGAATCCCTTTGAATTTATCTGAAACCTAAAGATTTTGAAACTGAAATTTTTATGAAATGTTGTTTTAATTTATGTAGGGAATCAAAGTAAATATTTCCCAGTTAGGAATTTAGAATAAATCATTTTTCGGAAAATATTTTCGATGTGTATTTCACTGTAACCGACTTATCAATCAGGGACATTTTCATCTTTAGTGACAAAAATGCCATCGCCAATGATTTGTCGTAATGGGAATGTTACAAGACGGAATGTGACGACCTAATTTCAAAATTCTTATTAGAGCATGTGAAGACTAAAACTTTTTATTTTGAAAAAGAATTTTATTGTAATTCTGAAATATTGTTAAATGAGTTATTATTGAATTGTGTTAACTAAATAAATTAAATTCAAATTAGTTGTTTAATAAAGTGGTAAAGAAATATTGCATCGTTTGAAATTTATAGTTGCTTACAGATTAACTTGATCCTTTATAAGATGTTTTTAATAAGGACTTCATTAAATAGTTCCATTATAAAAAATAATCATTACAGAATTGAAGTGAAGTCACTGTATTAGTTCTTGTTAATTTTTTCTTCAAAATATTTTTTATATCACTAAATTACCTAGAATTGTGCTGATTGGCTAGTTTTGTTTCTGTTTCATAAAGGGATTGTATCTCGGAGGGGAAAGACATTCTTGTTTGAGAGGAAATAACGTTACTTATCCACCGAAAGACGTCATGATGGCATGGCTGTAAAATATTTTTTAAATAGAATCTAATGTGCTTCAGGTGGTGCAGTTTAACGGGAGAGTGCCAGCTCGAATGTAGACTACTTCAAATGACTAAAATTATGAATTTTGATACAACTGCTGCAGAAAATGTGTCGCAATATCTTAACCTTTTCTTAAGTGATGTTAACTCATTAAGAATCAGCAGCCGATGTGAAAGCAAATCGAATTATATTGTGAATATGAAAAGATATGCTACTCCATAATATGACGCTGTATTTTATAGTGCTAACTACATTAATAACCAATTTGATGTGATGTAATGACTCAAAAATGGGCAAGTAGAATAAAACACGTTTATATTTTTCTGCTTTGGTTAATACGAAAGTGGTCTTTCATCAGGACAATGCCCAATTAAACATTGTTAATTTCAATAAATAAATATTAGAGGGGCTTGACTAATCAACTAACCTTCAGCTTATAATAAGTAAACCCATGTGAGACGTTAAGACGCGCCCCTTAACGGGAATCCTTCCTTAAAATAAATCTAGAAACGAGCTTCAGCGCCATCTAGCGAAGTTTTTTGGGGCTAGTCCCTCTTACAAAGACTGAAACAACTAATTGGTGAATTTAAATTCATAAGCCGCGCCAAAGCACCTGTTTACAAAGAAAAAGTAGTACCTAAGTGGGGAATGAGTCGGAGACTACTTAACCGCAATAGGGATAACTGAGACATTATACCCCCGCATCCTAATTTCCTTTAGCATTTTCCGACGCAGATTTTCTCTGCATATGTGGTCAGACTGTTTGTTCCCCTCTCGCCTCAGGGTATTCTTTCCTGGAACTGTATGTCTGTAAATCTCAGGGGTGAGGAAAAAGTACGGCTGTCTCAGATTTTTCTCAAATTTGACACCGGAAATGTCTGTTGTGGTCAAGCAATGAGAGGGAAAAAGCTCTACTCGGAGATTTTGAGAAGAAATATGTTATTTCTTTTAGAGTTCAGCAGAAAAGTTATACGGATACATAAAAAAATTTAACAATTTTGTTAATATTATTCATTAAATGATCAAAACTTAATATTAATGTTTAAATTAAATAAAAATATAAAATATACTTGTCACAGTATTTTAAATAAAACTGAAGCTTATTTTTTTACTGATATAATTTCAATTTGGTTTGATTTTACGAGATTTGATTTTTTAATGGGTTTTTTATGAGAAAGCGAAACAGTTGCACTTCTCTCTAAGTACTTCACTTTTATAAATATGTTCAAATGGACACAAATGTCGAATTTCTTATCTCTTTAAAAAATTAATAACGTGGTTTATTTATTAACTTTGCAATAACATTTCTTCCTTTATAAAATATTTCGATACAAAATTTACGGAAAATTCCGTACATTTGGTTTATAATTTCTATCAATGATTTTTGTAGGAATGGAAAGTCTACCTCTCTATTTGGATTGATCAGGCATCTCGACATTGTTTCTTGATATATTTCTAAGCAAACTTTAAAAGCAATATAACTTAGTACATAATCCGCACTTTTTAGTTCAAATATGGCGATATCATCATTCGTATCTGAAGAAATGAATTCACCTCAAGAAAAATAGAGCCTTTAATTTTTAAGAATTAAATAATCTTCACTTTGAGAATAAGCAAATGTATAATTTTTATTTGTATATTTATTTTTAGCCTCTTAACAAATTAAAATAGAATGTGCTTCTCAATAAAATCATATAAACATTAAAAAATGTTCTGAATATTTCATTCGTCGAAATGTCGTAAAATAGTTTAGGGTCTTACATTTCATCTAAATTCAATGTACATACCATTTTCAAATTTCTTAAATTTTCTTCATCTGTAACAAAATTTTAGAACTCCATGTATCCAACATCAGAGCTCCAAGCTTGCAGCCAAATTTATAACATCATCTTTGCATTTTTTTTATTAACTCTTAGCGTATTTATTCTCATTTTAACTCGCTAAAACTCATAAAATTTTGAAGATAATGATCTTTTAATGTGTTCATTTTAAAAGTATCAAGTGACAATTTAGGTATACATTTTTCTCATTTTTAGGTACATAAGTAAATAAATTATTCTTCTCCATCACCTTCAAATTTGTATTTTCCAATTAAAGTATTTTCATATATATCATTGTTTTTAATTTTTGTGCTTCATTTAAAAGTTCATTTTCTTCATTTGATTCTAATTTCTTTATCGTTTTCGCACTTAAACTGAAAAATTTTTAGAGGATTTCAAACCATTTTCAGCATATAATAATCTACTTTTTATAATTTTTCAGTACTGTTATTTATCAAAATATATTTAAAGCTGAAAATACGAGATGATTAACTGTTTAGTAACATTGGTGAGCAGAAATAGGCAATAGAAAATGTTGCGAAAAACCAACTTAACTTATATTCCATTCATGCATTATGATTTACATGTGATAATGATGATAATTGTACATGTGATCATTTACATTTGGTAATGATTCACATTACCAAATGCAGCAATCTATATTCCAGAAAGAGACTCGAGCAATGTTTACGATGTTGAATTGGCTGGTAAATGTTGTTCCATTTTTAGAAAAAGTGTATTTTAAAATAGTTGGGAACAAATGATTGAAAAAAGGCGGGAGTGAATTCCCAACATAAAAAAAACAGTTTTTGCATTATAAATTCAATTATTGATACCTCAAGCATTATTTGGAAAAAGAAAAGCTTTAAAATATGTCAAATAAAACTGAAGCTTATGAATACTTTTTCATCTTCTATACTTTGTAGACATTTTTATAAAATTTTTTTATTGCACAGTTTGCCTTATAGAAAATTTTGAATACGAAGGAGACTCCAAGTTCCTGTCAAATATGTAAATTAACTCGTTCCAGATGAATAACGGTTGAGGAAAAGCGAACTGAATTTATATGTGAATTTACATGTATGGGGAATCAGAAAATTTCCGAATGTACTCTTGAGTTACTGTCACTTGTTATTATTGGAAAAAGAAAATAATATGATGCTGTATTTGCATCATATTACTTTATTTCTTTATAATTGAGAGAAATATCTTTTTTAGAGAAAATTTATAATTATTATTTTTTATTACTATATCATATTAAGATCGTCGTACTTTAACAATAAACACAAAATTACAATAGAAATCCAAAAATACAAAGCTTATGATTTAAATTCTTTCAAAATATAATAATGATTTCTTAAAATAGAAAGATAATTTTAAATATAAAATATATATATATATGTATATATATATATATATATATATATATATATATATATATATATATATATATATATATATATATATATATATATATATATATATATATATATATATATATATATATATATATATATATAAATTTCTTTCTCATATATAAATATTTTCATTTAATTTCTGAAGTATAGTCTCTCATCTTTCTGCAATTAGTGAAAAACACTTTAATGATTATTTTTGAGTTTAATTAAATTAATGAATTTTTAAATCGTAAATGAATTAATGAATTTAATTGTAAAATTTTTTAAATCGTTATTAAATTAATGAATTAAAATCGTACTAAAAATATTTATCTTTGAACAAAATAGAAAAACTGATTGTTACAAATATTAGAATTATGGTTGATTTAAAATAACAAATTCAGAATGGATGAAATAATTTCATTCAATGTAAATTTCAGCGTAAAATTTCGATATCGCAGGAAAAATATTCTAATTAAAATATCTTTATTGCAGGATTTTGTTGAATAATTTTTTTCAAAATTTATAATATTTTATTACAAGAGTGGAAAATTTAATAAAAAAATTTATTCAACAAAACATTTATTAAATTCACAGTAGATGATTATGAAGCTGCAGTGTACTGAAAGTAAAAATTAAGATTCGATTTTTGACAAAGAATTTTATCATGCGAGAGCTTAACTTACATTAAATATTAATATAACCTAATATTCCTCCACTGGGGTGTTATAAAAGTTTGGAGAATAGCTTGTCGTGCTGTAGAAGATGGGTGGAATTTAAAGTCTTCTTAACAATTCACCTGCGATTTAAAATTTCAAGGAAGAAGATTATTTTATTTTAATTTCCTAGACTGAAAAAAGGACACCCGGTAACATAATCCAATAAAATAACTGCTGCAATACACACACACACACGCGCACAAATATATATATATATATATATATATATTTATATATATAATATATATATATATATATATATATATATATATATATATATATATATATATATATATATATATATATATATATATATATATATATATATATATATATATACGTAATTTGTACCACTTTAAATATTTCGTAATTTTTTTCACATGATTATTTTTTAATTATACTAAAATTAATTTCATTACACCACAATCTTAAAAATATAATATTTTTTTTGGATTCAAAATGTGCTGTTAAAAATAATTATTGTTTCGTAATATGTAATACAGACCTGACATAAGTTGTTATAGTAACTAGAATCTTTTATGAAATTCATATTGTTGAACTGTGTTTCTGTAGAATTTATCTGAGCTTTTAAGCATTTGTATTATTTAAAAAACTGATTATAGTATAATAGAAAGACATTTGAATTTTTATGGTGTTAAATCAAGCATTTAAAATTATTTTATTGGAATGTTTTTGAAATTCAGAACCGAATACCTGTTTCTCAATGAAAACTTTTAGTATTTAAAATTCTATTTTAAAAAAAGTAACATTTTGTCTATATATATATTAACGTATATAAAATGTTTAAAAAAGAACATTTTGTCAGGAAAAATAATATCAACGTATATAAAGTTTTACAAGCCCTAAAGGATCGAATGCAGAACTACTTGACGTACTAATGTGTACGTCAAGTAGTTCTGCATTCGATCCTTTAAACTTTATATTTATTAACATTATTTTTCCTGACAAAATGCTATTTTTTTTTTGTCTAATTGTCAAAATGCTACCGAAGCTCGAAGCGTTTAGAAAAATATGGTAGAAAAAACATTTTTTTTCCGATCTCACGGGAGACAAAAGAAAAATCGAAAAATATTTACTTGAAAAGCGGAAAGACAGTTTGACAAATCCTTGCAAAAATGATTTAGGGTGATCAAGCGAGGGCTTCAGTGACAGCTTGTCAGCGCGTCAAGGATTAAACAAAATATTACTTCTTACATCAACTATGACGAAGGAAAGGTTATTATATTCGAAGGATGACAAGTTACCCTTTTATTAATTTAAAATTAGATACATTTCTGATTGATGCTTATTTCACAATAAACGGCTTTTAAAAATAACTTCTATGATTAACCATTTACTCATTTCACAGATTTTTCCATTTTCGATCAATTCATTTAAGCTAGTAAAGCATTCATTTATAAGGTGAATCTTTTGAAACGAGAAAGTAGGAAATATCTTCTGAATCGTGTCATTCATCAACATATAAAACACTTAACTTTTACTAACCAATAAGTGAATGTCAAAAATCAAACCTGTAGTAACAAAGATGATTATTACTGATTCATAATTGGTTCCCCAGCAATGATTTCACATTCCTGCATGATTATACTCCTTACCATAAAATTAGATAAGTCTTAAAATTCGGAAATAATTAAAAGGTGAAAATTCTTGCCTTTGACGTACTACCATAGATAACTTAAAGCTTTTATGAATATCCACTGTGTATATTATCTGCTAGCTAGAATTTTGACAAATTGCGAACCACATTTAAATATTGCAACCAAACGAATCATCAAAACTTTGACATTCATAAAAAGGAAAATTCCAAATGAGTCAGTGAGTTGATTGGCATGAAGCAAAGATATGTCTTCATTAAAATAAAAAAACAGACATGTCTAATCTTGTCATAGTTATTACAAAAGAAGAAATTATTAAGATTCTCTATTAATACATTTTACATGTTTCCAAAAATAAAATATCTTCCCTAACCATTCTATAACTGTAATATTAGATTACTAACATCAATACAGTTATTTTACTGTAAAAGCTTTAACCATGATTTTTTTTTTTTTTTTTTTTTACAGAAAAAAAAGTCCCTATGATTTAAAATGCCAGCCTCGTGTGCGAAGGGCAACATGTTTGATACCTAATTCAACTGACGATTGTCATGGTAGTAGATTTTATACACATTAAATATTCCTAAGAATCGAATATCCTTCCACTAATGTGCTACGTTATAGACAGAACAATTCAGACATTCAAATACTATTCCAAATATCATATATTCAGATTTGACATGCTTGTACAAGATTTGTAGCTAGGAGTATTTATCTCATTTGGTATTTCTTATCCAATCTAAGACTGTTATTTTGAGAGAAAAATGCAGAAAAAATATTTGCATGTTCTAAGCTACATTTGTTGGTACATTGTATATAAAACTTCCAAGAGAGGTATCTCATTAAATCACTTGACTCATACTCGTTTTATCAATTGACCATGATTCATAGTTGTGAAAAACTATGGTGGAACTTGGTTAGTAACCTATTAGTAGATATCGAGGTCCTCTTTTCACTGGCTATTGCCATTTGTAATGTAATGGTAATAAGATAGCTCACATAGCCGATGTTAACTGGTACAATCTGTTTTTGCCGAAGTCCGACGTATCAGGAATGGTTATGAAGTTAGAGTATTCATTTGAATTCAATATCCCTTCACTTGTGTGGTGAGATAAAAAAAGAGTTTTCCAGTTAAATTGTAAATATTCTCATTTGATTGGTTCAAAATTACAAGAAGGCCGGCTATTGTTAGAGAATTTCGATTAGTATAAATAAACAGCTGCAACGTATCCCATTGATATATTTTTATTTGCATCTAAAACTACCTAAAATTGTTACTTTATTTTTTATTAATAAACTCTTGTCTCGTAATTTTTTGGACAACTTTGTCTTAATGAGACGGAGTTCATTTGGCATATTGGCAACACTAATTCCATTGTGTCCATCAGAATTAGACGGATCAATAGGACATAATCTCGTGGTACTTGGATGCACTAATTATTGTGTATTCTGGACACAGTGGAAGCACATCATAGAAATGTGTGTTGCAACCATGAGATGTCACTTAAATTAAGATTGTTCTTCGATTCCATTTAATTACCACAACTACCTTGCATGGAGACAGATATAAATAATTGAGCAACTAATTGACGGGTTTAATAGTCATAAATTGTTAAATGACGGAATGTTAAATGCAATAGATACAAGCGATATCAGTAATTGATTGTCCTGACTAACAACATGCCAGCAGCAAAAAATTTTCTATTCGTTTTCTAGAAACAATAGAAACAGATTCGTGTTGAAAATCATAGCACTAAAAGTCTAAAAGCATTTTTTTCATTATCATAACCAATATTTGAAACTTTGCGCAGAACCACAACTCAGCATTGAAATGCAGCATCTCTATTTTCCAAAAATTAATATTCACTTCATTTTATTTTTAAAAAAATCATTGCAGAAATAATGAACATTTACTTTTTTTTTAAGAATCTTTTTTATTTATGGAACAATTTTTCCCTCATTGTATATTTATGAGTCACCGTTTTGCGTCACTGAACAATGCTGTTTTGTTGTAAAGCTGAAATAATTGCATATTTTTATATGACACAATTTAACTTATTGTCGTGATGTCCAAAACTGATCTTTTTGGAAACTATTTCATTCGAAATGTTAAAAAACATTTAATACATATTTTTGACAAAAATATTGAGTTTCATCCCAAAGTCATTAATTATAAAAACGTATCTATTTCAGAAGGAAAAATTTAATTATTAGGCATTAATCATAAAAATGTATCTATTTCAGAAGGAAAAATTTAATTATTAGTCACAAAACTATATTAAAATTAGTATTTCTTTTTGAAGCTTATTGCCTCTGGATATATAGAAAAATAATAAATATTAACTATTAATCCCTTCACATCTTACAATCTCTTTTTTTATTTTTGAATGATAAAAATTAATCGATTTGTTTTTGAACTATAAATGATTCGATGCATTTCCTTAACTGATTTATTTTTTTTAACTCTTTTGAAATTAGCATATCTTTTTCAAGAAAAAAAAGTAAATTAAATAAATAAATAAAGAGAAAGTTAACAGAGGAGTGTGAAAGTAAAAAGAAGGAATTGCTTGATCACTCAATGCATAGCTTTGAATGATAAGCAGTTGGTAAATTTAATTAAGAAGGATTAAGCGAATTCTCCATTCATACAATTCCAAGTCACCTGACAAAATATCTTGTCTAAATGACGTGTCGCATTTTATTTCGCAATTATTTCAATGAAATATGAATAAACTGAGTGATTTTAAGAATTTATGTTTCATTATAGAATTTCATTTAACTTAATTTAATTTTAAATCATTAATAGAGATAACGAGAATTAGAGCTGAATCTTAAAATGAAATCGTTTTACTTTTTTAACGACTAACTGTATCTCTTTTAATATTAGTTAGAGAAAAATAATAGCATAGACTATTTATTTATTTTTTGCGAGTGATTTTTTGATCTGATTCCTCTTTAGGGACTTAAAACCTGATAGTGCTATTATCTTCTTTTTAATTTTGCAACAGCACTGGCTAAATTTTGGCGTGTAGAGTTCTCTTTGAAAGAGTAGAGCACTTAGCATATGATAAGCGTTTCAGTTTTTCTGAATTTTTTTCTGCTCTATGGTGCACAAAGAATTCAAGAAAACATTCATGAATTTTCATGCAATTATATCATACTCATTGAATTTTTCTTTTTAAAAAATTAGTAGAAGCATTTTAAAAGCAATTAGTAGAAGTAGATGCAAATTTATAATTAATTTGAATTCAAACCATTTGAAAATTCGAATCTCTTGAATTTGAAGTCTTTCGAATTCTTTATTGAAGGATAAGAATAAAATATGCAAAGTAAAATAAACCTTTATATTAAAAATTGCGTATGAAAATTATATGAAAGAGAAATAAATATGAAAAAGTGAAGATTTAAAAAAATTGTAAATAGTTTCATTAAAAAAAAGTGGAAAAAATTAGAATGAAATATAGATATTAATACAATTTATTTAGGGAGCGAAATAATTTTGTAAATAAAGAAAAAAATATTGCTGAAGCAGTATAATATCTCTGTGATAATATCAGTTTAATTCATTTGTTAATACACACAAGATAATTTTATTGCTTGTTCGAGAATTTTCGGAAAAGTATTGACACCAAATTTTGCAAAATTGTTGTGTTCACTTTGCAGGCGATAAATCATTAGATTTATAAGAAGAGCATAATTAAGTATTTAATAATAATATTGGATAATTGATTATTTGCATTATGTGAATATATATATTCCCGCTATCCATAAAACATATTCCCAGATGGCAAAGACGGATAATATGTTCAAATGCTTCATAAGATAGCCTTTGACTGTTAATCTGTTCGCTACGTGGTGTCCAATTATTATTTCAACGGGCTGACTATGGTTCTAGTGATAAGATCTAACTCTTTGGTGCAGAAGGACCTGTGCTCCTTCCCAGCCTCTGTTAAACAACAAAAGTGCACTTCTTATGTCTTCATGCATCTGTTTAGGTGGGTTTGGGAGTTTCCCAAGTTTTTTGATTGGCGACACGTATATATAAACTTATTAGAAACCTTACCAAAAAAAATTAATCTGTGGAAAATGTCCACATATACTTTACAACAGATTTCATTGATTAGATTATCTACTATACTTCACAAATAAAATGAAACAGTAAATGGGATTTGTACTTTATATCAAATAAAGGAGAAATATCGTTGGGTCAGCTTTTTCTGTTCAGATGGAGAAAATTCACTTTGTAGTCTTGAAGCTCGTGCTTACAGTGAGACCTTACACCACAGAAGCGAAATGCTTTAATTTCCTCATATATGTAAATAAAATTCTAACAATTTTGTCCAGAGTTGATTTGAAAACAGCAACACTGAATGGGATGGAACTCATATTAGAATGTTACTTCATGTTTCATTTGAAACTGTTATTAACTTAATACTGGCGCACCAAATCTTTCATTTCGAAATTTTGCTTGGGGCATTTTTCATTAGTTTTAAATCTTAATTAATGCTGATTTAAACTTATAAAAGTTATTTACCTCACAATACACACCATACCAGAACTTTGTTCCTTTCGATAACGTGGACGCGTGTTTTGTTCTTCCTATAACGTCACCGTTATTGCTTGCAAACCCCCAAGATAATTCCAGAATTTCAGTGGAATTTAACACTCTTTGCAGCTGCGAAAGGGATTAATTTTTCTTTGTTTGAACCCAGGAACTACCCAGTACCGAAGAATGAATTAGTTGTAATTGGGGGATGATGTGGGAACTGCAAACAGGATTCGTGAAGGGACATTAATTACTTCATGACATATGTAATTCCTCAAAACAGACTGGAATCACCTGTGAGGGACCAAGTGCGTTCGGAAAATTTATTGTCTCTTCACCCTTTCTGATTTGAATTGGTGGAGTGGTCGGAAACTTGGATTCGAAGAGTGACCTCAGAAGAAGGACCTAGAGGTTACTGGATGTTGAGGTCCAGATGTTTAGGGGAAAGCCTGGATATAAATAGCAGGCCCTTATGGGGGTTGAGAGATCTTCAACATACGTGTTGTTTCTCTGATACTGCTATCGAGTGAGTCCCATTGCGGACAAGTCAAAACGACCGAAAGAGAAGAGGTCTTTAGCTCCTGATCACGGAGATTGACATCCCATACAACCACACACGTCTATTAGACGTCTACTTAAGATCCAAAATAAGTCATGGATACCTTCTGGATGTCATAAAGGTGTCCATGATAAGATGTATAGATGGTTTTCTGTCAACTACATATGAACGTCGAATTGACATCGACGATGGATGAGTTTTAAAGTATTAAAATTTGGATCATTAACAGACGTAATTTATACGTCCATGATAGATGTAATTTGGACGTCCATTCCATGAATGTCATTAAGACATTCATAATGGATGTTATCTGGACATATATTAAAAGTAGATAATTAACTGCAAGTGTAATTATTTTTTGCTTATTGCTTCCCTAATTTTAAATTATCGTTTACCTCACAGTCTAAATTTGTTTATTTTCACATTAAGAAGGGTTATTTAAAGAAGTAAGTTAAAAAAAATAATTGCTTTCTTTTTATCGATTCATATTTTAGTCATTTTAAGTAACTGATTTTTATTCCAAAGAAGTCATAATAGAAATAAAGTTTAAAAACTGAATAGTGTTCTTTAAGTGTAGAAAACCAACCATGTTTAATATATTTTACTTTGATTTAAAATAGCTAAAATGTAATTATTTAAGTGATATATATTGCTTTTATTAAAAATATGTGGCTTGATACAGACTGTAATAATTTTTTTACATCATTAAATTTTTCAGTTATTTTTAAGCTAAAAGATGCAAACATGGTGAATAAGATAAAAATTGCTGGAAGAAAAATTTATAATACTGCAAAACATTTTTTCAAATAGAAACCATTTCTGTATCCTTCAACTCAAAATATTTTTATCTGCAAAGTTACTTTTATTTATTATTATTTTATCAAACAAAGACTTGTGTATTTATCTCTTGATTTCAACAAGATAAAGATTAATCATTATTAGGATTTGATTCAAATTTAATTAATCTATTTTTAGGATAATCTTAATTCTAAGATTTAATGTTTAATTAAAATACTTTTTACTGTTGAATTAAAGATCTTATTTTTTTATTCAATATCAAATTTTAAAATCATAATTTAAGATTTTGCTAGTTAGCAAGAAAAAATTATAATAAGAAAAATTATAAAGTCTAGTAAAATTAAATAATCATTAGAAGTTATTGGAAACTGAAATATGGATTCATGGAAAGCATTTTTTATTTTAATTGAAAAATGATGTTTAAGATTATGTAAAATGATTTAGTATGAATTGTTTACATCTTCAGTGATTTAGCTTTTAAAATGCTCTGTGAATCTGGTTTTCTATAAGATTTTCTGCTCACTTAATTTCCTACATCCATAATGATATTTGTAATCCTGGATATTTTATATATTCTTTGTATTATTATTATTATTATTTGTTTAATAATCTTACAAAAACTATCTGATCATTATATTTTCAAAACAAATTATTTTTTATTACACTTTATATATCTAAGCAAATAATATAAGATTGCTCATTTTCAGGAAAAAATCATTAATTATACTAGCAAATGAAAACCTTAATACATTGATTTGATTTCTACTAAAGTTATATTTGAAGCAATATCATTAAAACCTTTTTGTGTGAGAAAATTTTAGTTTATTGTAAAAAATGAAATTTTAATAAACTGAAATAATATTTTTTTCCTTAATATAGTGCATTTAAACAAACTGTATTAATATACATTGGTAAGTTTAAAAAAAAACCTATGATATAATTCTTAATTTTACTTTACTGTTTTTTATTAGATTTAAAAACATAAAAAATGTTTGTTTAAGGCTTAAAAATATTAAAAATATATTTGTCTCTTGAAATCACAGGAAAAAATTTTATTACTAAAATTCAAACCTTTTGCTTGTATGTGTACACACGGAAAGGAAGTTAAGGAGCATGCTCTTAGTAAAATTAAGAACAAAATGTATACATAAACAGAACAACGAACAAAGTTTCTGAAATGAATATTATATGTGTATATCCATTCAAATTGAGTTAATTAATTTGATTTAATAAATGATGTTCTGATTTAATTTTATAAGCAGAAATATCAATATTCTTCTATTTATCATTGCATTCCTTTAAAGTTATCCTGTAGTAATTAACTTTTCTTCAGACTTCAAAGGCTTTACAGGCAAAAAATAAACTGAATGGGATCTACGTTTTACGCAATAACATTATTTTTAATTGTATTAAATATCTGTTTTCTTTATTGATCTAATTTGAATATTATTAAAAAGATGTACACATTTCATCACAGTAAACATCATTTATTTATTACTAAATGTTGATTAGAAATTTATTTTTTCTATAGTAAGTGCTTCAGATGCTGTTCTGCTATGCATAAAAACTTGCTTGTGACCGATTGAACCTAGTTTCAAATATATTAGAAAAAAATAATTTATTTATAAATAGTTAACTTTTTATATTTCGTAAAAATATATTTGATGGTGCCCCTTGGCGTGATTGGCGATTTTTGTTTGGCGCCAATCCTGTTCGCTGTGCAAACAGTAATGGTGACCAAAACACAATGAAATTTCAAAAATAATGCAGTAAGCATATATAAAAAAGAAAAAAATGTACTCACTCTATTTTGCTGGAATATTCTCCCTTTGAGGTACACAGAATTCTCTAATAGCACCTACAGATATTGCTTAAATTTATCCTGAGAAGAAAACCAATCAGAATCGTGAATGGATTTCAGAATAACGTTTAGGGTTACCATAAATAGAACAACATCGCCCAGCTTGGCAATAAACTTGGCGAGAATTGAAGGAGCACCCCCAAGTATAGTCTAACCTTATATTTATGATTTTAAATATTTTTATTCTGCTTTAATTATTTTGGGTGATAAAGTTGAATAAATTGGATTTTAAGAGATAAAAAAAGGCCTCATTTATAAATTCTAAATTTTGTTTTCGTTTTTAGTTAGATCAAATTTGAATACCTGAGGATGAGATTAAAATAAGCAAATTATTTTAATCTCATCAGAAAAAGAAAAGGCTTTTATAAATTGTGTTTTCACATTCTTCAACATTGAAATTTTTCCATATTATTATTTAAGCTCATTTGTGGAACTAATATACAGAGAATGTAAAAATTATTCGTACATTATTACTATTGATTTAAAAGAGATCCGTTCATAAAAATTATAAACATAAATTCCATTTTAATTATTAATAAATACATAATAGAACATATTTTCATTAGTTTCATGTGAAATTTACACAAAAATAATTTATACATGAATAAATATTTACAAAACTGTAACAATCCAACATCTTGTGGTGAAAAAAGTAGTCGTACACTAAAAGAAATGCAAATATTTTTAGTTATATATTGTGATTGGTTTAGCCATTAAGATGTAGTTAATTGCCGTCATCTTGTAAGTTGCTTAAAAGATTCTTCAGTGGAAATTTTAATGTAGTGAGAAACTAGAAATTTTGTAATGGGTCGTAAAAGTAAAGAGAACTGATTTTAAAGATCCGTAAAAATGGTAAATCGTACAACAAAATTTCTGATCTGGTTGGTAGACCCCATTCAACTGTGCTGTCAATCATAAAAAAGTTTGCTGCCACTCTAACGGTTCAAAACAGTTCTCGTACTGGACGACCATGTCTATTGACATCATCTGACTGACGGTTTCTGGTACATTCATTAAAGAAGGATCCCAAAATAAGTGCTCCTACATTAACATCAGAACTAAAGAACATGGGAACAGCAGTCTCTGTAAGTACTGTTTGAAATGCATGCAGAATTGAAGGTTTCCATGGCCGTGTTGCGAGACGAAAATTCTTTGTCAGTGAGAAGAATCGGAAGCTGCTATTGTCTTTCGCCAAGCAATACGTTATGAAAGTCCAGATTTCTGGAAAAAGATTATCTTTACAGACGAAAGTAAATACAACATATTTGGATCGTACGGGAGACGAATGGTATGGAGAAAGCGCAATACAGAAATGCATCCTAATAATTTTGTGCCAACAGTGAAACATAGGAGTGGAAGTCTACTTGTTTGGGGGTGTATGAGTGTTTCTGGGGTCGGCAAATTAGTCTTTATTAAAGGCCTTATGAATCATCAACTTTATATTGACATTTTGAACAATAATTTAGAACCTAATGCAACAAAAATGGGCTTGAATGGTTATTACGTTTTCATGCATGATAACGACCCCAAGCACACAGCCCTAAACACAAGGCTCTGCATACTATATAATACCCCAAAGTTCATGAAATTTCCTCCTCAATCACCGGACCTCAACCCTATCAAGAATTTATGGGACGTTCTTGATAAAAATATTAGACCCAGACATATTTCTAATAAAAATGATTTGGAATCGGCTCTTAATCAAGAATGGGACGCCATATCTAGCTCAATAACAGCAAAATTGGTGGAATCGATGCCAAAGAACACTCAAGGCAGTAATTCGAGCTAAAGGATATCCTACAAGGTATTAGCTGTAATATTATGATTGTGTTGGCCAATATTTGCCTGATGTACGAATACTTTTTACACCACAAGATGTTGGATGGTTTTAGTTTTGTAAATATTTATTCATGTATAATACTATTTTTGTGTAAATTTCACATGAAACTAGTGAAATTATGTTCTATTATATATTTCTAATTAATTAAAATGAAATTTATGTTAATAATTCTTATGAACGAATCTCTTTTATATCAATTGTCGTACTGTACGAATATTTTTTACACTCACTGTAAAGCGAGAGAAAATAAATCCTTTAAAGGATTAAAAACATGGCAATTTGTTTCTACTGAGTGCAATTTGTAAATAAACGTTTCATGTATTAAATTTCATTAAGAATTTACTGTTGTACAAATGATGAAAATGCTTAATCAAAAAATGTATTTGATCACCTAGTAAATAACATTTGTGTTTATATTGAGCACTTATACGTAAATTCGATTCCCTATTTGATTATTTAAGTTCTGTTCTTCTAATGCTAACGTTAAATTTTACCTATTAATCAGACTATTGTTTTGATCATTTGAAGATTCATTGCAAATTTTAAGCGTTTTGTAATTTCAAATATTTAATCTATTCCAAAAGGTTAACAATTAAATAGTATATATTTCCCAGAAATTATATATATAGCCCCTTTGGTGGAGCATATACGTAATTAAAAAGATAAACATGTCTCTAAAATTGGTATTAGGAAATTGCTGTAAGTCAAGTAATCGATAAAGAAAATTTGAGTTTTTTGCCGAGCTCATTCTGAAATTTTTTTACTCAAAATGAAATTTATACTAATCAGTTTTACTAATCAATTTGAATTATAGTATTGCTGAAAATTGTTTTCCATGTTTTAAAAATTATTTTTACCATTTTTTCAGATTGCTGATTTGCAAGTATGATTTTGGTTAATTGTTTTAAAGTTTATTTTTTACAAAATGCTGATAAAAGCAGAGGTGCCCAATGGCATGCAAACCCAACTCTAAGAAGAAGAAGAAGAAAATTTATTTTTAGAGGGTTTCCTGAGAACACCGATGTTTTCATTAGCAGTCCCCTAAGAGGTAAATGCAGAGAGAATTGACTGCACCATGCTGAAGAAAGGTGCTCGATTGAAAGAATAAAAAAACATGTTACAAAATGCATAAACTTACTAATGTATTAATAAAATGAATTGTATCCTTCAAAAATAAACCTTTATTGCATTAGTTGGTATTTATTTACATTTATGTAAACCTAATATTGCACTCACAGTTTATTATTTTAAATCTTATACTCTTCCCTTAAAAAATATCTTAGAATAAATTTTAATATTTTTCAAAGAAAAAGAAAAGTTTAGCTTTATTTTAAACAAAATAGAACTCGAATTTTAAAATTTTACCTGTAAAATAATATGTATTAAAAAGTACTAATTTAATTAGAATGAGATAATTCTATAATATTTTTATATAAGATATAAATAAAAAAATAAACTTTTTTAGTAGACATAGATTTGAGCCACTTCATAACAAATAAAGAAAAATTTAACAAATGTATAAAAAGATTAATTTAAAAGTAAGTTTTCACCTTGTCTAGTGGATAAAATCTGAGCTACTTGAGAAAGCAATCTGCAGATAAGCCTCATCTAAAATACATCCATAAAAACTACCTAGTATAGAGCAGTGCGTATGAATACATTCAAATTTCGTCCATGAATCGTCCAATACCGACATCTCGTAGACGTATAATGGACGTAAAATGGAGTAGATATTTGACGTGCCATAGATCTAAACTGGACCAAAAAGAGATGTCTACTGGTTTAGAGTACATCCCACTAATGATGTCGTATCGACGTCTACTGTGGACGAAATTGTATTATATGGGGTCAGACTTCCAGCCCGAATACTCCGAGCGTCCAGTACCAACACTCCCTAGTATACTAGGAGGTGTTGCCAGTACTCTCCGGAGAGGATCACCGACATTATAGAGTGACTTTCCGAGACTGCTTTTCAAGACTCCGGAATTTAGGAGTCTGTTTCCTAGTACCTGCGAGAAGTTTCCCCCCACCGAAAGTGCTGCGAAAAGTTCCGGAATTTGAAAAATTCATCAGTTTTCCTGGAGCTTAGAATTTATGAAAGTTCCTTGTGTTAATTATCCTGTAAATTTGTATATAAATATTTAGTCAAGAATACTAAATTAAGTTAGCCTGATTCTTTACCGGCCCTTGCCTACCTATAGCTCAGTCTTCCCAAGCTGAGTACGCTTCACTCCCCTTTAAAATTTCCTGCTATGTAAACCACTATTCATCTATGCAGAGAAAATGAATTGTGCGGCATCCAATCCCCTTTCTATTCTATTTTCCCTTATACTTTAAAGAAGTTTGCTATGTTTTCCGATGTTGGGAAATGATTAGTTTTGCAACTGCTAGCGAATGCGTTTTCGATTTTCTCAATGTACCGCAGATCAGAAATACATTTAAACATGAAGAAAAGGCATCAGACTTCAATATTTTATTCAAATTTAATTAACTAATAGGAACTTCAAATGTTCTGCTCACTAGTTCATTTATTTTTAACTGAGGTATACATAAGGTCTCATTTAGCAGTGGAAACAATATTAAGAATATGTATAACAGCAGATATCCTTTAAAAAATAGTAAATAAGTATCGTTATTTTTAAAATTTGAAATTTAACCTCTGGAATCATAATTATTTAATAATCGGAACGTTTTATTATTGAATCCTTATCCCTCGAAAGCTAGCCATCTTTCCCCGCCACGGGGTATAATATCGCCTTACAAAAAAGTTCAACTTGTTTAATTAATAAAAAAGAATAAAATTTTAAGGAATTAGAAAATATAAGTTAACATCTTTTATTAAATGCAATTCATTTATTAAAATATTTTATTACATACTGATGTAAAGAGAAATATTGAAAGGGTTTATTTTATGTAAGAAGTCTTTTGAGATTGCTTATCAAAACGTGTGATTTAACTGTTTATCTTTAGCGCTGGAAACTTTTACTGGAAAAATTTATGGCTGTGAAACTCAGTGTATGCAGTGATTCAGCATATATTTAATGCTAAACAAATAATTTTTTTATGTATTTACAAAGTAAATTTTTGTAAATGCTAACATTTTATATATTTCATATATCATTTTTATATATTTCATGTATATATCATTATATTCATTAAATGCTAACATTTTATATTTCATTAAATAACAAAAAAAGGGTTTTTTTTTCAACGGTGGGCACTTGGGTGACGAACCCTTTGCCACAACAAAGCGAGAAACTGCTTCTCATCTGTCGTTACCCAGCGGGCACCTGTGAACAGAGTCACAGAGGCGAGTAGCGTTTATCATCACAAATCCTTTTATAGGGTGGGCCACATTCATACATCATCGCAGAAGAAAGGACAGAGAAAGTGAGTAACATCCATGCCCGAACCCAGGACCCACAGCTCAGGAGTCAGGAGCGCTAACCACACAGCTATCGGTCGGCATACTGAAAAAACAGCTTAAATTATCAAATGATTAATTATTTCTTTGATAAATATTTGAATTATTTTAAAATTCTACTTCAACTCTTAAAATGATTCGATTTTAAATGAGAAAGGCATAAGCGATAGAAGATATAACTTAAAAAAAACTATTCAATCTTCAGTTACATCAAATGATTCATCAAGATGGGCCATAACTGCTCTTTTTTACCATTTCTAGTACATTTTTTGTTTATTTAATCATTTTTTCATTCCTTTATATGGGACATTGGGAATTCATTATATCATATTAATAGATACACACATAAATTGAAAATAGCGGATGCTTTTGGTACGATTTCAATAGATTCAATCTCTATTAAATGAAAAAAAACTCTTTAAAGGTTTAAAAAAAATAGCTTATTAAAAAATTAATAGAAAAATACATCTTGCGTATAACTGCTGGCATTTATTATTTTCTTCAAAAGTCGAAAACTGACACAGCTTTGACTTTTAGATCGTGAACTTAACGGAGATTTAAGATGAAGCTTGGAAAAAAAATTATGCGCATTTATAAAATAAGAAATTACAGATTTTTGTGAGGAAAAAAAATCTGATTAAAAAAAAAAGAGCCCAACTGCATTCCATCGAGATCCGCGGTCCATCAAAAAGTCAACCGAGCGGAGACATGATATAGTAACGCGGCGGAAGAAAAATCGATCTAATTGCAGACAACTGCTTTCGGCGTGCATATTTTATGCTCTGGTCTGTGCGCTGATACACCGCTTATCACTTCCTTACACTGATTCCTCGTGGGGTCACTGGGGCTGGGGCCACGCACGCCCGGCACTTAGGCCCTGGCCTAATGGCCACGAGAACTTGCAGCCTTCCGGGGATGAATAACTCGCCGTCTTGGCCCTGGCTATCGTTGACGACGATTAAAGTGCAGCGGAGATGCATGGAATCGTTCGAATATTTGGAAGATTAGATTAAAGGGGTGAGTAGGGAAATGAAAATATATACTCCTCTTGGAAAAGCGCACGTGAGCAAATACCATTAATAGAAAATGATAAGAAGAGTGTAAGCAGTTGGCTTCAAAGTAACATGAAAAATTCAGTTTATAGCCCCATGTAAAAATATAAAATTTACAATGTTTTATCACTGTAGTGTTCCATTAGAGTGTTAATATAAGGATACGTTTTTCTTAGAAAGAACTTTTGTGTACTGAACAAATATATATAGGACAAAATGTATAGACAGAATGCCACGTATATTCTAGAAAAGTTAAAATGTTCTGTGTATCCATTATTTTTTTTCGATGCTTTTTTCATCTAATACACAAATATACATGTAAAGTACATTAAAAAAATAAAAAAATCTGCAATAAAAGTATTTTTATGTAAAAGTATTTGTAATTATGCAAATAAGTCATATGTATCAATTCATTTTGGAAGAAACATTTGGATTTAAGCAATAACCCTTTTCATACGATTTCTAATCTGTGTTCTCAAAAACAATTTAAGAACAATATTTTATAATCAGAGGAATAAATTATTAGAAATAGAAAAATAATTAATTTAAGTAATTATGCAATTATTATATAATAATTTTCTTTTTATGTATTTAATTCTGCTTGTCATTCAAATTGCGAGTTCATGATGTTAGTATTCAAAAATTATAAAATTTACATCATGCGTTTACCTCTCCACTGTATAATAAATAAATGATTATTTTTAATAATGTATATTTTTATAGAGCCATCAACAAATGTTGCGAATAAAGGGCATAAAAATTATTTCTAAGTTTAAGATAAGTTTTTTTTAGCCTATGTTTTTCCTTTTCATATTCGTAAGAAACTTCAATGTTTTAATTTACTTTGCAAATCAAAAAAACAAGTACCAATAGAATGTTTCTTAATTTGATAAGAAGATGGGACTTTTAAAAATAACTAACGAGTCGTGTTTTCCGGTTTAAAACGTGCATCTAGATTTCGAAGATAAAGAATGACTTGGAAGGATAATAATATTTACACTTTTTAACTCTCTTTACTTTGTTTTGCTGAAAACAACATTTTGTATCACCAAATGTCTTATGATTAGATTATCGAATGAAATGTAAAAAAAAACTTGAAAACTCTCTTTACTTACGAATTTATTAAATATTTTATTAGAGATTGTTTTCATTCTTATATCAATGCATTCCCAACGGGCAGTTTATTGGGAAAGATAAAACCACGATGTCTTCATTAAGCAAAAACATTACTTTAAAAGAAAATAGAAAAAAAATATTGATGTGTAAAAAGAATAAATGACTCTGGGGATGTGATAAAAAAAAGGAATCTGATATCCCTGCTCCGGAGGTTCAAGATAAAAGTTTTAAACCAAGTGAAAGAACCCTGCACATCCTTTCTAAAAACAAGCAGAGTGCAGAAGCGGTGAACATCGTGGAATAATCAACCTCACGATGAATTCAAATCAGCATTAATTACTAAAACAAAATTCCTTGGCACGACAGCCCATGTGGGCCAAGGCCTACAGTGCCCATAACTGTTTTCATGACCGAGGGCCCTGGGGTGCGAAGCATATGTCCCAGTTAGGTGGTCAGCCTAACGTAAGACCCCCGGTGTTTAGTTCCCAAGCATGCTTGGTACTCAGTTAATCGACCCACTGAAGGGATGAAAGGCTGAGTCAACTTTGCCCAGCCCGAGGATCGAACCTCGGACCTTTGTCATGGGAGCGTGAAACGCTGCCACTAAACCACCGGGCTTCAGCATTAATTACTATTTAAATTAATTACAAATGCTGTAATTGGAATTTCGAAACATAACTTGTTTTTATCTACCAGAAAAATAAATATCCTGTAATAATTTTCATTCCATTTCTTATAACTGTCTCAATTGAAGCTTTGACAAGGATTTTGCCTGACAAACAAAATAAAAAAAGATTTTATCTGTGTGGCATGGTTTATCTTTTGATAAATTACTGCTTGTGAAGAACTTAATCAATACTTCAATGACGTATAGGTATACTGTAGAATCGCTTATTAACAATATCAATATATCAACCAATGCAATTATCGTATTCTAGCCTCATACCATTATACGTCAGGATATATACATTTGACGTGATAGGTTGAATTATCCAATGCAATATCAAAAAATCATAAAGGAAGGAAAAAGGCTTAAGATTTCAGAATCTCGCCATCTTTCGTGGCTTTATTTCATTAGGATCACACATAAACTGCAACGTAGACATTGTAGATTGCACGCATAATGTTTAGTGATTTCCTTCCATGTTGTATTTCAGCCGTAGATTCAATACGTTCTCTCTACATTGTATTCTAACTTTAATTTTCTTGAAGATACCGATTTGAAGATACTAATATGTAGCTTTCTTGAGTATACCAATATGTTTTCTATATCTTTGTAAATATTTGACCAAGTGTATCTGTATTATGGTCTGATATTCCAAATAAACTTTGGCAATTAATTTAGGCAATAGGAAGTGACATGTTTCTTCAAGCCTCTTCAATGAAATTTCTAGATTGTAATCGAGGTTATCGTTAATTTTCACCAATTAATATCACCAACAGTGCAAAATGTTGGATATAATATTAACCTCAGCTCGGAGAGAATATATTTTTTATCATTTTACATTTCAGCCTTGCAATTTTTATCTGAAAAATTTGTCTTATTAGTTTAAATTCTCTTGTTCTGTTTTTTGTCCTACAATTTTCTATTTTGTCTTAAAGAAAACTCAGCTATTATGATGTGAGTTAACGAAATTTCGAATAGCATAATTATCTCGGCCACTATACAATTTAGACTTGTCGATTCAAAGTTCAATTTTTCTCAGAATTTCGATTTCTTTTCAATTCAAAGAATTTCTTTAAATTTAAGAAGTTGCAAGAATTCTAAATGAAATTTAAAACTCTGAAAACAGAACGTTACTATTATACAGTTTTGAATAATTCGAATGACTGATGTAGGCATTCGAAAAGGATTCGAAGGAAAGTGGTAATTCCAAGACATTTTATATGCATTTACTTTCAATTACGATACATGTCTTTCAACAATTAATTGTGCAAAAAATAATTCATTATTATTAACATTTTCAAATAATGTACCGTAAGTTTGCAAAAAGTAATTTATTATCTAGAAGTGTACCCTATTTTTTCAACAGGGCTAAAATAAGTTATCTTTCAATGATAATTCTACAATAATTCGAAGTCTTCTGTTTATAGGAACCAAATAACAATATTCGGTGATTTTTTTTTCTTTTTTGCACGGAGTTTTAACTAAATCTTTAGATTTTCAAAGATTAATCCTTTTCATTGGCAATGAACATTTGTGGAATTTACCGATCTTCTAACTCAATTCAATGCTTGGAAGTTATATATATAATTTTTAGGAACACCGCTTAATTTTTTATTTCATGAATCAGACACGGGTTTCAGGTTAAGTGCTCTAATAAACAAGATTTCTTCTGATTATTAACACATAAGTGTTCAGCAAAACCAAAGTCATTTCGTGTCATACTGTCTTTGAAGAATTATTCTAAATTTCACCTGATATGAGAACCAAACCAGTTTTAAAAATTCATATATGATTTTTAAAATAGGAATTTATACATAAAATTTAATTTTGCACTGGTTTTTTGCAGATTTTAAGATTTCTTTATAGGAATTAAAACACATATAAAGTGAAACAGAATTATGTCATTTTAATTTATAAAGTATGCAGATAATTTTTTGCATGTCTTATCCAAATGTTTATTTATTTATTTTTTGCAAGATTTTCTTTTCGACATCACATATTCATTCCTGCCAACCCTGGAGAAAAGAAAAATCAGTAGATTCTACTGATTTTGAGCGAAAAAATCAGGAGACATTATCCGCAACACATTTTTGCTTGAAACAGAATGTTTAAAACGGTAATATCGCAAAAAACCCTTACTCGTTAAATTATATATTCTGTAGAATGATTTATGTTAAAAACATATTTTGTGCTATAATTTTAATATTTTAATAAAATATTCATCAACTTCATAAAGGAACTATGAAAAATTAAAGAATATGCTACAAATAAAAGAATAAACATCTACGTCTATGTCCCAATTTTTATTTTGTAGGACAACTTTTATTACACTAGTGCAATTTATAAATATCAAACTTAAAAAATTACATAGAAATATAAAATACTTCAATAAATAAATTTTATTTAGTGACAAATACTTTTAAGAATATAGAAATTGCTGTTCTAAGAATATAGAATGGCTGTTAAAGCTACTAAAACAACTCAACAGACATTTTTTCTGGCAAAATTTCAGATGTTTTTAAGTGTTTCACTGAAACTGTGCCAAAAATCAGTAGATTTTCATACATTATCCGGAAATCGGGAGAAAGGATGAAAAATCAGGAGTTTCCCGATAAAAACAGTAGAGCTGGTAGCTATGCATATTGGATAGCTTTGAAAAAAATATTGGTTGCTTTTTTATGACATCCACAAAAGTTTGTTTTGGGAGGATGTTTTCGTAGGACGTACTTGTTTGTTGATAGTGGGGAATCATGAAAACTCACAAGCACTCACTTCAGTAGATGCAAATGTAGATAGTAAATGCTCACTTCAATAGCACAAACAAAGCATCCGTTTCCTATTATTCAACATTAGAAAAAATTAATTTAAACCATGCACATCGAAGATTGGATTCTTCCCAAAAGGTTATAGTTCTTGTATAAATACGCATACTTCCTACATATTGTTCTGTGCACAGAATTGAAGTTCCAGTCTTATTTTTCCTAAGTCGAATGAATCCCCATGTATAAAACGTGAGATGTAGACCATTTTTTTGAAGTAAGTAAAAAGCAAAAATAATTATTCAGATTTAAATAAAAAATTTCAAAAAAATATTTTTTGTTTGTACAAAACAAATTTACTTCAACGATGTATCTGTATATCTTCTGATCCTTCATAATACTCTCTATGTATAAATAAGATGGTGGTGGGACTAGTCCCCATCTGGTCTAGTGGAACTAGACCAGATCCATGAGATCATAGACAGCCAAAAAGTCCAAAAGCAGGTGTGGACTTTTCACAGCCTCCTCACGAGAAAACCCCAAGCACTTCAAGATGTGTTGGGGGCAAAACGGAGCATTGTCGCACTTGGGGCATGTTGGGTATTTTCTTTCACCGTCCTCAAAGATCATACACTTCAAGTGGCCAGTAGAAAGTCGAGACAGTGTCGTCTGATGTTTTTTCTGGAGCCTTAAATGTTGTGGCAGCTCCAGGATGTCTTTGGAAGTACCAAGGGTGAGCAGGAGGGTCAGCCCAGGTTTTAGAACTAAGCTGTTTAGTAATGGAAGAGCTCTATCTCTGATGGTGTTAGAGCTATGCAATCTTCCTGGTTTAAAGGATTACTGGCGGCAGCCTTTGCCAGGTCGTCGGCAACTTCATTCCCAGGCAGACCAACATGCGAGGGGACCCACTGGAGGTGAATTGGGTGTTGAACTGAAAGGCTTTTCATCAAGAGTAGAATACTTCTACTAGTACTGTCGCCGATGGATTGTCAATTGAAAAGATGCTTATAAATAGGAAAGATAAATGAGTGGGATTGCTTAACGATTACCTTTAACGACTCCTGTGCGACACCAGAGAACTAAATAAAATATTTGTTTGCTGTAAAGCATTTATTGTAATTAAAGCACTTCAATCTAATGCATTATTTGACGATACCCACCGCAATTCTTGCAAGGTTGACAGCAGAAATTATTACATTTCAATAATGTAGAAATCCAGAAGACTTTTGATTATCCAACGCCAGAGATATGTTTGGAAAGAGAAATGCGTTTACCATTTCCGATTACTCAATGGAATTTCTTGTAATTTCTAAAAATGTGGCTCTCATTTTCGAAGTAAATTGAAACATATCATTTGCATTTTGCGCTTTGATTCAAAGTACAGTTTATATCATTTTTTTTTTCTGAAAAAAAAATAGCAATAAAGCTTATTATTTTTATTTTCAAATTTATACATTTCTGTAAAAGCAATTTTCTGCTTCATGTATATTTATATTTATCGCATTAACAAAGCAAATAATAATAATTATATTATGAAATAGCTTAGATTCGAAATTCCTTGCATAGTTTATTCAGCTACATATAATACTCCAGCTCATTCTTATTTAAGCTAGATCTATGTTTAGTTTAGCTCATATTTTATTCATATTTACAAATAAGACATTGGAAAATTAAGGCTCTAAAACGATGAAAGAGACCGAGCGAAACCGCAACTGAAAAAAAAATATAGGTTAGCGAAGAAGGTGAGAGACCTAAAAAAATTTTCCAAATAGGTACCACCAAACGATTTCCAGAAGACAAAAGGGTGACTCAACTCTAACACAATCTCAATTCCATTAGCATTTCCCGTCCAGAGAAGTGACCCCGGGACCACATAAGAGGGTGGAAGTGAGAGTAGTGAGTGAGTCACGCAGAGAGTGGGCGAGTGTCCCGTTGAGTCATATATGATCCTCGAGGATAAGGATGGGAGGAGTTGAGTTGTCTTGTCCAAATTCCTGAAGGTGTCTTTTTTATTTCATTCCGTGTGTTCCCGTGTTTATGACGAGAGTTATCTTGAACAGAAGTGCTATGGAACTGGCGATAAGAAGTGTGACCGCCTCCTCGTGTTCGTAGCTTTGCACCTGCGTGATTATGTAACGGAAATACGAAGGAAAAAAAAATCAGAAACCACCAAACCCCACCTGCGCCCCATTTCTGTTGGAATAATTTTTCCCGCTTCTATTGAAACTGATAGGAATTGGTTGTACTGCTGAGAATAGAAAAGTAATGTTAACCTCGAATTTAGTTTTATAAAAAATACTGAATAAATCAATAAAATCCACAATTCACCATAGATATGCTATATTTTAGTAAATGCTTAATATTTTAATGTTAAATTTTAAAGCGTCAATTATACAAGATATAATTGTAAAAAATAAATTTATTTATTATTATTTTATTTATTTATTATTATTGCTGCCAATTATTTTATTTTATTTTTTTTTAAGATTTCAACAAAATTTCTTTATTTTCTATCACCTTTAAAAGATCTGCACTTCAAATTTCATTACTTTTTAAGAATATATATATATATATATATATATATATATATATATATATATATATATATATATATATATATATATATATATATATTATACCTATGAAACGCACATACTTTATTTTAATGCATGTTTCTTTTAAACATAGTTAAAATTTCTTTTCTAACTGCAATATGTCAAAATTAAGTTTGCATGCAAATTTTATTAATAAATATACTGGCAACACAGTGATATATAGTCATCTTGAGAAATTAAATAGTGTATTTAAAGGGAAAATGGGAGTTAAAAATTCTCTAAATGCAGAGAAAATTTTAACATAGTTAAATCAAGATTAAAAAGAATCATAGTTAATAAACTAACAACACTGAGAATAAAGTTTACAATGCATATCCAAAATTAATTAGTCTTCTTCTCAAAGTTGGGTTTGTATGTCATTGGGCACCTTTGCTTTTATCAGCATTTTGTACTGTTAACTCCAAACCCAATGTTTCCTAGTTCTAGTTGCTCGTGTCACCCACTTTATTAATAAAGTCCGATAACCTTTTAATGGAGTCTAGGTGTAACTCTCTAGTATGGATGATACCTAAAGAAGTTAATCTAGGGAGGGCAAGGGCCTCGCAATCGTAAATGATATGCTTGGCCGTAAATTAATTAGTCTCCTAAAATTAATCTTATTTCGAAACAAGAATATTGGATGAATATCAGAAACCATCATTTATTAGCTAGAGCATTTAATTTTTTGTGTTTTAAAATAATAGCTTCTTAATATTAATTTAAAATAATTAAAATGCTATTGGCAAAATTAGATAGATAATTTTTTTAAGAAAAGTAGGCCACTGATAGATTACATTTATTAAATATAGAAAACGGCGATGCCAGTTCCCTTTTTTAAATTTGTAACAGTAATTAATAATAAAAAAATACTTGATGTATTCTAAATATAAACAATTGTTTTCAATTCTATTTTTTACTGTATTTTTTTAATTTAAATATTTTCATAACTTTTATTCCAGAAACTTATTAAGGAAATAAAAACTTAAAATTGATTGAACTTTACGCTATCAATCAATCAATTTTAAGTTCTTTTATCATAATATATATTATCTGATATTTTTGATTGTCTGACGGCAACCATTTTAGAATAAGTTGCGAATCTCAAAACAGTGACTTAAAAACCCCAAAGTCTTTTTGCTCAAAATAATTATTTGATTTTTATATTTGGTGTCCATCACCCACTGTTCAATTGTCACTAGGAATTGAATTTAAGATATTATTCAATGTCCAAATAATATTAGTGAAGTGACATTGGTGCTGCTTATAACCTGACAAATGATGGTCATTGCAAATCTCTTTAGCGTTTTGTAACACATGTTGCAAGGAAAGAACACAGAAATCTCCCGAACACCAAATAAAATAAACAAATCAGAGACGCGACATATATCATCTGTTGTTCAACAGCTGCTGGGATCGAACATGAGACCTACCACTCTGAAGACCAAGGACAGATTACTCTGAGCCCAGGATGAGGTAATAGATATTTTTTACAGTATATTTAAGTTAAAATATCCTACACTATATATATATATATATATATATATATATATATATATATATATATATATATATATATATATATATATAAGGCCTTGATATTGCATAGCGAAAATCCCAACTATCAATGGCTGCTATAAATTATTTGAGGCATCCACGTTATAAATATGTATTTCTTTTCTACTAGACCTACTTTTCGAAGAGTTAGGTCCTACTTGTGTGCTGAAGGTAGTTAACAATTTTCTTATTTTTGCTTGTTTCTTTTAAATTTATATCATTCATAAATATGCTATGAAAACATTATTTTCATGAAGAAAATGTACCTTGCAGTTCATTTTCTAGTCTTCCAACGAGGAATGCAAAGATTGATAATGCGTTATATATACTGTCACTAACATTTGGTGGCATAATACTCGCTTTAGAAATAGATAAGTAAATTCATAAAAAAAAGTAAGGTTCATCAGAAAACTCTTCCAAAAGCATTTTCTCAGAAAGTTAAAGATTAGGAAGGAACCCTATTAAATCAGAACCACAGCAAAATTACATAGGGAAAATAGCTTAGTGGATTAAATTTCGAATTTGAGGTGAAAATTTCTTGTTAAATCATGCCATCAACTCTAACTAATATAGATATAGCCTTAAGTTTTGATTTTCATTGGCACACACACAAATATCAGAACCTATAATAAAATATATATAATAAAAAGAACCTATAATAAAATTTATAAGTAATATTAAACAAAATAAGAACCAAAATTATATTGTGAAATACAAACAGAAAAACTAAACAAAACATCAAGATAACTGGATTTACATATTGTTAATCTGTTTAAGATTATTTGACAAATCAATCTTAAGAAGATTATAATCATTTTTTTTCAAGATTAATTTGTCGAATAATCTTTAAAAGTAATCTGGTAATTAGTTTATTAAAGTACGGAATAATGTACGAAAGGAAAATGAAAAAACATTAAAAAATAGTCTTCCTTCTTTCCTAGAAAACAATTTTTTTTCTTGAAATTTACATAAATTGTTTTCCCGCAATATTATATTGTGTGGTAGGCATATTTCGCATCAAATGAATGTGAAATGTGGTGTTAAACATATTATGCCTAACATACAATGGACAAAAAATATTCATCTGCATTAACAAGAAGTTCGTAATTAACCAGAACCGTAACACGACTTGATTGTACTATAATGATTTGCAGCTTCACAAAAACATTTAGATTATCAGAAAGTAAATAAAAGTGTCCGAAATAAAGAAGCTCAAATGTTAAAAAACTGAAAATATTTTCTACTACAATTTTAAATCTCCTTAGCCTATAAATTAAACACATTCTAAAAATGACAATAATTAAAATACAATTTTCTTTGCTATTATTTTACTAAACAAAAATATAAATTAAGTTTAATTGGTTTATTTTTTTATTCTTTTGTATACATTTAATTGGCAAATTATAAAATAATTCTTTTTCAATACATTGTATTTAACATTAAAAAAAAACAGGTTGGATTAATTAGAACTCTTAGAAATTCAGTCCTTTAAACAACATGCGAATCGGTAAGTGACTAATATTCAAAGATCTTGAATACATGTTCAAGATCTTTGAATATTAGTCACTTACCGATTCCCATGTTGTTTCATGTTATAAGTACTATAATTTTTATTTTATTCATTTTGAAAAAAAAAGAAGAAGAACACGTAAAAGATTTTTCTAATAAATTCAAGAAGACACCTTCATCTTTGACAGTGACAAACATTTTAAATTAATTGGACTATTTAAAGAAATTAAAAAGAATGACATAGCATTAAGTAAAACTGTCGTGTGTGACAGAGATCGAAATGTCAAACAATCATGCTATCGAAAATAATGCTTTGTTAAAAGAAATAGGACAATCACTCTTATAGTTTCACTAAGAAATTAATTCACATTCTTTCACAGTTACGCACTTAATTATGTGCATGTAGGAAATATACTGTTATGTATTTTCTGTGGTATTTTGAGAAACGTATTTATTAAACTAGATTTTAAAGGAAAATTAAAAATGCCCCTTACTGTATTTTAAAATACTGACCGATTGACTGAGTGGTTAGCGTTCCTGACTTCTGAGCTGTTGGTCCCGGGTTCGAATCCCGGTTCGAGCATGGATGGTTCTTTCCTTCTCTGTGTTTCTCTGTCCTTTCTTCCGTGTTGTTGCATGAATGTGGCCCGCTCTATAAACGGGTTTGTGGTGGTATGGCGCGGGTAACGCTACTCGCCTCCATGACTTGGTTCACAGGTGCCCGCTGGGTAACGACAAATGAGTAGCAATCTATGGCCTTGTTGTGGGACAGGGTTCAACCCTCTTGTGCCCGCCATTTCAAAAAACAATTTTAAAATATACTACAAAATTTTATTTAATTTGACTTGTTAATTAAACTGTACTGTCTTCTTTTTTATAAACTAAATTTTATAATAAAAAATACTATATATCTGCCATCTTTTATTAGAGAATGTTGACTTAGAGAAGCGTTTTCCTGAAGGTATTTGAAGCAGAAATAACTTATTAGTGTTGATGGCTCTTGATATTTATTACCATAGCATGCATTTTGGAATGAATATTGTGATGGAGTCAAGTGTGGTTAAGTGTGTGAATTTGCCGTCTGTAAATCCTTATTCATTCATCAAAAAAAGTGTTGTATTTGAATATTTACGTTTGAACTTCTGCTTTTCAAACATCCCAAACATTTGCAAAAGTATCAAAGTATCATCCTAAGAGAATGCAAGATTTGTGAAAATATGATTTACTATTCTAATTGCAATGAAAGAAATACTATTAAGAATATGTTTTCAGTATCAACAGAATATATTAAAGAATAAGCCATTTGATTATTTACTTATTAAAGATGAAAAAGTGACAAAAAGAAAATAAAAACAGTTAGAATTCATATTAAATTTGTGTGTGTGATTTTATAAGATAACTGCAGAATATATTAAAAAATAAACCATTTTATTATTTGCTAATTAAAGATGGAAAAATGACAAAAAGAAAATAAAACAGTTAGAATTTACATTTATTTTTGATTTTATAAGATGACAAAGGAAGTTGCGTTCTGTTTTTGCGAAGTACCTAATTACAGAATTTTCCTTTATTTTGAATATTTTTGCACTCTTTTAACAATAATTGAAGAAAATGGATATGGAGAAAATATTAAAAAACAATTTGCACACACTTTAAATTACTACTTTTATTCTTATAAATTATTTCTACAACTGGCAGATGACATTTAATAAATTGTGTTCCTGTATCGAAAAGTTTTTTTGTCTGTTTTATTTCACATATACATTTTTCAATAAATTAATTATTTATTAATGTTTAAGAAGTAGTTAATGTAAATATAATTCAACATCTTCGGATTATTTAAAAAAATCTCTAATTTCCTCGTATTTGCTTCACAGTTTTAGCTAAAGAAATATTTATATGACTTAAAAGTAATTTCGTTCAAATGCTTTTAGACCATGATTACATGAACTTATATCATGTTTATCATACTAAACTTCATACTAAAGATACATACTTCATACATATCATACTAAAGAAATATTTATTTGACTTAAAAGTAATTTCATTCAAACGCTTTTAGATCATGATTACATGAACTTATATCATGTTTATCATACTAAACTTCGTCAAAAAAATTCTTTCCATTTATGGAACATTTTATTTCGGATCCGTTTGATAACTTTGATTGTATTCCCAAAAATGAATTTCTTAAATTATTAACGCATTTAAATAAATTATCAAAAAAAAAAAAGACTTGCTGCACACGAGATTGGCACGGTAGAGTCCTGTAAGAATACATTGCTTACATTTATTCTGAAAAGAATTTTATCTAAATAATTGTTCCAAATAAATGAATTCCAAATAATTTTATTTGTTATTTATCAAGATCCCATTTTTACAGAAAATTTCTGAGATTCATTTAGAAATTTATCAAGTTGGGCATTTTTTTTTATTTCATTGAGCCTAGAGAAAATTGTTTTAACTTTGTCAGATCTACAAGATCACCTTTTATTAGATAATGTTTTACTGTAAACTTCTTTTTGTTTGCTGTAAAAAATTTACTAAAATGTTCCATCTACGAGCAAACCTTGAAAAAATGAATAAACGTTCTCCAATAAATTAAAATGCTTGCAAACATAATTCATTGGCATAATTTCTTACCATATTTAACGAATGTGAAGTACAAGGAACGTAATGGGGCTTTTCGACTGTTTTTTAATGTGGTTTTGGAGCCTAGTCTGTTTTCAGGCATATCTGCCACATTATCGTAGCTTTGTCTTCTACTCTAGCAAAAAACCAAACCAAAAACCTTGTAAATTTTTTTTAATGATTATCCAGTGTATAAATAAATTAGTGTCGATATGACCCTCATCTAAACTTCTCGCTATTAAAATTTTAATAGAGTGTCTGTGATAAATTGAATTTTCATTTTCATTTTTTTTTTTTTTTTTCATATTTACATTTGCATTTTCCTATCCTATCAAATGTAGCAGTAAATTTCTTTACTTTTTGGATTGAGCATTGACCATTCTCATTTAACTTTTTCACAATTTGCTTTATTGCGAAAAGATTTGTTTTTCTTTTATGACCAAGTTACAGTTTTTCAACCTTCTCTTTCATTTTTAGAGGTATGTATAAAAAATATTTGTTGGGGATTTATTTTTATGCAAATAATTTTATTTAAGTGACATATTTAAATACACATTACAATTTCGGACAAAAATAACCTCATCAACTCTCATTTTCTATTAAAGATAGAATTTTATTTGGTAAATAAGAAATAATCACCAAATAAATATTATCTCAGATAGATTATACATGAATATCATAAGATCATAGAAGAAATCTACATGAAATGATTTTATTTAGTGAATATTTTTCATTCACCATATAAAATTCACCAAACCTTATTATTTTTCAAAAACTCATGAACAAAAACTTTTGCTATCTACAAAAATACATGAAAAATGTTGTTGTGGATTAAAGTTTGAATGTTCAGGATATAAGCATTCATTAATCTCAAAAAGAAATTTTAATTTTTGCCACGAATATGCAAAATAAAATAATTTATCGATAAAGATATATAATGGAATATCTATAAAAACTGGAAATACTTATATTCTCTAACAAACATGGTGAGTCTCGCAGCCTGTATGGTGGTTATGACTCTCGGCTCACACTGAGCGGGCTCGGGTTCGATTCCCGAATAAGGCATGGATGTACTGGAGAAAAAGTCGGACTTTCTGCCTGTAATGGATCCTCGTTTCCAAAAAAATAAAGCAGCTCACATCCTATTTCTGTCTGGAGTTATGGTTAATAAATGTTCTCCACTTCCGCTTGTTCGTCCTTTCTCGTGCACACCAGATGGAGACACATACACAAAAACAAGGTACAGTTTGACAAAAGTGACTTCATTATATCATCAACTCGTGTTTCTATTCGAGATGAAATTTTATTTGTTCCGTTGAGTTAGAAGTAATTCTTTGGTAATTTTAAAAGTTAGATCACATCAACTGATCTCAATAACAGAAAACAAGTAACTTATTTATATTTTTTACTATGATAATGAGAAATCTGTAATTCACTGCAGGTCAACATAATTCTTTTAATGATCACTAGTAATTCGTAGAATATATAACTATCCAACATTTTCTTTAGCAACTATAAAATTTAAATCTCCATTTTCTGGGAAATGTTTTCGAACAAATTGAAAAGGCATATTCGACATTAATACTCTCAACGTTCCATTTTAAATGAACATGGTTTTTAAGTATAGCGCCTAACTTATATTTAAATATAAATGTACTTTGGAAGAATGCGGATTATATGTTCTCATGTTTACAAAACTAAAAAATATTTTCCCATTTGTCTAATTCCCTTCATTTAGAATGAATATGAGTATTCCATTGTTGCAATTCCCATAGAATTTAATGACGAAAATTCAAGAGTTTAAAAAAATACAGTGGTTATGATATTTTCATGTCACACTGGAGCAATTAAAATTTGTGCATAGTTTTTTGATAAATATAATTTTAAAGGAAAAAATATTATTATATGATTTATAGTTTTCTGTGTAAATTCTCTTTAAATTCAATGTTTAAAGAGAATTTACAAAACAAAGTGCTAAAATATTGAAAAATCAAATGAAAGTCTTCGTTATACACCTCAAAATTTTAATGGTGGAAATTTCATATGAAGATGTGAGTTCTGAGTTTGAGTATTAAAAGAAGGCTTCCGTGGGGTCTCTTGACCAATCAAGTGTATCCCCTTACCTCTTTTTAAAAAAAGGTCTGCGAGTTAAAAATTTTAAATGCTTGCATTAAAATATTTCTGGATGTTAATAAAATATTTAAATAAATCTTAACCACACCTAGGAAAATCCCAGCCACACCCAAGTATATGATTATTATGCAAAAGCGAATAAAATCTCATTAATGGCATTAAGCAAACGGTGTTTGCAATTTTTCGCTGGTGTACATGAAGGATGTAATGTGCATTGACAAAACTGCATACTATTTGCACTGCTTGTGTAAGGAAGGTCGTATAACAAGTCTGAAACCGCAATGCAAATAACTTATTAATATTATCAGCAATGGTGCATTATAATCATTTGATTCTCTAATTGATATTCTTTCATTTTTTATATTTTAAACTGCGTTGACCGATGGCGGAGTGGGTAATGATCCTAACTTCGAAGCAGTAGGTCTTGGGTTCGAATCCTGGTTGGGCAATAAATATTCCTTTCTCTCTGGGTGTGTTTCTTTATCCTTTGAATTTCGGGTAAAAAATAGCACACCCACTGGGTGCACCATTGTATAAGTTGCCATTAGCTTTGTAGTGCTGAATGGATTAATCTTACAATCAGCTGCTGAATTGCTGAATGGATTAATCTTACATTGGGAAAAAAATAACTTTAAACTTAATATTGCTTTTTCAAAACATGACTTTCATATTTCACAATTTTGATTCAGTGCAATTAGGAAATATTCAAAGTTGAAAGTAGTATATGTGACATAAACTTTCATCTCTAACAATATCATTGAGAGTTTTATGATTTTTTTTTTAATATTTAATGCAATTAATGAATTATAAAGTTAGATTATTTTTGGGCTTTCTATTGGATAATTATTATTTCACGTGCCTTCTAAAGAATTCACTTAAAAGTATGTGCTTGACTAATTGATTAATTGAAACTTTTTTTATACATAAAACAAACATTAAAAGACGAACACCTAACACTGATACGCTTTAATAGACAGAACGAAATGAAAAATGGAATAGAAGACCAATGCAGCTAGTTTCATCAGAGGATGGTGATCATGTTGTTACAAAATGCAACATGGCCAATACCCCCTGATGAATATTAATTAAAACGTTGATACTTTATTCCATCTTTCCTTTCATTCTACCTTTTAAAATGTATCAACAGTAGATGTCCTTCTTTTAATATTTATTTCAAGCCTAAAATATTTTCAGTTATATATATAATTCTGTATACCTTAGCTGTTTTTGCTCTGAGTGAACTGTTAAATATATACTGTATTTATTTACTTACATTTTTTTAATTCTTGCTTTTAAAATATTTCTAATTTGCTTTATATATATATATATATATATATATATATATATATATATATATATATATATATATATATATATATATATATATATATATATATATATATATATATATATATATATATATAATAGGGGACCAACGCAGCCCCTAAAGTGGATCCGGCACGTGTTAAATAGGTCGTAGTCGCAGTGTCCTCCAAGAGAAATGATATCTATGGGTATGCTGGTTCAGTCCTCTTTTTAAATTATGAAGAATCCCATCCGGCTGCTTCCATCTAACTAGTGGAGCCCACTTATAAGCTGGCTGCAGGAAAACAACAACAACGCCTGTAGACCATGAACAAAAATGCTCATTTCAAGTAAAAAAAATTGCATTAGAGGGAAAGTAAGATAATCGTGGATGTTTTATTAGGTTGGTGCAAATGAAATATCTAATTTTCTTTGTATGTATATGTGAACACTTATCTCTCCATTTTCGTTATACTTTGGTTTTTAGTTTAAAGTCGCTTATAGTCACGCTCTTCATTGACAAAATCATATTTCAAAGAAGAAAATTTCCTCAAAAATGTCCCATTTTTTGTTATTGTTTCATAAGAATATAAATTTAATTAATATTCTTGTAATTTTATATAAGCCTGACTATAATTCTGCAAAAAACTACAAGCTATATAAACTAGGCATTTGGGAAGAATACGGTTAACGAGCGTCAACTTAAAAATTTCAGTCTGACAGTTTTGCTCTACAAAATGAACCCCATTAAAGACAAAACGTCTGTGAAAATCAATGCTCTGAAAGCACTGAGGAAAATGAATCCAATTTCATCTACAAGGAAACTTGCTACCATAATAATTATGACACCTTTCTTAAAAAGGTGGAAAAAAAATGGATGAATAGGTAATGCTGTTTTCGTGAAATGTGACTTTAATAATTCACTATTCATACCTTCAAAGTTGGGAGATAATTACAGCTGAAAAATAATACTAATACATAAACAAAATGCAGAAAAAAAGACTTAAAATTATACTCGCATCACATAATATAGGCATAGTCCAATATTTCTTTATGAAAACGCACACTTTGGAAAATTCCAAATCAGAATTTATTTCTAATTCTAAAAATCAGTTAAGAGCTATTCTTAAGATCCCTATTTCTTAAAGATGGCATCTTTCACTTCGAGGTATCAAAGATATTCATAAAGGGACTTTCTGTATGTCTTGAAAAATATAATGAATGCAGATGTAATAAAATAAGTATGAATAACTGGTAGAGTTAAAATAAAAAAATTTACATTTATTTAATACAAAATAATTGTAAGAACCATATAATCATTTTTAAAAAAGTTAATATTTATTTCCATTCTTGGAAATATCTGAATACTAATAAAAAATATATATATACTAATAAAAATACTAATAAAAAATATGTTGACAAAGTTATCATTTGAAGTGTAATTTTGAATGTTTTTTCTTCCTTACTAAATTATTCTAATTTCGTTACTCGTTTTCCCAATAAGGGCTACAAAAAAATTAAGAAATTCGAAAAGTCTACACAATCTTTTAAAAGTGTATACTTGTAGCTAAATCTTCAAGCATATGTTTTTGATACAGTGCATTTTCTTTGTTACTAAAACGAAAAAAATAAGAGTTGCAGAAATGGAATTTGCTGTAGAATCTATATTATTTACATCGGGAACAAAAAATTTTATGGTAATATCAATAAACTCTGTTAGTAATGCTTTTTCAAAATCATCCAGAGGTAGATTTGAATATAGCTTTGCTTTTATAAACATTTCCCGTATTCATACAGATAAAGTTCATATGAATAATTCAAAAATAAAAACACTTTATATTGTGAAATAATGTTTTAATAATAAGTTCTAAAATAAAATATGAAAAGAAAGCAAAAATATTCATCTCAATTTCGAAAATTCTGCAGCGATGGTATGATGCTACCATCTGGTGATTGATAGGGCAACTTTTTGATTATTTATTTTTTGGCAGTTCCATAAATAAAATTTTAAAGAAAACTATTCATACGTTGACATTGTATGAAATGAAGATGCTTTCTGTAATTAATTTAAAATCACACAAAGTTCGGTATAATTAAAACTAAAAGATAAAATTAGTTTCAAAAGTAATAAATTTTAACAAAATGCACAATCAGTAAAAGTTTAATGCTGCCATCTGTTATTTAAAATTAGAACTACATGCATTAAACATGCAAATTTTTGTTTTTAACTTTTTACTTTTAATTAATGCTAGTGACTAAAAATAAAATAGAAAAATGCAAGAAATGTTTAGAAATTAAACCAACATTCATACACCAAATAATAACTACTTTCTTGTCTCTATTACCCAAAAGAATTAAATCTCGAAACTATAGACTGCATCTCAACGCACGATATTCAGGTGAGCTCAAATGAAAATTTATGTTGAAGGGAAATTACAAATATGAACGACGAGGACAAACTAAAACAACGATAAACTAAGACAGTGACATGCAAGTTGAAAATGGTGAAAAATTCACATTGTGTGCAAGCTTTACCCAAAAATGAAGATGACAAGTGACATCCGACTTTTCCCAGAAATGGGAATGACAAATGACGGATGACATCCTCCAAGACATTCCGGCATTGTATTTTGTGACACATTTGATTACTGATCTCTTTTGGTAATTTTTTTGGTGAATAAATTTGTCAAGGGAGAAAAATCACTAAATTTTACCAGATTTGGCGAATTTCGGCGCTTGGCGAGCATAGACCGTAATACTCAGTTTAGCCTAAAATACTATGCTTAACGGAAGTTACTATTAAACTACACAATTTTAAGAAGTTTATTTACTCAGGTAGAAAATTGTAACATATAATTATACCAATAATTTCATAAATAATTAGCAATTTTATTTTTAGGACGATACTTTACGCTTGAATAAGAATATTTTCTTCTTCATTAGCCTGACAGCCCAGGGTGGGCCTTTGCCTTCCTCAGAAGTGCATACCAGGACCCCCTATTTATGGACAAGGTCATCCAGTTTGTCACTTTTAGTGTTTTTAGGTCGTTTTCAAGGCAGTCACGCCATCGGAGTTTCGGTCGTCCTCTTCTTCTGGTGCCAATGGGGCGATCCAAGAAAACATTTTTTGTCACCCGATTGTCGTTCATCCGGCTCAAATGTCCAGCCCATTTTAATCTCTGTATTGAGATAAATTTAACAATATCTGGTTCTTTATATAGTTTATAGAGCTCAGAATTAGTTCTTCTTCGCCATGTATTTTCACATTTTATTCCACTAAATGTGCTTCTTAAAGTTTTTCTTTCGAAAATGTAGATAGTTCCGAATTAGAATCCTTAGGGAAATGATAAATGCTCAAGTAAAAATTTTATAAACAAGATATTTATTCTACTTAGTGCTTCTTTTTTTTATTAATTCCTTTTACACTTAAAATATCATTTAAAATTAACTAAACATGTCATATTTTTGCGTATTAAAACTTTCATAGGCTTATCATGAATTTTAATTAAAAAGAGTATTAATGAAATACTCTACACCATAAGAATAGAAAAGATTTCCAAATTAGCTGCGAACGGAAAACTTCGCAATTTATCCTTTTTAACAGTGTATTTATCATATTTACTTTAAATAGTAAATATTTTAAAATTCCCTTGTCTAATTGTGTTACAATAATTATTCTATCAAATGCAAACGTATAATTACATGCATTACAGGTTTCTCGTAAAAAATGATAACTTGCTGAAAACTATGAGAGAAACTGTTTCAAAATATCTTTGTACAAAAACTTAAATTCAAATTACTTTGAAACTGATCATCATTTTATTTAATACTACGTAATGAATTGTTTGAAAGGTAAAACTTGTTACAATAGAATTAAAAATACACTGTTTCGTGCCTTTCAGGAAAAATTTTCATGGTTATTTATTTGCATTCACTTGTCACAAGCAACGAAACCCGAAAAAATCTCAAATATCTGTCAAATATGTAAATAAACAAACCATTGTTTTTTCTTAATTTAATAATTTTTAAAACACCATAACTGAGGTAAAACTCACTTGTCGTTACTGTTCTTAGTCTGACAAAGCGATTTATGACTGAAAGTTGAGTAATATTTTATATTTCATAGAAATGTTTTTAATATCACTAACAAGATAAATGGAAGAATATATGATTTAATAAAATAGTAAAAAGCTGTACTGTAATAAAAAAATTTTTTTCAGTAAATAAGTAGCAACCGAAATTATTGATTTTAATTTTATTATTTATTTGTACATGTTGTATTTTTTAATACAATTGCATTTCCATAACAATTTACAAAATCTATGTATAATAAAAACAACGTATCGTGTTGATACTATTTTTTTTTTCAATTTCTAAAATATTTAAATAACTCTTGGATATATGTTCTCTGCCTTGAATGACACTTTATCGGTAAAATATGACACTTCAAAAATATAGCTGAATTTCATATATAATATATTTTATTATGTAACTACAAAAAACATGCTGAAGGTAATTCATTCTATCTTTAGAAATAAAAAAAATGTTGAAACTTCTTTATTTCTATGTAATTAAAGAATTTATCAACTTGTGTTCTAAGGATCTTATGATCTCAAATAAATTATTTGCAGTTTGCCAATTTTCTTGCAATTTCTAATTAAAATTATTATGAAATGCTGTAAAGAGTCTTTGAAAAGGATTAAACCATACAGCCAAATGGGATCCACAACCAAATAAATGTTCTGAGAATTCTTGCTCTTTTTCAGTTATAAAAACTCAAAATTACTCCAAAAGCTCAATAAATTTTTAAAGAGTTTGTTCACAACTTAGCCAACAAACTTTATTGAATTTGAATAGTTAGCCATAATGAGATTCCAAGAACTGGTGATCATTTATAACAGATACACATTTTAGTTAATGTATAAAAAACATTTTGAAATGACTTCCCATTACTTTTGCTTGTTTATATAAAATACAATAAATAAGGCATTTAGTTTTTTTTTTTTATCCAAAACTATTACAAACCCAATATGCTTTCTTATTTCGAACATCATCAATTACTATAGAAACAAATTTATTTTAAACAATTTTCTTAATTCCCATTTCGAATTGAAAATTTTGCTTTATTTTATTCATAATATCCTTGCCTAAATTGCAGTTGATAGATTCAATACTACAATTAATTTCTCATGCATTACACTTCCACAAGCAAATCGAATAAAATGGTAAATCTTGCACATAATATCATAACTGTGCTTTCATCAAGACATTCTGATAAAATTCCTATTTAATCTAAATCAGACTTTATTTTAAAACAACTTCACAAATTTTTACTATATTATTTTTCACAGTTTTGTTGCTGGTGAGAAATCTTTAACACTACTCATTATTTGTTATTGATTCAGATAATCTTTAAATAATCAGTTTCGAATATAATATCAGAAACTTACTATCAGAAAACAGTTCGTCATAATGTGGTTACAGGAGAACATAGAATTGGTTCCATATTATGTCTTCAGAAAATATGCTAATTTTTTTTCAATAAACTTTTTTCTGTTTTCTTTTTGCATGCAACAAACATTTCTATGAGTTATCTCGAACGACACTTCCCAATAAATATGCGAATTATCACAATTTATCAGTACATAATCTCTATGATTTAATCTATTAATCTTTTAATCTATTACTCCATATTATGTTGTTTACTGTTTTTGAAAAATTCTACTTTTGTCCTAGCTAAATGTCTAATTTTATGAAAGTATATGTAGCCGTTTCGTGTTTAGAATAATAAGAAAAAGAAGACAATTTATGTATTCAAAGTACAAAGAATAAACAACACGTGTCAATTAAAATATTTTAATTTGAGCGAACACGGAAACTCAATAGTTCAAAAATATGACACCAAATCTGTATTTGAAAGTAATTATTTTTGTGCGCTTCTTCCATTAACACCAAATGGTAAACAAACACTAGCTCTCTTTTGGAAGGTTCTAAATATGTCACGATCACTTTTAAAAAATATTGTTTAATAGATATGATAATTTATAATGTACTAGATTTATATACATAAAGTATATTCCTTTCCTTCTATTTGCATACATGCAGAAAACTCATCATGAAAAGAAATCCCTTTCTGAAATTAAATTTCACATCATTTCTATTTGTCCCTTTAATAAATATAGATGTAAAATCACCTTCTGGTAATTAGAAAACTATTGAATATGATTTTTCAGGGTATAAAAACATAGAATAATGACACAGTTTTCAGGATATTTTGCTACACAAATACCAGTTGTTTGGTAAGGTAAAGTTTGTTTTTGCTGTTTAATTATATTGTCTTGTATTTAAATTATCTTTGAATGAAAGAAAACATAATTGACTTAAATTACTGTAATTTACTGACATCATACATAGTTCATTTCCCCATAATTCCTTACATTATACTTGGAAAAAGTTAAAATATTGCAACATATAATCTCATTTAGCTCTAATTGGCGTAAATAGTAGATACTTCAACTACAGAATAATTGATTTTCCTCTCTTTTAATTGGTTAATTGATCTCACTTTTAACCAATGGTTAACGTTAATCACAGCTTAATTCTTTAACTGCATCTCATTCACATAAACACTCTAAAATTATTATCTGCCTCACAAATTCAACATTTAAAATGCAGTGTACTGGGCAAAATCTGCATTAAATTTATACATTCTACATTGTGTGCTATTCGTAAAATTATTGATTGCCTTTATTGGTATGAAAAAATTAAAAGTTCAAGATCGTCCAAAATAAATTAAACACCATAAAAAAGTGTTTCACACCTAATGTGTTATGAGAGCTTCTTTGACGGTTAAAACCACTTAAATCCTCATTGAGTATATACGAATTCTAATAAACGGTAAAATGAATACTGTACCATTCTTTATGCAGAAGCTGCTCTAATTTCTGAAGAGATGTTGTCCCGATCTCATTAGCTCTCTTGTGTAAAAAAGGACTGTTGAGCGACACACAAATCAAATCTGGAGAGCCGCTGCAGGATACCTTATCTCACTCTTTGTTTCAAAACAAACTACAGGGACTTTATAATATTTAAATTCCATCATTGGACAAACCACGAAAAATATGCAACTTGGTTTTCGTGTGTAAAAATGGCTGTTCCACAGACCATGATTGAATAATTTGACTACAGTTAATCAGAGAATTACCATCTTGATAGAGGTAATCGATCACTATACACTATCAAGACGAAATGTCTACGTCATATAAGGTTATTAGTTGGCCAAAAGAGTGAAGGCACCATTATACGTACATATTTCACTTTTATATTAAATCTGTCATACTTAACAAATAAGCTAAATATATTTCACTTTAATCGCTTTAATATGTGAGTTAAATCTCGATATAATCTCGATCACATGCCATGGCACTCACGAAAAGTTATTTTTCCATTGACGTCACAAATATTGTGCTGGTTGCTATTTTTTAATTGAACAGCTGAAGCAGGAAAGAAACAACTAATTTGTTTTATTAGTTAAAAAAAAAATAACGGTTTTTTTCGGTTTGAATGTAATAAAATATTTTTTTTTACTTTTTTGTTTTTATATACTGTTTTTGAATATTTATAGTATATTATATTTGAAAAAGTTTATTGTTGAAGAAAAATGCCTCAAGGATCACACATGAAAGCGGGGAAAAGTAACCCCAAGAAACCTAAAATCACTAAAGTCTCTAAAAAAGGTAAATACATATGGAAAGGAGGATAAATAGATTTTAAATTTTACATTATTAATACTTAATTATTTTAATTTCTTTAAAATTTCTTTTTACGTAAATCATAGCATTTATCTACCTATAATCATTGTGTTTCCTTGGTGTAGGTATTTCCACAAAGCTCAAAATTTTTTCCATTATTGATAAGTTCCATTATTGGTTTTAAGTTAGGAATTTTTAATTGACTTATTTTTAAATGTTAACTTCACTCCATGGATCAGGAAAATTGAAAGTTATTTGTCGAGTGATGTGTGCCTTGAAGCCAAATTACTCCACCATTTTATTGCAAATTTCTTTCTTTGGAAGAAGACATTTGCATTACCATGAGATGGTTTCTAAGACTTTCCTATTCAGTATTTGAGAAGCAAGAGATATGACATTATTTACTGTTGGATCCCAAGTCACGTAGGTCTCATTGGCAATAAGAGGGCTGATGCAGTTGCTAAGTCTGCACCTGGCCCATTTCTTCCATCCAATCCTTTGTTAGATGTGAGGTGTGTGGAAAAGCTTATTTAAGATCTTTGCAGGAGTCATGGACCATGCAGGTCAATAATAAATTGCATGCCATATTTCCATACATCACCTCATTAACAGTTTTACCGGAATGAAGTGCTGATATGAGATTAAATCATCTTTTTATCGGACACACATGCTACACACACAGATATTTTTTTTAGCCATTAAAATCCACTGTGTAAAATGTGTAATGAACCATTTACAGTATCTCATATTTTAACCACTATCATTTACTTATTTTTTAATTATGATACTTTAACTTTTTTCTGATTTTTTTAGGAGAGCCATCCATAGTTACCAATCTGAGAACAATAGATTCTTACATCTTATTTAATTTATTTAAATTTTGTAATTTTATATATATTGATTTTTTGTATTTTTTATGTGCTTAGATTATAATTATATTATGTACAAATTTGTTTGTTTTTTTTAACATTTTAATGTTGCTTGGGTTTTAAAAATTATTATATTATACCTTAGTTCTGTGTCAGTTTGTCCATTTTTGGACTTTGCATCACAAAAGCTAACAAACCAACCAACCATGAATGATTGAGAAAATATTCAGCTCTTGTTTTAACTGAGCTAACTCCTTCCTCTTGATAGGTTCTGTAAAAGACTCCTCCTGAGTAGCATGGCAGACTAATCGATGCTCATTTCTGTTAGCCATCTAGGCAGCCTCAACCATCATAACATAAGACCAGACCATTCTTTAAATCTTTAGCTTTTCTGATTTATAAAACTTGTTACATTTCAAATTCCTAAATAGCATCTAAAAAATATTATTGTGTTGAAGTATTGCACAAAGTGGGAGTGCTCTGTGGGAAAACTAACTGGTCCTTTCAATGCCCAAGACCAGCTCTTGCAGCATCTTCCTATTTTTCCATTGTCTAACTTACAGTTGTATGTAGTTGAAGTCTTACAGATCTCCATATCATAAGTGCATTTGTCAAAGTCCTGTTTGCTTTACAGAGTATAGGACATATACAACTTTGCCTTGTAGAGATGCTACAAAGTAGTGATTTTGTAGCATCATCCCAACCATTCCCTGTCATGTTCCTGAGTGTGTCAAATCATGTCTGGAAGATGCTTCATGATAATCTTCTTACTGTAAGCAAGAAGTTTTAACATTGGATGATTTTTTTAGGTTAGAGGAATAGTGTATTTGAAACGCCTTCATTTTTATACATGAAGATTGAATTGGATGTTTCCATGGCTTATGTTCTACTTGGGACTCTACATCAAATTTGACATCCTTGAGCTCTTATTTCACAACTGCAATTGTTTCATTTAACTCTTAGTTCAATTTTTCATTATCTTTAATGGTCAATTCTTGGCTGGCCACAATTGCAATTGAAACTTTTGCTTTCATTTGTTCTTAGGAAGTTTCCATTTCTTTTCTGCTCTTTGATACTTCAACTTTCATATGTTCTTGACCTGTCTTCATTTTCATCAACGGATCAAACATCTTCATTTCTTCTTCCATGCTTCTTTTTATGAGCATTCAATTTAAATCCCTTTTCTGACACTAGCATAGCTGCCAGCTCTACTGATTTTACAAGAAACTCCTGATTTTTCAACATTTCTCCCAATTTCCCAATAATGTATGGAATTCTATTGATTTTTGGCAATTTCTGTGAAAAATTTAAAAACAGCGAAAATTTTGTAGGAAAAAAGTCTATTAAGTTGTTTTAGAAGCTTAAATATTCAACAGATGGTGCACTAATATAATGATTATATATAAATATATTATTTTTTAAATATGTTCCTCTGAATTTTGAGTCTGCTGTGGAAAGATGCTGCTGTAACCAATAGGCTGTCAAGACTTCTATGAGTTGGCAGTCATATAACTAACATTCAGAACAGGCATCAGGTACCTGTTTACATAAGCATTTCAATAAGAAGGAATATTAGTAATTTAATCAGGAAAATATTTCCATCAAACAAAGTATTTGTTACTGAATAAAATTTATTTAATAATGTATTTTATGTTTTTATGTAATTTTAATAGTTTAATACTTATAAATTGCACTAGTGAAGTAAAAGTTGCCCAATAAAATAAGTATCGAGACATAAATGTTAATGTTTATTTTTTACATGTAGTATATTCTTTTAACTTTCATATAGTTCTTTTATAAGGTTGATGAATATTTTGTTAAAAATTTAAGATTTACATAAAATATTTTTAATGTAAATAATTTTCAGAATATATAATCTAATGAGTAAAATTGCCTTTTTGTGATACTACTATTTTAAACATTCTGTTTCAAGCAAAAATATCACTAGTAGGATTTTTTTCCTCCAAGGTTGGCAGGTATACAATCTCTTCGTGTCAACAAGGATGTAATAATGAAGAAATAAAGAAAAAAATTATTTTTCTTAACAATAAATATATTCACAATTCTCTCAATCATAAATTCACAACAAATATTTCAGCTATGAGCTTTTACATGTGCTAAGAAAACTGCATTATTTCTATAATATAGAAACTGAACAAAACAGTCTTCATAGCTGAAGACTTCTTGCTTGTTTGAGACCAATATTTATCTGTATTTGGTAGTTTGTAGAATATTTCTATAGTAAGCCTGTGGTAAAACTTGTTTCCTAATGCTCATATTGATTTGAAATTTCAAGAATGTTAAATCATTTTTTGTTGCGCCAAGTTGGTTTAGATTTTACTGATTTTTTCTTTGCTCTGAAAACCGCTATTTTCTCATAATCAGTGTTGTTCAGACTATAATTCCACAAATAAAATTATGATAATTTTTTAATATTTACACTTTTCTTAACAGTAAAATAATACATAGTAACAAGTCAATGATAAAAATAAATTTAGTTAAAAAGTATTGAAAGAGCATTGCTCATGGCAGTGTTTTTTTTCAGGAAGAAAATGCTTATTAATATATTACTGGGAGATAAAAAAGAAATGTCTTTTAATTTTTTTAGTTGTGAATGTCATTTCATCTATGTTGTTGTTGGCTTATCCTCTTTAAAGATCTGACATTTGTCAGATCAACTCCAATAAATTGTTGACAGTTAGAAAGTCAATGACTAGCTGAAGATCTGAGGATAAATCCTCTCATGCAATTCCAATGCAGTCCAGAATATGTTTCAGTGAGGCTGGACGGTCATTTTTTACAAGTAGGATAATTTTTGTACCACGTTCAAACGATAAACATTTAGATATCCACTTGAGAATCTGGTCAAGGCAGCATTTCATGTATAAAAAATATAAAGAATGAAAACATAACTCAAAAGTAAATTCAACATTGAGAAATGTTGAAAAAGTACTTACATTGAAGGAGATTCCTATACTTACTCTTTAAAAAAAGCAGTATGCTTTAAACTCATTCTATACTAAAAAATATTGCGATAACAAGTTATTAAATTTAGAAAAAAATAAAAGTTTATTTGATTTAACTAAAATAGTTATTTATTTCTTGCAAAATATAAATAACAAAACGAATATTCTTAAAAAAAAACCATAAAATTCTAAGTCATATTTAGTAAGCCTTCTGCGTTTTCAGTGTTCTGCCTTTTTGTGACAAAAGCATCTAATGTTGTTTGTCTTTTTCTTTTGCGTTGTTCTCTTAAAAGTTCTTCATAAACGGATAGAGCATCTCTAACACCACGCCTTACTTTTGAGCTCCTGTCAAAATTCGGATCATTTTCAATGAATTGATTCATTATTTCAGTTATGGTAGACAAACTCCTTTTTACAAACGCCATCGAAAGTTCTTTTTGCTCTTCTTCTGAATCAAAGACTAGCCGCTGCTTCTTGAATTATTTCTTCGACATCTTCCACATTTACACCTTCAAAACCAGTTTGCTTCGTTAATTTCACTATTTCATCCACATCGACAAAGTGTCCAACGTCATCGCTCTTACTTAAATCCGGCCAAATATTCTTCCATACTCCTTTCAAAGATCTTTCTGTTACCTCATTCCAAGAAAGGCTTATGTTTTCTACAGCATCCACGATGTTGTAGTTTTTCCAAAATTCTCTTACGGACTGGTTCTCTTCTTCGTCTATTTTTTCAAACATTTGCTTAAAGGTTCGCCGCAAGTAATAAGCCTTAAAATTTGATATAACGCCTTGGACTATTGGTTGAATTAAGGTAGTTGTGTTAGGCGGCAAGAAAACCACTTCGACTGGAATGCATGTTGTTAAGTCTGATAAATTTGTTGGGTGGCTTGGAGCATTATCAATTAACAGAAGTGCTTTTTGTTCAAGTTTTTTAATTTCGCAATAACGTTTAACAGACGGGCAGAATGTTCAGTGAACCAATCCTGGAAAATTTTCGCAGTTATCCATGATTTTTTATTAGACTACCAAATTACAGGTAAAGTTGATTTAGATATGCCTTTCATCGCTCTTGGGTTTTTGGAATGGTAAATTAGTAATGGTTTTAATTTAAAATCTCCGCTTGCGTAAACACCTAGTAGAAGTTAAACAGGGTTAAGCGATCTTTTGCAGCTTTAAATCCTGGTGCCCATTTCTCTTCACGGGATAGAAATGTTCGTTTCGGCATTCTTTTCCAAAACAAGCCTGTTTCATCAACATTAAAAACCAATTCTGGAGGATAGTTTCCTTCTTCAATTATTTTTTTTTTAATATCGCTGGAAATTCAGCCGCCACTTTTGTATCACCACTTGCTGCTTCTCCTGTAATCTTTATGTTGTGAAGGTTATTTCGATGTTTAAATCTATTAGACCATCCTCGACTTGCAACGAAAGTTTCACTTGTGTCAATTGTCTCAGCCTGAATGTAATGAAAAATTCTTCTAGCTTTTTCCATTATGATAGATTGGCTTAATGGCATATTGCGGTCAATTTCGTCGTCAATCCATATAGACAGTTGTTTTTCTATTTCCTCTATGATAATATTTCTAGAACGGGTAATTCTAGTTGCAGAGCTTGACGTAGTTGTAGTTGCCGATGACAGTATTTTTTCTTTATTCTTCATGATGGTCCTTATTGTTGAAGTTGGCAAATTCAATGAAGCACTAATTAGAGTTTGACGTTCACCAGAATCTAATCTTCTTAATCACTTCCATTTTAGTTTTGAGTGAAATGCTTTTTCTGGTTGCTTTCTTTTCTTTTTCATTATCACCCATAATAAAAACTAAAGATCAAAATATTTGACACTGTAATATAGTATTAAATATGTAAATTAATACCTACTTACAATAATGTCAACAAATGTTTCCAATAATAAAAATATGTCTGTACAATACCGCACCAAACAAGAAACACAAGTACACTCTTTCGGATATGCATTGGAAACCTATCGCTGCATAATATTTCGGGGAATCCCCGTATGCTGCGAGTGATTTTGTGGAATCCCGAGCAATTTCGTGGGTTGAAATAAAAGTTTGCTAAACCGAAACAGCATTAAGCAGGGTATTACTGTACCACAAATTCTAGTTAAAAAGCAGATCTAAATTTTATATTCTGTGTTATGGATTATTGTACAGAAATTGTTAATTATTTCCCAATCTTAATATTTGATAGAACATTAGACTAGAAATTAGTGCTTGTTGTGTGGTAAAAGTGGTTACTACTCACAAAAATTAAACAGGATATAAATGTTCTCATAAACATCTCGTCAATTTATTATTTTTATTTTAAACAGAAGTCACATTTTCAATGAAATGTTTTTTTAAATATGTATTTTTTATACTATGCATTTATATAGCTTTTTCACTTAGGGATTCATTAGCATGTTTAGACGATAAAAAATCGCCTATGGGTAAAAATATTTTGGACACTATTAATTTAAAATATATGTTTTGCTATTTTAATTCTATTATTTCAAAATTTCATTTCTTTTATTTAGGGAGCAGTGTAACAAAGAAAACACCAAAGAAAAGTGCTCCACAAAGAAAGAAGTTGCAAAAGGTTTTAGTAACTTCACTAAAACAAATATTTCTTTCCTGTTTTCTTAACTAACTGTTAATATTATTTAAAATATAATTTTTCAGGCTCTGGAATCAACTATCAAAGCAAATATTGAAAGCGAATTACGAGCCAGAGCTGGAGGATCAAGTGCTACTGGAGAAAAGAAAACAGCTGGAACAACAAAGGCAAAACCTGGTCGCAAAGGAAAGAAGAAGTGATTTGTTTGTTTTATTCAGTACAATGATGCTCAAAAAAAGTGTAATGTAATAGCTCGCTTTTTTAACAACACTGCCATTGGATTATTATTTTATTTTTTAATTTAATAACTGGTATGACAGTTTTGCATGATATTTTTTATTTCATTCGCCATTATTGTTTTCATTTTGATGTTATCCTGTTGATTTGTTTCAAAGTTGACATTAACAAAAAATTTCATTCTCATTTTCAATCATATTACTTAGTATTCGTTTTTATATGGTTTATACAGCAAAAAATTTTTAGTAGATTCATTACTCTTGAATTCTATCTCTTTAAAATAGTAGCACATTCTAAAATTCTCGATAGTGCGTAAGACACTATCTAAAAATTCATTTTTGCATGAAGTTCTTAGTTCTTTTAAGAAGTAATTTTTCTTTCTATTCATTGTTTGGTTATGATGGTTGTTGGTTTGCCAGTGAGATCTTGATATGGAATGTACATTATAAGCTTGAGTAGTTACTTGTTTGCTTCTTTTTTCTTTACCTGTTAGCAAATCTGTAATAAGAAATATATTCATTGAATGTATGTAATATCATTGTCTCATTTACTTTTACATCAATAAAGTATTTGAATCTTGATTGCATATTGTTTACTTTATTAGATATTATTGACATCATTCTTAATACTAGTTATTTATTACTGTAACTGCTTTGAAAACAAAAATCTCTTATCTTAGTCTAAATTGCATTTTTGTTGTCTCGCATTTTTTTTATTGAGATAATCCATTGTTTATGAGTTATTTCTGTGAAATAGCTGTAGTTAATGAATTTTATCAAATGTATATAAAAATAATGATAATTGATCAAAAAGTCTTTCTTCAATAAAATAAAAACTTATTTCTTTATTAATATAAAATATTATGTATATATATTATCTGCAAAATAAAATTGAATATCATTCTGACAAAATATAAGGCAATTAAAAAAAATAAATTATTTACTATAAAAATGGGCAAATATAAAATATAATAGTTTGCCTCTTCTAATTTTTAACTGAACAAAAAAAAAATTAAAATTTTATTTTGTGAGATTTGTTAACATTAGTTTTTGATTTTTTTTTCTGGTTAATGAAAAATAAATGATTTAAATTTTGTTTCTAAAATTCATTATCAGTGATAAATATGAATAATTTTTCCATTATATTGAAATATCAAGTGGCTTCATTTTTCTGATAAACCTTTAGATTTTGCATTACTCATATATTAAAAATATTTTTATAAAATGAATATTTCATTTTTTCATCACAGTAATTGTTTAAACTACTTCTAGCTCTGAAATAGCATTTAGAAATTTGAATTTGGAAAGAAAGTAGAATTGTATCATGAATTGAAGAAAACATCAATGGAAATGCAACAAAAAGAGTTTAATTTGATATTACCCATAAGCAAATAATTTTAGGACATAATTTATTTCTATTTTTTTAAATCATTTAAAAAAATTATATTTCTCTATGAAAAAATTCAATTATACGAATAGAAGTAAATATATTCAGTTCAGATTATATTTATTGAGTTTATATTAGAATTTTTGTAAAGGAAACCTGCTCATTCATTCTTTGACCTACACATAGAATTTTATAACTTTCAAATAAAGGTTTTGTTATTAAATTTAATGTATAAAGATAATATAATAAAATTTTTAAATTTACATTATTCCTAAGAATTACAAAATTTTTCTATTGGATAAAATAAACCTCTGCACAGTTTATTTTATTATTGTAAACAATTTTTATGAATCCAAGTAAACTTTTTGATTTTTCTAAAATAATATATTCAGCCAAATATTGAAGGATATGTTATCAGGCTGCATTTGAGATGTAATATTCATATTTAGCATCAATTCATTCAAGTATAATTATTGACTGTTAATTTTATTTAATTCATTAAAATGCAGTTATTTCAAAAGTTTATTTTGTACTTTAAGTTATGAAATGTGGAATACATTTATTTTCTTGTTCCCCTAAAAACCTCTGATTACGTAATTTGGAAAAAAAAACACATGTTTAAATATATTTACTGTAATTAAATGAAGTATAATTATTACTGACTGTAAAAATGGAGATTATAAAAATTTCCATGAATTTCATTAAATCTTTTATTTGCAGTACATAATAGAATAATTAATATGTCATGTTTATATCTAAACAGATTTGTGTCTTTTTTATAATTTACATGTTTACTGAGTGAAAATTTTTAAAGAGTCAAACTGTGATGCAAACTTAGTTTTTTAGAGAGAATTGTCTTATTTTTCCTTTTAAGCATGTTTACAGTTTTTTAGGAAAATATATGTGTTACATAGACAGTGTTTATTAACCAAAAGACACTGTTTTAAAGTGGTGAACTTAAGATAATGTTTTTCATCACTTTAATTTGTATTGTCATTATTAAAAGTGTTTTTTGAAAATAAAATCTTTTATTAGTTCAGGTGAATTCGCCAGTTATTCATTTTTATTTTCTAATTCATTTTTTTGTTAAACAAAATATTAAATTGGCTGAATAAAAACAGTGAATTTTATTTAGAATTAAATTTATATTTATGCACAAAATAAATTATACATAATGCTTAAATTAACCATTTGCTTACAGTACTTAATCATTCTATACAGATGTAATTCAGATTACATAGAAACTACTATTCAGCAGTGTATTCTTGTTATCTGTGCAAATTATTATTTATTACATCTTTATAAACTATCTGTGCTAAAATTATTACTATAGCATTATTTTATTATGCATAGTAATATATGTAATTATGATTAAAGGAATTTTTTTAGTTATTATAATCCAAATTGAAGTCACTTAAATATAAATATATTATCCATGTTTTGTATTTTTTTGGCTGTAATTTTATATGACTTGTTCTTAAATAGAATCAGATTTAGCTATATTTAGCTAATGTATTAAAATATGAAGGAATATTTAAGTTATTTTAAAATGTAATAAACCAATACTTGCTCTTTTGATTTGCAATGAATAAATCTCACTAAGTTTGTAAATTTTCTATTAAATTTATTTCTATATTTTAGCATCTTAAAATAATAAATTTACAATTGGAAAAAAAAAGTAGGAAAATAGTTCATTAAAAGAATTTATTTTGACTTAAAATTGTATTTATCTTTTAAAAAGGTATTCCATAGATGAAAAATTTAATTTGCAGCCAATGTTGTCAGTCCTTGTATTTAATATTTCTATTTATGTGGTCTATCATGTTAAGTATTTAGTGACTATAATTTCAAACAGCTTTTCTCTATAGCATTAAAAGATTATAAAATAATATGTGTAAGAAAGTAATGCAAAACTGGAGTAAATGTTTACAAAATATATAAATAACAAATGATCTTTTCTGTTTATAAATGAAATAGAAATGTAATACATGAAAATTTTATTAGTTTGTGGTAACTAGCAAAATATATATGTATATTTCAACAAAATTAAAGTACTTTTATCAATCTGTATTTACTTGATAGTTTTTTCCAAGAGTTGTTCTCCTCTATATGATTGTGATCGATGACCATACTTTGTCCCATCAAAATGTCACAGATAGTTACATAAAAAACATCAAATGTAGGTATAACTGTAGCTGAATACATTTTCTTTTTCCATTTATCTATAAGTTCTAAAAAATGTCTAAAAGTAAAAGTTTTGGTATTACATCAGTTATTCTCTTATTTTAAAAATAATTTAATATTAGATTTGGATAATTATTTATATATGTTAATAAATCTATATTGTGAAGTTTTACAATTGTAAAATTTTACTATCTATATAATTGTATGCTCTTCTTTTTTATTGTAAAATTGGAGTGTTTAAAATAAATTATAAATTAATAAAATTAATTGTGTATCACAATAGAAAATAGGAAAGTTCTTTTAATATAAAATATAAATTGGTTGATCTTTAAACATTTGCTTATTTTAAAACACACTTTTTAAATCTCATTTGTATATTTATTGTATATGAATAAATTAAAAATACTTATTTACACATATATAATTCTTTATGGTATGTTGCATAAAAGATAAATTACCAATAGTTTAAATTACTTTGTAATTCACTTTCATTATTTTATTTTAAAATAATTAGAATGGGTACTCTGTATTAAAATTTAATGTATTCAACATTAATTTTATGCACTGAGTTATATCTATTCTATATCAGAATTCTAATATATTTCAAGAATTAATCTTAAGAGTAACAATTATTAGTTTATAATTTAACTTGGTTAGCTTATTTTTACCAAGAATAATGTAATTTCTAATAATTTTAAACTTTTTTTATGTTGAAACTTTTTTTATTTTACTTTATTTCAGTCTCTCTTCTTTTACAAAGGATAGACCATCCTCCTATGCATGTGCAAACAAGGGGGCTGCTAAGCCCACAAAGTATTGCAAAACTTGATTGTTTGTTTCCTATTTTGTAGCTTGAATACGCTACCTAAAAACAAATATTTGTATAATCTTAATTATTTATTTGATTTATAAATAACGATTTATAGAAAAATACTTTGAATAATGGTTCTTATATAAATGAGAATACTTTGTGTAAAAAAATTTTTTAAATATTGTGTAAAAAAAGAATAAATTATCCCATTTAACTATGATGTATGTTGTAATAATGTTACTGAATTTCCATGTAGATCATAAGTAATATTTGCTTCCAAAGTTCTTCCTTTTTGAATGTGGCCATTTGTTAAAATCACTTATTATTTCTTCATAATTTAAATCGTTATGTATTTACTAAAAAATTAATTTTTATAATTCAATTACCTTATCAATTATATTGTGACTTACAAGTAATTCATTTATACGCTTAATAATTTAATCTTTTTATTTAAGTTCAGCAAACAATGTGGACTACATTCTAAAAATGTTTCTTTTATAAATTCTCCTTTTGAAAGTTGTTCCCTGTGGCGAGCAGTGCAATAGGCAACTTGAAAAAAAAGCAGTTGTGATGTTATTTTTTGGAACCAAAAAACATTTTAAAATACTGCTTTGAGAAACATTCTCTTTCTTCATTTGTATAAAATGTGTTTTTCTTTCTTAATCTGTTTATATGCCGAGATTAGGATGCAGCATTTCAAATTGTCTTTTTACACTATATGTTCGTGAAGTCACTTTTTTATTACAGATTACACATAAAACTATTTTATTCCTTTCAATCTCACCATATTTATCAAACCATTCAGCATAATATGGCCTGGAATTTGTATTGCTTGTTTTTAGTTTTTTAACCACCGACATAGTACAAGTCTACAATTAAAAATATATATATTTAGAATGCAATAATCTGAGAAGTTTTTTATTAACATAAATAATATACATCAATGCACATTATTTTAAATGCATTCAAAATGGATGCGACTAAATTCAGCGCTGTTACTGATTGATACAGGAGTGCCTTAAACTGATATCCAAAAATTGCTAGACATCTGAGTGGTGGGTAAAGATCTGCATAGCTTTTATTAAATTCATTTACGGGCAAGGTAACAAATTGATAACGTACCTGTAACTATGTGTCATCCGAAGCTCATCTGTCTGTTAAAGCTTTAGGAAATAGCGAATTGTTGGTTCTAAGAATCCTTAGTTCAATGTTTGAGATGATATGAGAACAGTTACGTTATTGATTCCACCAAATTTAGCTTTAGCATAAATATTGAAATCATAGAAGCATGATGCCCATTGGCGCCTCACAAGGAGAAACAGAGAGAGGACGATACAAGTGCTATGGAAGTCTCTTTTTATAAACATAACTGAACAAAACCTTACAAAAGAGCATTTTATTAGAAAAGAAAATGCTTTGAATATGGTTATTTGCTTTGGTTTAGCTTTTTCTTTAACAAATAAAATGAGAGAAAAATTTTACACTTTATATTTTGTGAACACTTTTGCTTTTATAAATATTACAAACACTAACTTTAGAACTGTAATAATCAAAATGAAAGTTAGACTACATTTAAATTTCCATTATGTCAATGAGGTGCTTGAAAAAAATGCAAATAGAATATAAATAATCCACCCAAATTTAGAAAATATGAATAAATCCGCATAAATAAACAAACGGTTGTATAGCAATTGTGGGTCAGTTAAAAAGATTGCGTGGGCCAGTGTCTGACCCACAGGTCATAGGTTCGCCATCACTGCTCTAGAATGTAAAATAAAATATTTAAATTGATTTTTTGACAGTAAAATGTTGCAATGTGAACAATTACAAATCTGTTATTCTAATTATCATTACCACTATAGCTTTTAATTTCATATTGTTAAAATTTAAACATTTTCAAAATTCTTAGTCTTTTTTTATTAATTATATGTAATGTCTAAAAAGAAGCAGTTTGCTGATTTTAAATAAAGCTATAATGTATTATATATTCATGAAATTATTTTCTTACAGCTTGATAAAACTTTATTCTCTAGCCAAAAATTTATGCAAATATTCTTTATTTAAAGTAGCTAATTTTCATTAAAAAAATTTTGTGAATATAAACTTGTGACTTTCATTTTTGGACAGCTATCAGAATCTATAGTAATGAGAATATTTGGAATTAATTATCCTAAATCATAATGGAAAAACGAAATTGTCTTCAGAATCTACAAAGAACAATTTGCAATGGATAAAAAAATAGCCATTTTTAATAATTTAACTATTTCATTTTAAATAACTATGTTTGTATTCATTATTATTATTTTTATCCATTTTTGTATTTTCCCATAAAATTATATTGCATTTCTGATTTTTTCATTTTTTTTGGTAATGATGGATTTTTTTAGCAATATTTATAAGGAATAAATTGTAATTTCTATGTATATATACTTAGAATTAAGTGGATTAATTTAATTGTACTGGAAGAAGTTTTAGTGAACAGAATCTTGCTCTTTTTGAATGTTAAAAACTCAAATGAAAGATCTTAGCTTCATAGCTACCATCAATATCTTAAATTATAAGATGTTGAAATTTTTGGCGAAGAATTTACCATAGAAGCAATAAAGAAACTTCTCTATCAACAATTTGAAGAAAAAGAATTAGAAGATGAGGATGGAAAAATGATGAAATATAATGACAGATAATCTTATTTTAACAAAATACAATTATAATGGTATAGAATATTCATATAAAAAAAACTAGAGACTTATTTAATATAAATCATCCCATTTTCTACTTTTTATTAGAAAAGAATTATAATTCCTATTGCAGGGATGGCGATCCAATGGCACGTTTCAAAAGTTTGATGGCACGCATAAAAACAAAATTAGTTTTTTATAAATTATCTTTTTTGATAGAAATGCATTAAAAATTATATATTAATCTAAATAGATTTATAATACTGTTATGAAACAGATATGAATTACTTTTGCAAGCTCTTTTCTTTCTTTTTTTCCCAGTATTTCACCGTAATGGTTCTCCTTAATTTATGATATAAATTTGTATACTTATCTTAATATATTAACTAGAAACGTCAAATTATACATTTTATTATTAAAATATCACATGGATTCTCTCGAAGTATATAAAGGTGAGCTTTAGATAATATTTTTTGCGTATCCATTTTCGCCTTCTAATGTTATTGCATGTTGCCGTCGCAGCGCTCGAATCAGAGGACAGACTGCATTAGTCATTTTTAGTAAACCGTAGTCTTTGAAACTTCAGCGACTTGTTAAAAAACATAACCGTTTATTGTAAATACATCTAGTGTTATTTTTAGGTAAATATTTCTACATTTTATTTCATGTTCTGCATTCGTTTACAAGATCATATTGCGTCAAGACTGAAGTTTTAATCAGTAACAACCTTAATGTATTAAAAGCTACTAAACTTATAATTTATTTTGCTTATTTTTGAACAATAAAATATTTATATATTATGAGAAATTATTTTATCATTAAATCAGTGTAAAATATAGAAATAATTATTAAAATTACCTGGAATTAATATGTTTATTATTTTGTGTCCGTAATATTTTTAGAACTTTAATATGTGAAGAAATATATTCTTGCTAACGAATGCAGAATAAATTATTTATTTTATAACAATATTATTAAAATATATATATTTTAGAATTTCTTATTATGGCTAGTTCAATGAAGAAATCGAAATTATCCAAAGCATGTAGTAGCAGAGAATTTACAGCTTGGTGGACCGATAGATACAGTGTGATTGAATAGGACAGTAAAGCGATTTGTATTTTATGTTCTAAAACTGTAGTCTGTAGAATATCTTCAGTAAAGCGGCATTATGAAACCAACCATAAATTTCTTCTCGATAGAAGAGCAAAAGGAGTATATATCACGTGCCTTAAAAATAAAAATGCTCAAACTACTTCTTTAATGAAATACATTGGAACTCAATCAAACACCACTGGTGCCAGTTATCAAGTTTCAAAAACTATTGTCAATACGTGAAACCTTTTAATGAAGGTGAATTTTTAAGGGATGTTTGGCTGCAATGTGCACCATCATACTTATTCGATGATTTCGAAAACAAATAAAAAATTATCCAAAGAATTAAAGACATATCTATAGCTAGGAATACAGTGTAAGAGAGAATTTTGAGTATGGTGGAAAATGTAAATTTTCGACAAAAAATTCACATAAAGTCTTGCGATTTTAAATCCATTTGCCTTGACGAGTCTACCGACGTAACAGGCTCTGCTCGCTTAGCAATTTTTGTACGTTATTTTGCTCAAAACAATATTAAAGAAGAGTTAATAAGTTTATCAACATTAACAAAGGATTAGACATTTGTAACGCAGTTATAGATGCCTTAGGAAAAAGAGAAATATGTCCTTCTAAATTTGAGTCAGTTACAACTGACGGTGCCCGCAGCTTAACTGGACGGAAAAATAGATTTATAAATTTATTTACAAAACGCATTGGACACACAATTCTTGATTTTTATTGCATTATTCACCAACAAGCGTTATGTGCCAAAAAATGTTTGATGATATTTTGACTTTTGTAACAAAATCAGTCAATTTTATATCAGCACGAGCATTAAATAAAAGAAAATTTCAAGAATTGTTAAACGAAGTAAACTCGTCTTACAATAGTTTACTTTTATAGAATAATATACGCTGGTTAAGCTGCGGAAATGTTTTGCAAAGACTTGTAGATCGTTTGGAGGAAATAAGATTATTTCTAAATAACGAGAACATTATTGACCAACACAATCAATTATTGGATGTTGAATGGCTAGCAAAGTTATATTTTTTCACTGATTTATGCTCTCACTTAAATGAATTAAATATAAAGCTACAAAGTGTTAACAAAACAGTCGTTATAATGTTTGACTTAATCAAAGCGTTCGAAAACAAATTACAGATTTTTACCCGTGATATTAAATTCATATAAATGTTTTACGAATACAAGAAAATTTTTTCGGAAAGTGAATGTGTCACGAAAAGGCAAATAAAGACTCATTGACGAAAGAATTTTCAATGGTAACTCAATCCCTGATTCAGGTATTTTCTGCAAGATTTACGCAGTTTAAAGTATTTGAAGAAACTTTAATATATTTTTTATATCCTGATGCAATACCATTTGAAAAATTAAATTTAAAAGTCCTTTAGTGGTTAAATTTTAATGAATTAGAAAGGGAAATAGTTTAATTTTTTTCAGTCCATTACCATATGGAACCAAAGATTTGTTGATTTAAGAAATGATTTAGAAATTATTGAAAGGAATCGATTATTAGATTAAATAAATAAAATTGCAGAAGATGAAATTTTAACTACATGGAATTCAATTTTTGACAAGTTTAATTGTTTAAAATTATTAGCAAAGGCAATTTGATCACTTTTCATCGACGTGGACATGTGAATCTCTATTTTCAGAATTGAATTTTATAAAAAATAAATATAGGAATAGAATGACGGATGAGAGTCGACCTCTGCATGCGTACTGTTGAAATTAACTAAATATGTGAAGCAGATATTAAATCTTTATCATCTTGTGTACTACACAACAAAAATCACATTAAAAACAATTGTTTTTAATGCGATTTTTTGCATATAATAATTTTTTTGAATTTTGTTTCTAGCATATTGCTTTTTGTAAAAGATTGATTAATAAAAAAGTGTAAAACGAAGAATTGCTTTTATTTAATTATACTTACGTTTAGTTTCACCTCGCTAACATTTCGAATGAAATTTTACTGTGGCACGTTACCTATATAAAAAAGAATTTTTTTGACTTTGTGGCACGGACATCAAAAAAGGTTCGCCATCTCTGTCCAATTGCATTAATTTCATTTACAGAAATAAATATTCTTGAAACTTTTATCCGTTAAAAATATTTAAAGTTGACTTTTTGCTCATGTTTCTTATATTCATCATATAGTTCTTGGATCTGAAATTTTAATGATATAGTTCTTGTTTTTGTATTTAGGTTTTTATACATCTATCTTACTGCCCAAGATTTATTTTTCTTTCAATTATTTTTTTTTCCAAATTTTGTCTATTAGTTGCAAGTTTAACTTTATGTTATAATTTCAGTTTTTTACACACTTCAATACTCCAATTATCTGTTCTTGAAATAAAACTTAAAATAAGATAAAAGTGTAAAAATGGGGGGGGGGCAGTGGAAGTAAATTTTTTGATAATATATACTAATATACTTTTTAATTATATTAAATCTAATGTGTTCTATTAATAACAAATTTCAGTACTGTAGGAAAACAATCTTGCTTAATATTTAAAAATCCTTACTTAAAGTATACGTATTTAAAACTTATTTATCGATGATATTTACTTTAAATTGCTAATCAAATCAATTTCATTTCATTATTTTTTTTTATTCAGAAACATATAAATACCTGCATAAAATATAAGATAACACTTGCTTGATCTTTGTTATCCTGTTTACTTAGAATTTCAGTTATTGTTAAATCTTTCACTCTTTCGAAAAAGTATAGGAAACCTAGAAGATGTGGGCAATTCACCTGTGAAGAAATTAACATTTTTGATACAATTTTGTTCTACTCAAATCTAAGCTTCCTTTATAAATATTGTACCATAAATAAAGTGTTGTTCAAGATTATGTAAATTCTTTTATAAAAATTTTGTAAATTATATGTATCTTAATGAGTAGTAATCTACACTGCTAGCCATCTAAAAGACTACATCAAGGAAAACCAGAGGTTTCACAGCAAAATTCATTTGGCAAATAATATGTTACTCAAGAATCAAATGAGTGAAATCACAGCTTTTTATGAAATGGGGATGATGATAACTCAAAATCAGCTGTTACTGTAGCTGCTATTGTTGATTTTATCCATTGCCACACGCCTAAGCATAGAATCAGATGCTTTGGATATATTCTTGGTGTATAGCAATGCTAATATTACAGCGATTGCACATATTGCCAAAGTTGATCTGATGCAACTATGAGTTGGGTATTTCTTCCTAGTCGTTGTGCAAGCATGGACTACACGTTTTTTGATTAGAGACAAAGTTGGGTGAACAAACAGGCTTGTTATTTGACCGTGGTTCAAAATTACGAGGCTATTGGTTGTGTTTAGCGGCTTTTCAGTCGGCAGAAATAGCCAGTCAGAAACGTAGTACAGTCAATCAAGCCAGCGAAGTAATTCAGTTTGATGGATCAAGAAGATTATGTGACTGTGTAGTTGCGCTTTATCTTATTTAAAAAATGACTGATAGTAAGCTCTGAAGAGAAAGACCATGAGCACCAACACCTCAGAGATGTAGCGCTGGCTGTTCAGGTACCGGCAATGATTGTTAGAGATATGCGGGAATAAAATCGAATATTACCTCAAATAATGATGGACCAAAGTGGTGATGTATAATGCAACTGTTAGCAGTCTCTCTCTCTGTTGTCTCCAGACTCGAATACGATCTTCATGGCATTGCAGATATAAGCGGGATTCGTCAGTATATACTGTGTTGTTCTATTCCATTATGCATGTCCATCGTTCATTTAATATTGACGGCTCAAACTCCTATGTTTTGAGTCAAGTGTAAACGAAGCAATGGATTTCTTGTGGACATTCCACTCAGGTGCAAATGACGTCGAATTGTATGAGCGAACATTTAATAATGCGTAACAGACAGAATCTTTTGTGATATGAATGAGCGATCTATCACTGTCGTGTGCACAATACCCCTGTCATCACATGCAGTAGTACAATGAGGGAAGTGCGATCGGTCCCTTCGATCCACCGTTCCTTCCTGTACTCACGGATTACATATTCGCCTCACATTTGCTTTGTATCATCCAACCCCATCGCTGATTTCTTTGAAGATTGCTATTCTTCCTCAGTCAAACTCAAACATGCTCGAAAGATGATCGATGCCTCTCACAAAGAATAGTTAAAACTAAGCAAAAATATTGCAAGGATAAACAACTGCCGTATTCGAAATCGGTAATCTTTTTTCCTTTATGTTGTGTGGTAGCACTACAGAAGACCGTATTGTCCGTGTGGGTTTCAATGCTAATGATGTACATATCTCATCCTCTCAAATGCATAAAGTAAATTGATGATGGTTTTCATGCTTCCTTCAGGTTTACGTTTTTTATTGACCAGCAGTGTACATTAACTAAGTGATCCAATGAGGAATAATTGAAAGAATATAACAAATATACATGTTCTAGAAAGAATTATGATCACCGAAAAGTTCTTTTCATCCTGAAACGAAATCTGATGTCCCATCTTCTATGAATGTGGTGCCTCAAGCTCCCTAAAACCAAAATGTCCTATCTGCGATCCAATAAATATGACTAGTAATATTCATTTTTGTATTACTGCAATGTATTCTGTTAAAGCTACATCGGTTCTGATCTCAATTTTGAAAACCCCAATAAATATCTTAAGCATGCAATGCTGAAGTAAATTATTTTGGTTTTTAAATTTGGATTTTCTTTATTTGGATTATCAAGCGGAGCAAGCTGATCTATTGTTAGTGGTATCCATTATCACCTACTGAGAGAAAGAGGGAAACCTTAGCGATGATTCTTGCTGATGTTCAAAATTCCACTATTGACGTCTTGACTATAAATGTTAATCTTGCCATTGAAGAAGTTAGGTTCATTCTCATCAATCTGATTGTTTTACCCAAAAAAGGTAATACAATATTAATAACGATTGAATTTTTTTGAAAAACAGTTGTTCTTGGTGTGAAAAATAACCAATAGTTTTTCCAGAATAAATCAAGATAGAGATTTTCTTTTGGTGAAGACATTTTTCATAAATTTGTGGACATGCCTGTTGATGAGGTCTAAATACGTTTTTATTTGCTTCGAGAAGAGGAATGTATTACACTGGCTGCAGAACAAAAATGTAGAATCAGTGAACTTTTGACAAATTACGAAGATGTTTTTAAACCAGAGGGAAAGAACATCGAATTGAGATAGATCATCCTCCAACAGCTACACTTGTTTATTGTGTTTCGCCACAACGCAAAGAAACTCTGAAGTCTGAAATAGAGATTGTTGTCCGAAGGCTTAATTGAGAAATGTGATTCTCCATATGCTACACTTTTTGTTCTAATGCGTTAACCAAATGGGACTTATAGATTCTTATCGATTATCGAAAATGCCGTGAAAAAAACTGATTCATATCCTCTTCCCAGAATTGATGATGTGTTACATGAAGCTACATATACAGCACATACACCATTGATTTAAAATCTGGATATCACGTTAATATATCCAAAAATGTCTGATATAAAACTCTGTTCGTTTGGTGTGTATCGACTCTGCATTTTATGCATTCGACACAGTTATTATGGTTTGCATATATTCGTTAAAGACACTTAAACTGTAATTTTGAATAATCAAAAAATGCTTAAAAGTTTAAGCATTTAAATGTCAAGCTTTCCTTCCAAAACTCCTACAAGCAGTCATTTCTAATTATTTAAAAGAATTATCTTTTTGAAACATACTTCTGTCATTGACTCTGGCTTTAAAAGGAATCTAGCAATCTCCCCATTTTCTATTTCACAAAACAAGATGAGCTGAATTCTCTTTAATTCTATGGTTAGTTCATCTGAATTTATTTCTAACACGTTTTTGAAACTCATATCTCTGGTATTCGTATGTATTTTTGATGTTTTTTGAGAGGATTCTGTTGGAATCTTGTTCTTGGGAGATTCAGTAAGTATTCTTTGCCGTATTGGATATTCTTTTTCCATTTCGAGCAAAACTGGAAAAAAATTCTAATTTTATAAACTAAGAAATAAAATTAACCTAATAAATATTTTTCTAGTATTTATTTGCAAAATATTAAGTGATAGCAATTCTCTCTGAGAATTGAAATTGTAAGTAACAAAATAAACAACAAAATATAATCTGAAGGGAAGGAAAAGGAGAGTGGCAATTCCCAGTGCGCATGCGCTATTCTGATCTTCGACTTCGCTCGTTTACAATAGTTAAAATAGTTTTTATTTTAAATTTTCAAGAAATCGCATATAAATTAGGGTTGCCAAAACAAAATGTTGAATATCTTTAATCTTTCTTACAGAATAAAAAAAATCAAAATTTTCTGGAAAATGCCAAAAACAGCCAAAAATATTATCAAATTCAAATATGCGCCAAAAGGATTAAACGATATTTTTTGTACCCGTGGAACACAGTTTTATGGTAATAATTTTTCTTCTAGGAAAAAGAAAATACCGTCTTATGAATGCAAAAAAGACGTTTCACATAATTCAGGTGAATTGTAATTATTAAAATTAAAATTGTTGTAACTATTAAAAATAAAAATAATTTTAAAATAATAACTTTTCCTGTTTTCTCAAAATGAATTCTTGCGATATTTTTTCCTCTTGCAAAACATAGTAATTAAAAGAATTATAGCCTAATCTCTTTCGAATTTGATGTGCATATTTTTTAGACATAGTATCAGAGAAAAGACTGCTTATATTGATGCAGTCAGATTTATGCATTTTAAGAAGGATCTTTCTTCGAATTTATTTACTTTTTCACTTTTTCAATGAACATGGGACAAAAGCATAGCTAAATGTCATAATTTTGACTACTGGATAATCTATTCTCTAAAAGGATCCATTCTGGTAAGTATAACATTTACAAAATTACAATTGGAAAAAAAAATATTTATCTGATTTTTATTTATGACTTTTTGTGTACAGAGCCACAATGAAAGACCTGAACATGTCTATACTTTAATTAACCAATTTTTGTTAAATTCTGTATACAAATAGGTCAACACTGGTATAGAAAAAATTTGGTAGTTGCATTCGGTAATATATTTGCACAGAATAATTTGAACAAAGAGAACTAATAACTTCATTAATTTAAAATATTCCTGTACAGTTGTGATGATCTAGAAATAAGTAAACTTAAAAATAAATGAAATAAAGTGATTGAATTTAAGGCAATTTAATTATTTTAAATTAAATAAATTAATATAAAAACACTTCAAAAAAGAAAAATATTTAAGGGGGAAAATGAAAACAGGGAAATAATAAAATAATTTTAAAAAGTATAATCCTGGAAAAATAGGGAGATCCGTTACTTACATCCATCAATGAACGAATATTCACTCTGTTGTCAGAGCCTGACTAAGTCAGGGGCCTTGGGTCGAATCAAAATTGAAGTTATATTACTGTACTATTTATAATTTATCACTTTTGCACTGAATTTCTAATTTTTTTCTTTGTTTATCATTGTTGTGAAGCAGATAGGGCACCCAAGGAAGTTTTTGCCACTTGATTCCTGCTTCAAAAAGTACGAAGACTCACACCGGGCTGCCTCTAATAACTGGTAGAGTCCAATTCTGAGCTAGGTGCTGGGAAGTATGCGGGTGCAACAACAAAATTTGCTGGCAGACTAAACTTTTTCATCTGCTGCACTAATTAATAAACGTGAAAGAGACGTTTTAGTTTGCGATTGCAGAAATGATTTATCATTTCTACTGCCAGGCTGCTACTGAGATTTTTACCTTCATCACTAATAGGGACAGAAATGATGGCAATTTATACAATGGAGCATTCAGTAGGTATGCCGTCATTGCTCCGAAAATTGGAGGGTCTTTCTATTTTAGAAGCTGGGGACCACAAGTAAAAGGATCCCAGACTTGGCCTACCATTCTAAAAAGTATCGTGTCACATGAAGGGCATTGCGAACAAGGCATATATTTAACGTGCCTCTGTCATCATTAATGAGAACGACACCATAACCAACCAGTTGTGCATTTGTGCAACTGAGGCCAAAGCTACCTCAATTGCACAAATGAAGAAGAGCTAGTTTAGTGAGAGCTCTCTCAATCAATCTTTAACAATTATTCTTCGCTTCTTCTCTTTTTTATTTCCGTTCTTAAATATATAATAAATATTTTTAGTTATATTTTGTTGTTACCACTTTTATACCAATATTATCAAATAGAATCGAAATTAAATGTGATATTGATTGTAAAACGTTTGCTACTTTTTTAACGTCGTCTCATATGAAAATTTAATAATCATTTTCTTATGAAAGTTAAAAACTTTCTGAATTAGTTATGAAAATCATTTCAACATTATGTTAAAAAATATTTTTTTAAATTTGCTTTCAAATATTATAAAAAATTTTTTCTCTTGCAATAAAATATAGTATGGTGGGCCGTATGCAGACTACAGACAGATAGGTGGAAATCCTGCTTTTATAATGAAAATAGACTAATGACTAATACGGATGCTTTAGATGAAAACTAGTTTAAATGATATTATTGCTTAGATATAAAAAAACTCTATACCAAAAATAAAATATTTGAATACATTTAATATATATATATAATAAGAAAAAAATCCATAATATACCTTCCATTGTTATTTTCCGAGTCTTATTTTGTAACGAGACGGAGTCCAGCGATTTGCACTCTTCATTGTCAGTTGAAGAATCAGTCCATTGCTTTATTACATCGTAAATATTAAGTTTGCTACTTGAAGAAGATGAATAGAACTCATTTTGCCTTTAAATGAAAAAAAATATTATGATATTTCAACAAGTCAAAATCAGGGCCACCGCGGTGTGTGTGTGCGTGCAAGAATCGCTCACCGCACAAGGGCGCCAAAATTTATAATACTATATATATATATATATATATATATATATATATATATATATATATATATATATATATATATATATATATATATATATATATATATATATATATATATATATATATATATATATATATATATACATATATATATATATATTAATTTAATGTTACTTAAATGAAAATTGTTGATTAAGCTCTTGCAATTTTGCGTATTTTATATTTTCTAAGCAATAAAACGAGATTTTATTTAATATTTTAATTTACTTTTGTTTTTGTTTCCGCGGGTTGTTTTCATTTGTGTTGCTGATACGAATAATGTCGATACGAACAATGAAAATTGTTGTTGTTGTTGTTACTAATGACACTTGGACAAGCCAAGCTCGCTATGCCTTGGCTATGCGAATTTAAGTCAATTGGGAGCGTCTTTCATTTTAATCAGAGCACCATGAAGGTAAAAGTACGACTTTGCTCTACACACATGCCATAGGTACCCGTTTATAGGGTAGGCAATCATTCACACCTCATTCATACAAGGAAGGGACAAAGACAGGATAGATAGAGAGAGAGAGAGAAAGTACATCCATGCCCGAACCGGGATTCGAACCCAGGACCTCCTTATCCACAGTCAGACACGCTGACCACTAGACACATGAATTCGTACTGTTTTGTATCAGCTTATATTTTTTTATGTACTGAGAAACTGTTGCGGGCAACGTAGTTGTTTAATTTGCTTTTTTTACAATGATAATATACATTCATTTTTTTAATGTGGCAATCAAAAGTCGCCATTCAATATTATTATATTCTCAAATAAATAAATTTTCATCACTTTAAGGGCACATGTATTTTTCTGTTTTTTCTTTTTGTGTTTAATAGTATTCTTTCTTGGTATTTTTATATGTGGTAAGACAACTAAGCAATGGGCTTGCTCGATCTTCTCCGATAGCTATCATTTCTGAATAACTTTATTACGTTTACTACATGCAAATTTATTCAATCTTTTTATTTTAGATTTAGTTACACTTTTTGAGGTAAACCTCAGTATGTACAGCCTAATACCTGGCTTACTGTGATGCTCTGGAACAGGCCGACGACGACTTGCATGGGCGGGCTGGACTCTACTGGGAAGCACGGCGCCAAATGGCCCATCGGCCACGGGCGGGCGTTGGATGAAGAAGAAGACACCTGATGTCAGTCATACCCAACAATTGTCTATTGTAATTCTATTTGTTTATAAGAACGAGAAAACCAATAAAGCTTGAATTGAAGAAATTTTTTTTAGGATTTCAGCCTGAATTGTCTGAAGCGTCAATGCAAGTATCATTGCTGATAATTTAAGGGTGGATACTGATTTCCCACAAAGTCGAAACAGGTTTAAAAATTAACTATTTCAAGATGAACAAACCGGCGAATCAATCAACAATCCAAGACAAAAATTTAAGGTTGAATTTTACAATATTAAATTAGATATTGCTATTTCTTCAGTAACTGAAATATTCGGCCAATTAAGAAAACATTACAATTATTTCAAGGCAGTACACAATATACCTAATTTTAAAAAAATTGGGGTAACACACAATGAAATTTTAAAACATTATTAAGAATTAGAACAAAAATTATAACGGATACTAAAAATGTTAATGAAAAGGACATTGATGGTTTAAATTTGTTCGAAGTCATAAAATCTTCGCGTTGCTTTACCAAAAAGGATAATATAACCTATTGTTGTTTTAAACTATATTTATGAAATCAATCTTATCGATTCATTTCCAAATATTGCAATAGCTTTACGGATTACCACAGGAACTGGCAGTTTTTTTGTGGCTATTGGAGAAGGAAGTTTTTCAAAACTTAAAGTTATAAAAAAAAACTACTTGCAATCTGCCATGGCTCAGGAGAGGTTACCGGACTCATCAATTATATCCATAAAGAGCGAAATTTATGATAAATTAAATATAAATGAATTGTTACGAGCGTTTGTGTGTGTGTGTAGCTGCTAAAAAGCTAGGAGAATCAATATTTGTTATTATTGTTTTACTTTTAAAATTTATGAAATAATAAAAAACAATAAGACAAACGTGTTTTAATATTACAATTTGGAAGCTTTTCAGTTCTAAATTCAAAAATTTTGGGTACTATAAAAGAGTGTTTCACATATAATTGGCAGCACTGTATAAGAATGCAACAGAACCGCATAAAAGGGCGCCAAATTTTAATTGAAACAAGGGCACTTAATATTCACGCGGCGGCCCTGGTCAAAATTACAGACAAATCATTGTAATCCATTGTATCGATATAAAAATTTTAAATTATCGTATTATGTTTAATGAGTTATTAGCGTAAAAAATCGCCACACCTTCTTTGTGAAACCTCAGGAGTTAATTTTGCTGATAATGTTTAAGCTTGAAAATGTGAGTAAATTGGAACATTTCATGATAATTTAATCTTGCTGAAAAATATTCCTTTCCTCAACTTTCTTAAATTGTTTGTTATAAGCAGCTGAATATAATTAATATCATTTTATATGTAATATAATCGTAATTTCCCTATAGATGAAGATTGAATGAAGATATTAATTTTAAAAACAAAGTGGCGAATATTTTTTAATTTTATTTATAAAAAATTTTTTATAAAAATTTATTTAAAAAAATAATTTTTGAAGATTTCTTGAAAATAACATATTAGAGTATTTTAATCTTATAAACGATATTTCTTTATATATGAAGATAAAAAGTGTTTTTTTTAAATATGTACTAAAGAATGTATACAGTACTTAACACATTAATATATCAGTATACATTCTGTTACTGTTTTCTTCATATTTTCATCATCACTTTAAGGAAACCCTGATTGTAAATAGGAAATGAAAACAAAAAAACGTATGGAAAGTTTATCTTCATATAGGTATATTTTTCAAAATAAATTTTATAGTTGCTAAAACAAATCAGAACAGCGACATTTGATACCGAACATTTCATATATATATTTCTTTAATTTTAATTGTTCTTGCAATATTAATTCAAAACTCTTAATGTTTATTTAAGAAACTGCAAATCAAGATTTAAATTCTTCTTTTATTTAACTGAAAATTAGGAAATAAAAAAGTAGAGCTTTTCTGATGCAAAAAGTAAATATGCCCAAATACCAAATGACTATGATAGTCTCCCACCTCTTCTCTCCCTTCATTAAATGAAGATTAAAATATTGAAAGTTTGATTTTGGAGAATGACTTAAAATATTTTTGAGTTACCTGACAAAGTGCAAAACACGATTAGAAATCTTGAAAAATTTAAGTTTTTCCCTAAGTGTTTTTTGAATTTGTATAATATAATTTCCCTTTCAAGCTTCTGAGTATTTTCGATAAAACATTTTAGCTGCATGCCTATAAATGACAATATATAACTTTTAAATAACTATAAAATAAATATTTTATTTTATATAAATATTTAATAAATATTATTAATAAATATTTTATTTTATATGTGACATTAAATTGTGAACAATCTACTAAGCTTAACTTAGTGGCACGATAGCCCATATGCGGTTACGGTTATAATACTAATATATGTTTTCATGATCAAGGGCTCTGAGGGAAGCATATATTCCAGTTAGGCGGTCAGCCTAACGCGAAACCCCTAATGTTTAGTTCCCAAGCATGCTTGGTATTCAGTTTTATCGACCCACTGAAGAGATGAAAGGCTAAGTCAACCTTGCTTAGCCCGAGGGTCGAACCTGTGACGTACAAGAGCTAAGAGCTACCACTACGCCACCTGGCTCAGCGAGATCAATCTGACAGCCAAAATAATTTTAATATCCACCACATATAGCCCTCACCCTTTTAAAAGAGTTTTTCATAGACAGTGGGCCACATTCATTTATCCCAAGGGAGGAAATCCGGAAAACTCCCAAGCACCTGCTTTGATAAATATCCTGGTGTAAAAGGCAGTGGTACAAAAACTTTCTCCCATTGTTCAATATTGGTTTTGATTGTACCCAGGACCTTTGGTTGCAAAATGCTTAGTTTTATTATTAAGCTATGACAAATTTTATCCATACATCATATTTATATCATTTGTCATCGAACAGCAGATATGTTAACAACGAAACAACAAAGAAGCATCCTACATGTTTACAACATAGGAACATCCAACACGCTGTGCCCTCCTAGAGCACTTTTCGTAAATAGCGTGTAGTATTCATGTAAAGCAAGGAAAAAAACTCGAAAACCTTAAAAGTATCCATTATAAAAGGCTAAAATTATTCAATTGTCTCATTCATAACACTATGTGTCTATGAAAATATGACATTGTAACTAAACAAATGTACTCTTACGAATCAGATTGAAATAGGGGGGGGGAGAGGCTCAGAATAAGTGTCCTTTAAATATACATGTAAAAAATATATGACATTTCATTTAAGTAATTTTACGGATACTCAAATCATTTACCCTCGATAAGACTTAGTTAGATAATTATGTGATTCCTTTAACGAAATAGTTCATTTAATTTTTCAGAAATGTTTAAAATTGCATTTATTACTTTATTTACACATAATTATAATATTAACGCATAATTTTATTTTATCACTATCATTTTAATGAATTTAAAAATGCATTCTCGAATATGTAATTTAATTTATATAAAAAAAGAAAAAAATAACCCACCAAATATAACTTCTAATGTTTAACAAAGACGTTTCCTCATTTCATAGCAATCGATATTATGTTTGATATAATCGATACATATATTGATTTTAGAGAGTTTAAATTCTTTTAACTAAATTTCATATAAAAGTAATATTACGCTGCATTAATTAATTTCATATGCTTTTTAAAAATTCATCAAAACTACAAAGAATTATTGAGTTTTTTGTATCTTGATTAGAAAATAATTATGTAAAATATATTTCACTTACCCGTTTCTTTTTTTACTATATTATTATAAATTAATTTTCTATATCAAAGCTCTTTAAATTAATCTGGAATTTGTTCTATCAATAAAACTTTTAAAATTTGATACTTCAAGAATTTGCTTTGATTAAATCAATTATAAAATTTTAGAATTGTAATTGAAGAAAAAAAAATCTGCACTGATTCCATGGACTCAATCTTATCAAATTATTATTTATAAATGCTTGCAATATTTTCTTAAATATATAGATGCCTATTTATGTATGCAAGAATTTTACAATTCATTTATCATTTAATAATTAAAAGAATATAAAACCTGTTAACTTTGAGCTTCAAATAGAGAGCTTCTGACTTTCTTGAAATTGGAGAAGTACTATAAATTCTACCTTTTTCTGTCTGATCTTGAATACCGTACGGTATCCAAAAGCTTATTGGACCATGTCGCTCATCCTCTCCAACTAGTTCCTTTTTACTGCTTGTTTTATGCGCGAAATCCGATAAAAAAGAAAGACGATTGCTTCTGTAGTTGAATAAAGCCTCATCTAGGTTTGGTACAGATAGATTCATTGTCAAGTACCCTCGTTGTCGATTACAATTGAAGAGATTTAAAGAATCCAACGATCGAGATTTTCTAACACTGTTGGGAACATACAAAGCTGAAATCCTTTGAAAATTGCAAATCTTATTCATTAGTCGTCTGAAAAACCATTTTTCTTTTTCTCTTTTTATTTTCAAGTCATCGAACGAAGGTCGAAGAGTTTTCAGCACCACTTTTTCCTCGGAAAAATAATCAAGAGGACTTAGTTCATTACTATCTTGTCTAAGTCTATGATCATCCAGGACAGTCTCTTCTGATGAAGATGGGGCGACAAGAATCAAGTCGTATGTACACCCTTCAGGTATTCCTTCTCCGAATCTGTTGACAACTCGAGCTTTTTTACCTGACTTAGTCTTAAAGCTGCCTTTTTCTTCTTTCGGCTCTTTAAAACTTTCTGTAACATGTGATATGAGGGATTTGCTATTCTCGAGTATGTTAGTACCTTCTGGAATGTCTTCCAAGCCTTCGTCACCAGTATCGGATGTCCTTTCACTGGCAACAAATCTATCAAGTTTATCATGCCGGCTTTGATAGTAATGCAGTTTTGTAGCAGAGGATGCAGTGATGTCTAACTGTGGTAATATTCTTTGAAATTTCCATTGGATTGGCTTGCATTGAAATTGGACAATGCTCGAAAATTTTCCTTTTATCAGGCATTCTTTAGCTGTTTCATTTAGTTCACTGAATAAGATGAAAGTATACCGTGATCGAACATCAGATAACTGACTCATCAACTGATCGTCCTCTTGAGCTCTCCATCGTGTCCAAGCAGAGCCGCAACCTTTTGTTAAAATTAATTTGAAAAAATTTGTGCAGCAGTTAGGGAATGATATCTTTAAGCGCCGCCTGGGATATTTTTTGATTGACAGTCGAATTCTGGGAGCCATGTGAATCAAAACACGCTTTTTATTCTGTTCAAATTTCTCACTATCATTTTCTCGTACTTCGAGTTTTAAAAATATGATGTAATTCTTAGTTAAACCTATGAGTAATATTTGTTTTTGTTAGAAAGTATTCAAACAAGTATTGAACACATTTTAAACGAATTTGTTTTGAAGAAGCTATAACAGCTTCTTATGAAACATTCGAATGCGTACTTATAACTGAAATGGTTCACCTTACCCAATTGGACCTGCCATAAGTTTCTATATCCACTTGTTTGCTGAAATAAAGAATCAAAGTATATTAATAACATTTTTAAGTAAAATATTTAATACGTAGAGCTCCTGATCAAAAATGTACATTTTTGCAGTGATTTTCCTCCGTGATATGACTTGTTTTATAATGTTCGTCTTCCCATTATTTGTATTAGAAATATATATACACTGCTAGTAATATAACAATTTTTATACTTCTAAGGGAATTATTTATATGGCCGGACCATTTTTATAACTGTTGTAACAAGAATTAGGAAGTTGTTCTCTTTTACAATACACTCAATCTAATTAAATATTTTAAAGTAAATACATTAATTATCGTATCTTGCAATATTTATTTATTTATTTTTGAGAATTATGTAAAGAAATCAAGTTTTAAATTCTGGGAATTCTCAAAATTTTAATTTTAAATATTAATAGTTAAAACAAATTATTTTTAAATTGATATTTAGCAATGGTATTTATTAAGAAGTGCTCTTTTATATTTTCTCATCCGTTACCTGTTTATCTGGTGGTTGAATGGTCAGTGTTCTGCCCTTTAGTTGAACAATTCGAAGATCCAATTCAATCTTCGGGCATGGATGTTTATAGTGATTTAGGAGGAGCTTGAATTGGGATTTTCGGTTGAATTATCTCTTGTGGGCAAAAAGTGGTTGCAACGCAACAAACGCAAATAATCCATTACATATTTTTCTTTATAAAATTTTGAAACTTAACAGAATAAATAATAAACTTCTAGCAAATTATTTAGTTTATGAAGTGATGTGTAATGTATGAGTGAGGGCATTAGAAAAAAATTTCTTTAACATTTCGATCCTTATTCCTAAATTTCTCCTCCAAACAAAAATCCTAATATGTATACAGCATGGAAAGAAAACTATTACCCTATGTGAAGTGATAAAACTAATTGGAAAATCGTGCAGTTTTTGATAATCAGAAACATTTCTCACATTTATTTGTTCCATCACAATATACACATTATATACACACCGGATATGCGCAATGTGTTAATGGCAATCGCTTGTAATGAAGTTCTTAGATAATACACGAAAACACTTTTTAGAAACACCCGAAAAATCTGTTAGACTTATTATGGCACAGGTGCCGTATAATCCATGTTTCCAAATTCTGAATTTATTGGCGATGAAGAAATGTTGCCAAGATGGCGATTTGTGAACGTACGCGATGACGTAAATACTAGGGTTACCAACATAAAATTTTTTGCATAATTCTTATTGGTCTCCATATGTATGACATAATAAAAATGAGGTTGCCAGATACATAGGAAAATGCACCAAAAAATCACCAATCTCAGAATTTGGCGTCATGGATTATACGGCACCTGTGCCCTTATCCTTTTGGATTTAAGATCTATTGAAAGAGAAATTTTATTTCAAGAGATGTGGTTTGATTAGAAAGAGAATTGGAAACAGCATTTTATAGCAGATTATTATCGTATTCATGTTTTACTTTACCTGAAGAAAGATACAAGCAGCTATATTCTTCTAATTCACTGTAGTTTTCATCTTAATAGAGGAAATAATCATAAAAGAAGTTTCGGTACTTTTTCGTTTCACCGGCGCAAATCTCGCCAAGCGAACATTAAGTCACCAATTGGCGACAACTCAAAGTATACGCATAAAAAATTTTAAATAATGGTGTACATAAAAATTTTTAAATTTATTTATTTAATTGTTGTTCTCGTGTTCACGCTATGCGTGGAATGAAGGGTGCCAGAGCCTCAATTTATTTACTAATTATATTAGATTACAATTTATCGGGTGATGCATATTTTAAAATCTTATTATTATTTTTTTTATGTGAATTTGTTACGATTATTATTTTTTAAGAAATATTTTTAAAATCCTTTTTTTTTCTAGAGAGATTTTATGAAATTCTTAAATTTGTAAATATAGCAACATAGCATAAAATTATGAAATGGAAAAAAAAGGAGTCGAAATAAAGTCGTTGACAGTAAAAGGCCGTCACATGTTTTGGAAATTTAGCAGTAAAAGGTTACCAACGGAGATTTTCCTCTAGCGCCGATTGTATAATTTTTGGCGACTTTATCGCCTGCGCCGGAAGCGGAAAAGTACCGAAGTTTCCGACCATATGCGATAAATTGATATTGTAGTTTTATAATTTCGTTCATTTTAATTCATTATTATATATATAAGGCATCAAATTTACTGTACGGTCACCCTTTGCGCGTTTTTTTTGGCGCCAAATTTGGCAAACATTTTTACTGGAAACCCGGCAAACTAGTATTTTGGCAACCCTATTTGTCATTAATTTCTCATGAATATTTGCCGATTTAAATTCATTAATATAAAATTTAATCAAAAAATTTTATGGATAATTTAACATATCAACTTTATTATTTTACCATTGATGTTTGAAATCTATAAATCAGCGTTTTTTGTTTATTTTGTAAAATTCGTTGAGCATATTGTTAGATATGAACAATGTATGAAATATTTGTCACTATTTCAGCCATTTCCCTCCCGCCGTTTTTTTCCGTGCGCAAATTCGTCATACGGTTACCCTTGCCGAAATTTTCAAAAAGTCACCAAGGGTGACCATACGGTAAAATTTTACTTACATAAGTATATAGCATTTAAAGCGTATTCTGAATGATCATAAAAATAGTTTTCACCTGCATGAAAGTATTTTCCATTATGATATCCTCCTTTATTAGGTTATATTGGTCTTTAAACTTCCATAGTAAACCCAAAATATTACATTCCTCCATGGTAATTAAGAATCCAAAAGGTGATTCAAACCTCTCAACATGCACAAAAACGCTTACATTTCCTGTTAAATAAGTCACAATTATTTTAGTAAGAAAATACTTTGATTACAGTTTGAGCTACATTTCGAAATACTTATTCAGTATATTTATTTACAAATTACTAAATATGACAAACAACATCGTTATTTTAAATTACAATTAAGTGAAGAGCACAACATCTGAACTGGTATATTTTTGAGATTTCCATATAACATAGGGAAGGGGATAAATGATTTGTTAATGGATGTAAAAGTTATAAGAATAGCAGTCTCTGTGGATAAGAAATTTCAAAAACGTTTTATTCTTCGTTTAACTATACTTCAGCAGTTCTAAGCAATTTTATTCAAGTTACAAGCTGGTTCATTCACACAATGATATAGTATTATTTAGATCCCTAAATAATACTAAGGCCTTCTACGAATATTTTCAAACTGTCCTACTTCACGTAGGACTTGAGGGGGAAGAACTCGTAGGGATCAGTAAAACAGTTCGCAGAAAAAACTCCCTGAAATTCAAAAATAATGTTTTATATTATTAAAATCTGTTTTTTTTTACCAAACTTTTTTTATAAATAAAATATTATCAGAATGATTATTTACAAAGCATTAATAGAAACACATTGAAAATAAGAGTCATACTTAAAAATAACACTTTCATTTCATTGGTTTCACTTCATTACAAAATTTTCTAAAGCTCAAACCATATCTGACTTTGAGTTTTTGGAGCTAACCGTCTGAAGTTTTGAAATCTTTTATGTTCAACTTCATAACAGAATAGTTAGATTTTCTTTAATATCATTACCATCAACAAGAATGTTCCATTCCTCTCACTTGTCTCAGCCAAGAAAGTAAAGAAAGTAAAACTTTTTCCAAATTTTTTTCAATTTAGAAAGCTTTACCTCTCTCTAATGTTTTTTCAAGAGGTAGCACTTTAGCTAGTTCCATTTATTTTTTCAGATTTTTTTACCGAGATTTTAAATTTGTTTAGAGGCTTTTCTTTGGAATTATATTTTCTTTTCAATTTTTCTCTTATTTAATATTTTTTTGTCTTCTTTGAATATTTTTTTTACTTCAATTGATAAATGCGTTTGTTACTTCAACTTCAACAAATCTTCAATGGAATAGCTCAATATTTCTCCCTCTCTTTCTCAACAGCGAAAATTCATAAATCCAGTTGTTCAAATCAAACCAAAATAATTACATTACAAGCAGCTCAAATATTTACAGAATTTTCTCCCTTTCTATGTCCTTACGAACGGGGAATAAAGAAGTTGAATTTAGCACCACAATTCTCTTCCATCAAATGTCAAAAATGATGTACATGTGCCTGCAACAGTTGTCCCACAATGTTTGGAATGCTTACATCTGTTGCTTCGTTCTTCAAAAATGAATCAAGTTTTCAGGCTTTATATAAAAAGGAATCAAGTAAAAAAATTGAAAAAATATGAAATCATAAAAATAAAAAAATGGAAAAGAAAACTATTTTATGAGAAACGAAAGTTTGCAAAAAAGAGATTCTTCAAAAATTTTAGCCTTGTACATGGGAGTTGAAATCATTATTATGTCCATGGTGTCAGGAAAGGGTTTAACTCCTAGTTCGTAAAAACGTGAGTGTTCGTAAAATAGAGTTTCGTAAAAATGAGCTTCTACTGTATGTATATCGAAGAGATATTGTATTTTGTTCCTCTCTAACGACCTTCGTTTTAGTAACGGACGCGGCGCTTGAGAAGACACCATAATGCAGGAATTCAATGTTCTTCTCCACTCTATAAAGATTTGTTAGCAGACATTCCAGATACATCACATTAAATGATTTAGTTATTTATTTCGTTACAACTAATAAACAGCTGGCACCATTGTTCAATGTGCCTTCGTTTGAAAGCGGTTTATAAGTCAAATTTTTTGATGACTGACATGATAAAATTATTTTAACGGACGTAGTTGTATTTTTGATTAAAAGAATACCCTTTGTAAAAAGGAATTATGCTATCTAAAATTGTTATTAATAATAAGAAATGTATAAATGTAAGAAGAATTTCAATTACATAAAGCTTTTACCTCATCTTCTTACCATTTATATCATATTTTCCACTAACAAATTTTTCTTTCTCAAGGTTGGATTTTTCACGGATTTTGCACTTTGTTTCTAAACGAGATAAAATAATTATCAAACTCATAAATATATTTTCCCGAATAAAACTGCACTCTCTTTTACTCGCTATGCCCTTGGTGGAATTTCCAGCAATGGAACGCTTCATTCTTGTATCCTTAATAAATATTTCACATTTAAATTTTCTTAATTGTCAATAAGCATTTTTGAAAATTCTTCACATAAATCTTTTGAAAATTAATAAATGCTATAATAAATATATTGCTTATTTAAGTATCATACTCATCTAAACACTTTATGACATACTTATATATCATAAAGTGCTTGGAACTGCTTCCATTCATATGAATGACACTATCAAAATTTCAAGAACGTGACACTGATACTTTTACCTTTCTTTTGATAATACTTAGGTAAAAGCAAACAATAGATAAGAGCTTCATTTACAATCAATTCGGCGTGAGGAAGGTAACGTAAGTTAGTAATCAAACAATGAAACTAACCGACTTCGGAAAAGTCAAGTTCAATTTGTAGAGGCATTTGTTGGACAGAAAGTAAAGTGAAAGTTCTCATTCAATTACACTGCATTCGTATTATGTTAAGCTGAGCTGGATTAAGAATTCTCACTCTGCTGTATATATATATATATATAAACATTAAGTAATTTTGTATTTTAAATACAGTGATTTTTGAAACAAAAGTATAGATGAGGAATATTCTCTTAATTAAATATGGAGCATAAAAGAAAAATCATATCTAAATCGAATTTTGACGGTGATAAATTCAAAGTTTGTCTCATTAATTCCAGCTTTAAATAAATTTTTGTCCTTATGTTTTTAAAATTAAGAAATACCAATCAATTATCAATTTTTTAATTTACTGTCCTTTGAATCAACATTGCACCATGCTTAGTTTTTAATCTAATCAGTCATGTGGCTAATAGTTGTTATTTAAACTTTCAGTATATGGCATGATGGAAAAAACGTCAGCTCGAGTATGAATCACATCAAACTATGATGATTCAAAAATATTTAGCATCCAGCAGAAATAAGATAACGCTATGGTCGGTAACCCAAGACTCGTGAGCCGTATGCGGCGGCTCTTTGCTCCTCGGCTATGGTTCTTCCAGAAAATGTTTAGTCCAGGCACATATTATTACTCATTATCTTGCCCTCTCAGAGATTAAATACTTACTTATTATTTCTATATTCATCAAAAAGCACTTTGTGCTCAGAAATTTCCACGAGAAATTTGCCAAGTAATGGAATTGGTAACTAAGATTATTAACTATTATAGCTAAAGCTCTTTGCTATCGCCAATTTAAAGAATTCCTATTCGAGGTAGAAAAAGAATATGCAGATTTGCTGCTGCATAACAAAGGTTGATCGGTTATCGAGAGGAAACGTTTTAAAACATTTCGCTTCACTGTAAACTGAAATTAAGGTATTTCTTCTGGATAAGAATGTTCATTATGCTGAACTAACGAATGATTTATAGATACAGATTTTGTCTTTTTTATGATGGAAGATATGTTGATTTTTAACACTTGGAATAGTATTCCTGATTCATATCACCCTTTAAAAAATCTAGCTTTTGCTATTCTTTCCTCATTTGGATCTACACATTCATGTAAACAATCATTTTCAGGCATGAACAATGTCATAAGTAAGCTAAGAAATCGGCTTATTGATGAGAATTTGGAATCTTTCCTCAAATTAAAAACTACATTATACAAATCTGACTTATCCTTACTTTCCAAGGAAATGCAAGGCCAATGTTCACATTAATGGAATATTTGCAGTTATTTATAAGAATACATTTTATATTGTTTTACTAGTGATATTTTTAAATAAAAATTATCATCTTTATGTAAATAGGATCCCTAATTTTATTTAATTTACTGTTAGTAATATTAAAACTTATTTAGCAAAGACAAACTTGAGAGTGATTTTTTAATCTTAATTAATTCCGTAATAATGTCTATTACTAAAGCAAAGCTTATGTTTAAAAAAATGGCTCTTTGAATAAATCTCTATTGTAAATTATCTAGATTTGGCTCTTTTGAATAACAAGAATGTCAACCACTGAGATAACGGGAACTTGATATAGTTATCTATACTACACCTAAATTGAACTTATAAGAAATTTGATCACAATCATAAACATAATTTTATTCCACAGTGATCTTATTACTGGATTACCCTAATTTTAATTACCATTAAATTATAATATTGGAAATACTCAGTATTTAAATTGTAGGAATTAACAATCATTAATCCAAATCAATTAGTTCAGAGTGGAAAATATATTTCACTTTTAATATGATCAATCATATCCTATTTAATTAATCAATTTTTCATCACAATTTCTAAATTCATAGTAGAAGAGTTTTCTTTATAATTATGTTATTATTTAAGCAAGAGCTGTGAAGCCAGGAACTTGGAAGAAAGAACCGTTACTTTTTTTTTTTATCGATTACATCTAATTTTTTCCAACCATTTTCAAACATCTCAACTCGGATTCACTGTTACAATTTCATATGGTGAATTTGTCGCGTTAACGTAGGTTGCCTGTGTAAGGAAGGAAAAATGAGGTAAGGAAATCTTTATAGATCGGCGGAATCTCGCCTTATTTCATTAAAAATTATTGTTGTCTTAATTATTTCACTTCTAGTTATTTATTCTCAAACTTTATTTTTTAAATTTTTGCTTTATTTTTAGTTCTAAAGTGAGCAGAGATACTCTCTATGAGTGCGTGAATTCTTGTTTGGAGAATTCTCAGAAGAAACCCAGAAACTTTTTAGAAACTGTTGAACTACAAATTGCCTTAAAGAATTATGATCCTCAAAAGGACAAGCGTTTCTCTGGAACCATAAAGTACGAAGATTTCTCTTTATTTACCTGTTCAAAAAAGTCCAGCTGAACAAATATATTGTGTTTAATCATACAAGTTATTCATTTGGCATATCTTAAATATCAGTTATCAGTAATGTCTGACTTATTTCAGCTTGGCTTTTTTGTATCAGGGAGCTAAGACTTCTTAGCGGGACCTATACCCAAGGTCTTAAAATATTGGGGAGGAAGATGTAATTTTTTACGTTTTCCGCTAATTTCGTTTCGTGTCCTTGTACAGTGGTAAGTTAGGTAAATATGTTTTCTTGATAGCTAATTTAGAAAAATATTTATAACCCTTATATATTCATTATTCCGAAATTACGGAAAAAATTAAAAATTAGTTTATATTTTTCTCGCATGCGTTATATCTGACTTATGATGACATTTTCTTATGTGATTTATAATGATCATTCACCTTGGAGAACTGAAAGCAGATTTTCAATAAATTTGATTAGAATCTATTGATGAAATGAAGCAATATTAAAATAATTGATTATATTAACTTTGGGAGTCTTGCAAAATGCAATTTTAATGTATTATGATTAAAACATCATATTGTGATATTTTATGATCATTCACCTTGGAAAACTGAAATTAAACATTTACACAAATCCCACTATTCTGTCTCAAGGCAAACTGCCCAACTTCTGAAAATTCATGTTCCTCCATTATAGTAAGTCTCCTAAGTCTCGCTTCTAAATTTGTGAGGTTCACTTAATTTTTAATCTAACTTTCCAAGAATTAATTATTATATGAGAATATCTAGATTATTACAGATTTGTTGTGAATTCAGTATGCAATTTATTTTATATTATGTATAACAAAGCTTGCATCATTGTTTAATTTTTAAAATGTGTTCTCTGGACACTCACTTTACTCTATTTTTATGAGTATTAAAATTATCGGCAGATGTTTTGTAACAGGGAATTTTTCCTCCTGAATTAAACATTGGCATGTTCAATGCCCCTGATACAAGATAATTAGTGGATAATAGTGCCTTTTTTCATGTTTGTAGTTGTGGTAAAAAGGCATCTGTTAAAATATTACAAATTATATTTGAATGGTCCAATCATTAGCTTTGCTTTGTTATATTTAAAACCTTAGCTGATCGTATATTTCTGTCTCCTTGTTAAACAATGTGTGTTGTATGGATCCTGATCGATCTTAATTTACTGAATTAGTTTTTGTCACAGTCTTGCTCCAAGTCTTCCTAATGGTTTTCTTGGCTTCCCAAACTGTGAATATTATCGGAAGAAATTGTTAAATGTGATTTATTTTATTAACATATTTCAAAATTTTCTTCCAACAGATTATTTTATATAAATTTTTTTAATGCATTCAAGTATAAATGACAAGATTCAGTTTGTGCTTTATACAGACAGTATTTCTGTTTGGGTATTGCATGTAAATTAAAATGTGCCATTACATGATGACAATTTTTATTATTGATATTTTATGATACTTCACCTTGGAGAACTGAAAATGGCTGTATTAATTTTTGGTTGATTAATTTTATTAAAATTGTTAATTTAAATAAGTTGAGGAATAAATATGTAATTACTCGAGTTGTGAGGGTGCTTGAATTTATAATTTTAAAATGTGCTGAACTGGCAGTCAATTAGTTTGCCCTCTGGTTTGTTTCAATGGTTCATAAGTAAGTATGTTTTATTGATAGCTAATTTAGAAAAATATTTATAACCCTTATATTCCGAAATTAAGGAAAAAATTAAAAATTAGTTTATATTTTCTTGCATGCGTTATATCTGACTTATGATGACATTTTCTTATGTGATTAATAATGATCATTCACCTTGGAGAACTGAAATTAAACATTTACATAAATTCCACTATTCTGTCTTAAGTATTTTCAGAAGTTGGGCAAACTGCCTAACTTCTGAAAATTCATGTTCCTCCATTATACCTGCTAAGTCTTGCTTCTAAATTTGTAAGGTTCACTATTAATTTTTAATCTAACCTTCCAAGAATTAATAATTATATGAGAATATCTAGATTATCACAGATTTGTTGTGAATTCAGTATGCAATTTATTTTGCATTATGTATAACAAAGCTTGCATTTTTTAATATTTAGAATGTTTTCTCTGGTCACTCACTTTCATGAGTTAAAATTATCAGCAGATGTTTTGTAACATAGGGAATTTTTCCTCCTGAATTTTAGCAATGTGTGTTGTATGAATCCTGATCGATTTTAATTTACTGAATTGATTTTAGTCACAGTCTTGCTCCAAGTCTTCCTAATGGTTTTCTTGGCTTCCCAAACTGTGAATATTATTGGAAGGAATTGTTAGATGTGATTTATTTTATTAACATATTTCAAACTTTTCTTCCAACAGATTATTTTATATAAATTTTTTTAATGCATTAAAGTATAAATGACAAGACAAGATTGAGTTTGTGCTCTATATAGACAGTATTTTTATTTGGGTATTGCATGAAATTTAAAATGTGCCATTACTTGGTGACAGTTTTAACTATTGATATTTTACCTTGGAGAACTAAAAATGGCTGTATAAATTGATCAATTAATTTTTGACTCTCATTTAATTTTATTTAAATTGTTTTTTATTCAAAATGTAAATATTCTATTATATATTCAATAAGTTGATAAGTATGTAATTACTAGAGTTGTGAGGGTGCTTGACTTTATAAATTAAAAATGTGCTGAACTGTCAGCCAAATAGTTTGCTCTCTGGTTTGTTTCAATGGTTCATAGGCTCAAATCCTATCTCTGATCTTGAATGCAATACTTTACAATCCACTTTAAGATCCTGTGACAAATTATTTAGTATGCTAAACATTACTGTTCAGTGACAAAGCAGTAAAATTGCTGAGTTGTAACTTGTAGAAAAAATTCTTATGTATATACATATTGCAAATGTTCATTTTAATCAATGTTCTTTGTTATCTACAACCTTTTGCCATCTATTGTGCAAATTTTCAATTCTAGTTCAGTAAAAAAATTTTTTTGTGTTTTGTTAGATGTCTTTAGAGATGTTAACTTGTCCATCATCCAAATTTTATAATTTTTCTGTAAGAAAATGTAAGGATTATAGAGTAAATGGAAATTGAGAGCGTGTATGATATTCAGTGAGTGAGGCAGTATCACCCTTAACACATTAATTTTTCCACTTTTTGCCCTGAACAGTTGCATTGTCACATTGCTGAATGACAACACTTTTAACAATCTTCAGTTACTTTTCATTTAAAGATTGGTTCACACAATCCAATTGCTTACAGTAGAGATTTACATTTGTGTGGGTATCAGTATTTGAAGTGAACAATTTGTACTAATACTTAACCAAGCACTTAAAAGCACTTTTTTGTAAAAGAAAGTAGTCTTTACAGTACTTTGGTTATTCATTTGGAGAAATTCAATGCCTTTTATATTTTGGATTATAATATAGGATCTATTTTCATCTCCGTTGATCAAATGATCAAAAAACTTCTTTATGATGTCACTGAAGCAATATGTTGCATGTAATGCATCTGTTTGCTTTGTATTCTTCAGGCATATTATAGGGATCTAAACATCTGCTTTGCATATATTTCCAATCTATTGTAAATGTTCCTGGATGGTTGATAAATGTTATTTTATTATCCTTGTGGAACTAAAAAACTAAATGCCAGATGTACTCTTCTAATATTTGGTTGGCTGCATTTACATGAAAATATAGTATGTTAATTGACAAATAACAATCAAGTATCCATATGTGCTGAAATGACATTTAATTTCTGGTGTCCCTTATATATATGCTTAATCCTAATTGCTTGCCATGTTAGCTTTTCTTTATGCTGTACAAATTCAGAAAAGTAGTTTCAATTTGATTTAAACAAAAAAATCTTGATCGTAGATTTTATATATTTTTTACATATTGTTTTTAAATATACATAAATTAAAGCTTGTTCTTGCAGATCTTTATTGTTCATTAAAAATTTATTCTATGATTTTTCTTTAACTTCAGGCTCAAAAATATTCCTCGGCCAAAGTTTACAGTTTGTGTGTTAGGTGATCAACAACATTGTGATGAAGCTAAGGCAAATGATGTACCTCATATGGATGCTGAAGCTTTGAAAAAGCTTAATAAAAATAAGAAATTGGTTAAGAAACTGGGTAAGAAATAATATTTTTAATAATATTCAGCACACAGAACCCTCCGACTTGTAACTTCTTGTTCTCGTTGGTTCCTTAATGTGTGCTAAAGAAAATTGGTTGAAAATTTAACAAAGTTGTTCTTTATGAGCATCTCATTTGTCTACCAGATATTCACATATATATAAAGTAAATATTCAATGTTCTATCAGCTTATCAAGTACTGAAATATTCTCACTTGTTATGATTGCTGATCTTAAAAAATTTCATGTCTTGTTGAGCACAAAAGCATTGATCAAAAACCTGGTAAGTATTATAGTTGTAATTTTTCTAGGAATAGAAAATAAAGGAGGTTATCCAGTAAGCATTTATAAATGTTAACTTAAATGCAATATTGTTTAAATTAAGATAGCAATTTTTGCTCATTAAAGAAATTTTCCTAATCTGAATTTTTAAGTTTGAATTATTTTCATTCATTTGTTTTCACCCATTCAAAATTGGGTTTATCTGGTGAAGTGAAAAGTAGTTATGATTGATTTTATTATTTGACATTAAATGCATAGAAATTTAATGTAAAGTTTGTTTTTTTCAGTAGTCTAAAAATATTGTATCCAATTCAAAATACTATCATCACTATTTATATAATTCAAGTATAAAATTTTAAAAATAAAGTAAAAGTAGTTTTGATAAAAAAATTAAGTTAATTCTAAAAATTTGCATAAAGCATGCTAAATTCAACTGCTACATTTTGTTGTAGTTAGTTTTTAAATGTGAAGTGTGCTATATGAAAGAAAGGTGAAAGTGACAGCAATTGGCTCCAGTGGACCTTTTGAGATTCTAACCATACATTTTACTGAAGATATTAAATTTGTTGTATTTAGTCTATTCAAGAAATCTGGTCTGAAAAAGTGATAAATTTTGTTTCTTAAGACAAATTAGCACCTGCATTCCCTCCAAAACATTTTGTAATGTGCTGGGTCGTCAGAGTGCTATAGAATACATGTCAATTTGAGTAGCTCTAGAGTAGCATACTCTGGTTTGCTAATTAATTGTCAGACATTTTTATTATAATTTCTGAATAAGGAAATAAATACCTAAAGATAGGTTTGTAGTAATTGAAAAAGGGTTTAAAGAAAAAACTTGCTTATTTACAATCCTTGAAAATTCTAAGAAGAAATTTGTGTAATGGATTTTCTTGAATCCTAATTTAAATTGTGTGAATTTTAAGTTATTAATTTTTCAAAGAAAATGCAAAATTCAATTGTGATTTGGTTGTGTTAAAGTAGAATATATTTTGACTTTGTATCTTTAACCGAAATGGGATTTGTTTTCAATGTACTTAGCAATTCTGCAAAAACGTTTGATTAGATTGTTTAAAATTTTTATAATAAATTGATTATAGTGATATGCTAAGGATGGTTTATATTAAGTTTTTGTATGAATAACAGCTAATCATAACTTTATATTGTAGTTTGTGCTCAATGTTTTTTCAATCTATCCTTACTCCACAGTAGTAAATAAAAGGTTGGACAATAAAATACAGGGTTTAAATCAAACCTGAAAGCTTATTAATAGGAAAATGCTATCCACATATTAAACTTAGGATACATAGCACCTGCATTCCCTCCAAATCATTTTTTATAGTGTGCTGGGTCATCAGAGTGCTATAGTATGCATGTCAGTTTGAGCGACACAGATTTATAAATATTTCTGTTTGCTGATAAATTGTCAGACATTTTAATTTATCTTTATATACTTTAAATCTTATAAGCATTTTGATACATAGATGTCTGAATATAATTTCTTTAATTCTAAATTGGCCACTATTTTTTAAAAGCTAAAGTAATAAGTTCAATTTTATTTTTCAGCAAAGAAGTATGATGCTTTTCTTGCCTCTGAATCTTTGATTAAGCAAATTCCTAGATTACTTGGTCCTGGTCTAAACAAGGCTGGTAAATTTCCATCTCTGCTCACTCATAATGAATCTATGATGGCAAAAATTGATGAAGTTAAAGCAACTATTAAATTCCAAATGAAAAAGGTAAGTTTGTTGAATTACTTTGAATACTTATACCACATTGTGTTTTTATATTTTTAAATTCTTGATTTTCCTGTTCTATTGATTTCCATAAGTTTTTAAAATGTTAATTATATTTCTTATTAAGTGGCTATTTAAGATTTTATTACACTTTATGTAAAGTATTTGGTATGAAATTATTTTCTGTTTTGACAAAGAAATATATTTGGAAGACTAGTTGAATTTATCTTTTTGTGATATTTTTTCTTATATTTAATAAATTTTGTCATTAAGAGTTGCTTTAAAATATTTACTTTTGTAAATTATGGTTATTTTATATTTCTTTTTAGCTCTATGATGTTTCTAAGTATGCATGTATTATCTGATGTATAAATTCATGATTGAAATTAAATCCTGAGAGCTGAAAATCATGTCTTTTTAACACAAAGTGCTTCAAGGATGTTTTTAACAATGCATGTATTATCTGATGTTCATGATTGTCATTTTGTTCTGAGTGCACTTAACTATAATTTAGCCGCTCTTTTTAAAACTAAATCTATTCGTTTTTAGTATTAGACTTCTCTAAAAATGTATTCCTCTTTTGATCCCAATATTTTTCTTTCTGAAAATTATTGCTTACCCAAAGAGGTATAGAAATTGGAACCTTGCACGAATTTCTTGTTTGCAAACGAATAAGAAATATCAAAAAAGGCTAACATCTGCTCATAATAGTTTTTAATAATTGAAATTCAGGTATCTATTCTGTTCTGTTAATGATGATTCTGAGATTCTCTGATAGTAAGTGATGAAAATTAGAGGCTGTTTCTGAAAATGTGCAAAAGTGAAATTTTTGTTGAATAAAAATGTTTAATTATATTTCTAAATATTTTAGTAATTAACTAAAGGATAAAATTTTGTACTCTGCAAATGATGATACTTCTATTTTCTTATCATTGAAATGATGAAAATTAGAGGCTGTTTCTGAGCATTGATAGACAAGTATTAATGGATTCATTATAAGATTTGATGTTAAAACTGGCATGGGCTTAACGCATACTCTTGATGGTTATGAATTCTATTTACTAGAAAATATAAAATGTCTATATAGTGAATTGTGGAATTATTTCTAAATTGATGTATTAGATGATTTTTGATCATGATTTTGCTTTTGTTACAGAATTTTTTGCAGCTTAAATGGGTGTAAGAAATATCTTAATGCAATCCTGTCACAAGTTTTGGAATAATACCAAGGCTCTATAGAGAATCTATAGTGTGCTGTGGAATTATTCCTATATTAAACTCCAAAGGTGTTTCATCCCATTTTTAAGCCTTTGGTAACATTGATTGATGTATTAGAACATCATTTATGAGCCACATTTTTCATTCCAGAAATGGATTTTAATCTTTTGGAACTTATAAGCATATTTTATTCTGATCATTTATATTGGTGATTTAGAATTCTTAAATTTTAAAAGCTAAGTTCTAAACTTAGAATTTATTATCATTGATAGATTTAAATGATTCCAAGCATTTGCCTGAGATAAATTGTTATCCATTTTCTCATCAATCTTTAATGTGAGAGTTATAATTCCTGCTGTCTGTGAAGTACTCTGATTTTCTGTTCTAACAGTTTGTGGGTTCAATTCACACTTTAAGTATGAATATTTCTCTACTGGATTTAAAGTCAATTTCAAACATACAATCTGGTCAAATTAGTTTTAATTTATGTAAAGTGATTACAGCACAAAGATTAAAACATATATAATGGTGTGTACTTAGGAGGATATTCTTTTGCAAAGTCAAAGGCTAGTAGCATTAACCATGCCATACTACCATAACACCTGTTCATAGTGTGGGCCACATTCATACATCTCAGAAGAAAAGGACAGTGAAACCCGAGCCCTGCCACACAGCTCAGGAGTCGAAAACACTAACCAACAAACAAGTGATTTATTCATTCTCAAAAATTTAATAATCATATTAGTTATTTAATCGTAGTGGTAGACTACTATGATTAAATAAGCAGTGAGGTTATCCTTTAAAATTTGCAGAGTATTCCTTTTAAGCAAAGGTGCTGGGTTCAAACCCAGCCACTGTTAAACAATGGAGTATTAGATGTTGAATTTCTGCCTTTTACTTTCATATCTGTGATGGTTTAATTTCTGGGTTAAAAAAATTAGCTTTTTCTCTATCCAAATTAAGTATATAGTTACAGTTTATAACATTGAGTTGACTGATAATTTGTTTCTTTAATGAATACTAAATTTAAAAGGAAGTTATTTTATAAATGAGTTCTTCGTTGCTTGATAAATTATTGAAGTGAAAAATTACTAAGTGATTTAATAAGCTTAAAATATTTGATAGTTACATTTATGTGTATTCATTTAGATTTGTGAAGTAAGTATTAAAAATTTCTTTACAGGTGCTCTGTTTAGCTGTAGCTATTGGACATGTAAAAATGTCACCTGATGAATTAGCACAGAATTTGAATTTGGCAATCAATTTCTTGGTGTCCTTGTTGAAGAAAAATTGGCAAAATATTCGTTCCCTTCATGTAAAAACTACTATGGGACCACCTATTAGATTGTATTAATTGTACAATTGTTGAATAAAATATGTACAAATTATAAGTGATTACTTATTACAACTTAATGCTTCTGAAACAACACATTTAATGCAATATGCTAAGATTTGTTTAAATTTCAACATACAGTTAATGCCATATATTTAGAGGTAAACTATCTTTGTGGCTTTTATAATAGTTAAATGATTGATATTTATAATTGTTCTTGCACAGATTTGTTTAAATCTGTATTTAATTTACATTATTGTAAGTACATCCTAAAATCTCAAGTGTATAAAAGATGTTATTGGCATAGTGGCATTTATATTGTTTAAAATTAATCTCTTTCTAAGTGATAGATTTTTTGAGTAGTTTATTGAAAAAAGTTTTTAGATTATGTGAAAACATAATTTCATCTAATCTGCATATATTTACTTGTTAAATACTATCTGTGTAATCAAAAACTGATGGCATGCCCACTGAGTACTGTATTATATGAAAGTGCCCATCACTTCTGCCTATGTGCTTTAAGATTCTTGTAGCCAGGGTAAGGAAACATTTTACGTAATTTAAAATTTTTTATGTAGTTAAAGCCTGGCGATATCATTTAAAGCAGAATTGTCTACATCAAATTTGATCCTGGGCCAATACAAATTACTAAAAAGATTGTAGGGCCATAAATAATTTTCAAAAGAAAGAATTGATATGGTTAAATTGTAGCTACATTAAATTGCATTAGTGCTTTATTAAAATATCTTTCACAATTCTTTCAATATTAGTTGTTGCCAGTGAAGATCTATATTTAGACTTTATAAAATTCATTGTAGAATACGCACTTTCACAAAGAGGGGTACTTGCTCATCCATTGAACCCATTTTTAAGCAAAGATTGTTAATTTGGGAAAAAACGCTCACCAATGAGCTTAAAAAAATTTTCCACGCTGTCTTGTTATAAAAGGGGTTTGATTGTAGGTCACACAATTCCAATCGATAATCAATATATCATCACTTGCAACTGTTAAATCTGCAAATCACTGTTCAAACTATACTCTAGATGGTCCTTCAAAATTTTCAATCTCTTATGTTTGTAACTTAGTAAAGAAGTCATTCTGCTCTAGTGACGTTTAGAACAATTCTAGTTTACCTCTAAAACCATTCAAATTCATACAAGTTGGCAATATTGTGTCCTTTACCTTGTAACTTCAAATTTAATTAGTTCAAGTGTGTCATATCAGTTAAAAATGCCAGGGATAAAGTATGCATTCAATTTTGCAGTTCGGAAGTGTCAGATTTTATTTCATTTTTTAGAAATTAAGGTATTTCTTCCAGCAGCATGAAGCATTCTTTCATTCAACATTTGCGCCCAGCATTAAGCAATCTTATTTTGTAGTGTAATAAATCTCCATTGAGGTCGCATCAATTTCACTTAAAAAATCTCGAAATTTTCTACGACTCAAAACGTATCCCCCTCAAATGAGATTTGTTATTTTAACAACTTTTATGCCATTCGTTTGACATATGACTTTCTGGTGTATGATCTGTGAAACAACGGGCAATTAATGTCATTTCCTTTAAGAAGTACCGCGAATCCTGTCCCCGTTGTAGCTTTTGCTCTATCAGTTATAGTGGAAGAACATTTTTGAAATCCGTAGTCTATGACATAGATATCTGCGCCTTTAGTTCCGGGTAACGATATCAAATTTAACATGTCCTCCGTAATAGTAAAATCTTTTGAAATGAAACGAATATTAATAATTGACATGTCTGGTCGGTGCTTTCATCCAAACATTTAGTATTTGCAATCGCATAATTTTTTCGAAACATTCTTCCTTATCATCTCGTCGCGCCACTGTTTGATGAGATAATGCTACAGATTTAAACATTTCCTCCAACTTTGGCTTCATAAGACGCAACTGAACTTTGTTCATTATCTGTTATTATTCTTTTGAGAAAAACTAACACTTCAAAACAAACTTTTTGGATATATTAGTTTTTTTTTTTAATACTCGGCTACAATAATTTTTCTTGCTTCACCGATATGATGTCTTGAACCAGACTGTACTTTTGAAACGATCAAAACAGTGCAACTTCTGTTATTCTTCCCAGCACCCTTAACATATAACTGCGCCCTGTGAATTAATTACCCCTAGACATGAGTCGCGACGGGAATCCCAAATACGATTCTATATTTTAACAATTTATTTATAATACCTTAAAAAAATCATTTCTACCAACAAAATTTGAAAAATATGGAAAAATTTGTTACAATATTAAAAGCCCAGGCGTAGGCAGTGCTTTGGATAATGCTGATTTAAAGAATAAACTAGAAAAATGTTTTCCAATTTTTCTATATATCCTAATGCTTTGAGAAAAGTATTGTTATTTGAAGAAAGTGCTTTACCTTCTTAAATATATGCAATACTTTTAAAATTAACTACTGTATTTGGAAATACAAATAAGTTTCTTTTAATTAATAGCTTATGTATATCAATTATCTTTTTTCATTGCATTAATGCGTTTATGAATTTGTTTTACGTGATTAATATACATTTATTGAATAGTAAAATTAAACAAATCTTGTTTCATTTCAAAGAAAAGTTTAATGTTTTGTAGTTTTAGACCCGAAAATGTTTATCAAAATTCTTTATTCTTAGAAACGATGCATTGATTATGATTTAAAAAAAATCCTGTGGTCGTTCGTTGAGCAATTACCATCGGTGTAATGGTTTGGAGAAAATTTCCTTCCCCTTCAGATCATTGTCAAAATTTAGGGAGTGAATCTTCTGATGATGCCATCGATCGGGGGAGTTTAGAGCGAAGTCTTACTTTCACCGTCGTGGTGCTCTTGTTATACGAAAGTCGTACCCTACTGACTTAAATTCGCATAGCCAATGGCATAGCGAGCTTTGCTTGTCCAAGTGTCAAGCAAATGATTTTTTTCAAAAAAGGTAAAAGAATTGCATACTTTTCTGTTGACGAGAAAAGTGTTCTTTAACGGAACGACATCTTTCACAGTAATTATATCGAATTATAAGCAACTTTTCAGGAAGTTTAATATTAGAGTTAATTATGTTTTAAATTGACTGCCATCAAAATTTTGAAAGGCAAGTTTTTCAATAACTGGCAGTAAGAGCTTCCTCAATTCTTTACAGCTTTTCTCGATTCTCTCGAATGAAATTTCGGATAAGTAATAGTATTTTATTTATGTGGTCGTGTTTTAATTCATACTTTGTTTATCTTATTTAGAAAAAATAAAAACTTTTTTTGTTAAATAATTTATTAAAACAAACAATGGAAACAAATATTAATTTTTAACCAATTAGTGCTCATTCAACGAATGGGACAGTTTTTTTTACAGCTTATCTTTTTTTAAAAATGAAGATAGTTTTCTAGAGTATAAACAATTGCATGAATCCAGAAAAATCATATGATCATCATATAGAATAATGCATTGCATTCCAGATTGATGAGGGACTGAGGATTCTGTTCAGAATTCGCATATTCTTCACGGCAGAGGTATGTTTAGTGCATGTTCATCATCTTGTAAACGAAATTCCATGGCTTCTTTGCATAGTAAAAGAAATCACTAATGACCTAGAAAAAAAGTCCTATAATTGATATAATTATCACATAAATTGATAAAAAAATTTTTAAATACTTGTGCGCTTTAATATTTAAAAAATCCCACTTGGAAATACATTAATGTTTAATATCATTCGAGCAATTTACAAAAAATAAAATTGTATTTAATTATATAATATCAAATAGTAAGTTTAAATTGAAAATAGTCATACCTTGAGATGTATTCTCCAGAATACGAATTGAATTTTATATATCACTTGCATAGACACAAGGAATAATAATTCACACCAGACAAATGCCAGAAAGAGAGCGAAATTTATTGCAGAAAATGCTGATAAATATAAATGAAATTAGAAATGCATAAATATACATGATATTTAAGAGTTAAATGATTGGAGAACAAATCACTTAATTTATGGAACTATGTATTGGATTGAAATCAAGCAATTCGGTAAAGCATTTCATTTTTATTCAATTCTAAAATTAACGGAAGTCCTTGAAATGAAAAGTATCCCAGACTATGTGAATACATTTTAATAAGATCTAACAAAACACTATAATGAAAGGATTGGGGACAAATCTTGAGTTTTAGTTTTGTGGCCTGAATGTCAAATACAAAGATTTTATAAGAAATACAAAACAGAGCATGATTCTTGTATTAAAAATAAATTGAGTAAAATTTTCAGCTGTAGTAAGGGACAGAAATTTGATGATCACAATCACAACAAATTAAAACAGTAAAAATTCAACCTCTGTCAATGATGGTCTAAGACAAATGTTAGACATTAAATTTATATTAGAAAAATGAATATCATTCAATTGAATATCGCGTTTGAGAAATTATTTACGAATTTAATAATGTATTTATGAATTATCTTTAGCAGAAAAATCGCTGCGATTATTTACATGAAGATTAGTAGAAAATGACTTTCAATTTGAAGCCTGTTATAGAAAAAAAAACTATTAAATTATGACATGTTTCGAAACATTTGACATGAAGAAAGAGAATTCCCTTCAAATATTTCATTATTATTCAAATCGAGGGAAGAATTATATGAATGTAAACATGTTCATGGATTGCCAAAATCCAAAATAAATAAATAAAATAAAAAATGCCAGCTTGGTTTTAGAAAATTTAAACTTCAGATGAAGAATGAATCCATACACAATCTTAGAGATTTTTTTGTCTTTAAATATACTGAAGTTCTCGTAAATCCTGCCCACATTTTTTCTTCTGTTTTAAAATTATCTGTTTGTCATTGGGAAAAAGCGATAACAATTTTAAATAAAAGTAGAATCAGACTAGAATAGGAAATAAAAAAATAAATATTAAATTATATAAACGAAATCAATAATCAAACTAGAACTTATATTTTAAAAATTATTTATAGGGTAAAATTTATTTTACTTTACGTAAAAAAATAAAGTAGAAAGAAAAATACTGAAATATATTTTTTTAATATAAATGCTTTTAATCACATTGAGGGATAAGCATCCCCAGGTTTCTCAAAAGATTTTTGAAGATGGGAATCGAATAATTCACAAAATGAATAAAATTCGAAAGAAAACCATGAAAATTGCGAGTTATATGAATTAAAAGAAAAAGGTAGGTTTTATGGTTTTATATATAAAATTAACCTATAAAAAGTGTTCAAAAAAGTTATAAAAATGAATTTCCAATTTGTTTTTAGATAAATTTTTTGCTCTATTATTTCTATATTTAAAACAAAATGAATGAAATCGCCGAGTGCATTATCAGTATATTATCTATAAAATGAATCAATCATATTTTCTAAATTTAGTAAGGCTATAATAAGAAATTCAGTGTTACGTATTTATTTAAGAAATTTTCTAAAATCATGTTTAAAATTGACTTTTTTACATTGCTCAAAAATTAGATCATTTAATAAATGGTAGCAAATGTATAAAAATTTAGTTTCAATTGATATACAAAATTGATTGTTTCACTTGAAATTTGAAAATAAATACAATGAAAAATGATAATATTTTTCTATTCAAAGAGAATATGATAAATTAAAATCTTAAAACTTGGTATATTTATTTAGGTGATGCATTGTATATTAAAGAAAATTTTAAAATAATAAGAAACTCATAATGTATTTAATGCGTCTGAATACAGGTATAAAGTCGGTAATTGCTAACTTCTTTATACTTTGTAAGCTTGAATAAGAGTGGCAATTTTTATTTCATAAACACATCAATATAACATCAATTTTATGGACACATAAATTATATTAATTTACTAAAAGACATAATTAAATGACTTTATTAATGACCTAAAAGTTACTATATAATACAGAGTAACAATCAACGATAAATGTATATTGTAGTTCGTGCTATTACTGTAATAAATATTAATTTATAAACATTTTAATTGAATAAGATTCTAATATCAAAAATTAAATATTTATGTGCTCATATATGCTTTAAGGTAAATTGGCAATTTCAAAAATGTACTTACGGTAAAAAATAATGCTTTTTATGATATTAAGAACCATTTTCTTAGGTAACAAATGGGTAAATAATTTATAATTTAAAACATAAAACTGAAAAGGAGCTATTCAGATTAATATTCGATTGTTTGGGTTACAGAAGTGTAAATGGTTAGTTCACATAATATTTTTTAAAGTATAGTATCTGAAAGTTAAAAGTGTGCATGTGTATGTGAACCTACCTTTACACCTTAAGATAAAATAGACATTAAAAACAAAATGTAAACAGAAATGTTCGGTTATTATAATTTTAACAAACAAAATTCGATAGTTTTTCTCTCTCTCTCAGCTACTTTTGTTTTATCTTTCTGACAGATTAAAGAAATAAATCTACCAAAAAGATTTATAACAAAAGATGATAGAATTAATTTGATTTGATTTGATTCCATTTAATCATGATTAGAGTTGAAAACCGATTAAATTGGATTTAATCAATCATTAAAAATAAGATGATTAGCGATCAGTTACTGTGCATCTAGTCGATCGTCAAGGCAAGCAAAACTTATTAAAAATACACACTAAACAATTCTTACCGGATGTATTGGTTGGAATAGTTACAGAATATTAATAACGTTGTATATACTATATAAGTAAAACTGGATTTTTAAATCCCTGTTTAATCTAGATAGTCTATAAATAAGTTTATCATAGTAACGTGCGATTTAGTTTTGGATATTTAGCTGGTTGAGAATCATCCCATATTTAGACAGCCATTTTTGGTAATCAGAAAGGATCTTATATTGGAAGGTAACAAGTTCAGTCTGTGAGGTAAAATAGACGACTATTAGATTTGAATCATTTTTCAATCTAACAAAAATATCTGTGGTAAATAAAAAGGCGAAAAAATATATAGTAAAATTAATGTATAGCCAAAAGATATGAAGATGCAGTGGGCTTTGTAGTTGCCCAGGAATAAAATGAGTATTAATGAATGTATAAAAATTTATTAGGTAATAATTATAAGTAACAAGGCATATTTTTTAGTGTTGAATATAATGAAAGGGGTATACGTTAAATTTGTTAGGGGTCCAAAATTAGGCCTAACGTGGTTATTGAAGAAAAGAAAAAGGAAAACAAACTAGGAAATTATAGTTCACAATATGGTAATTGCCAATTGGAGAAAAATAGATCCAGATTATTATATAACAGTGAGAAGCCCTAGGAGATAAGAATTTGACTTACAGTTCTCTTCAAATAGCTTTGGAAGACCGCGTGAATGCATCAGTTCTGGACCAGATAAGAAAGTGTCTCAAAAGAGAAAAAAAAGCTTCACAATCATATTAGGCCTTATTCTCTTTGTGACTGAAAAATGGCTATCAAAACAAAACTTTGGCTCAAATAAGCCACCATCAAAGACAACAGAGGCACCATCAAATACATGTCTGGCGTCCTTCTTTCCTGTAAAACTTGAAAGTGGTTGTTAAAAGAAGATTCAGGTTCCTTTTTTTCCAGATATCCGATTAGGTCAGAAGAAAAAGGTAGTCTCTTCAACACACGAAAATTGGAAAATCTATGTTTTTCTATCAAAAAGGTATGTTTTTTCTTGAAAATACATCCTATGCCATTTTCTTTGAGCAAAGCGCGTGGATATTAACAGATAAGTATTTAGTTCATAGACTCCACTAGAAGAATGATTCTTTAAAGCCAAACACAACTCGGGGCGAAGCGCATTGAATCTTTTCCTACATTAGAAATAGGAGCGGTATGCAAATAGTACAGCAGGATAGTGTTGCAAAACAGCACTAAAAATTAACTGCGGACAAAATTAGAAAAAAAAAATAATGTATATCAAAAGCTTATGAGATGCAACATCACATCCTGACTGAAGGCTGTAGAAACGAAGAATGCTATAAATTCATAAAACTTTATCATTTCTACACTAATTTAGTGTAAAAGAGAAGAGACTACCAGCCTCATTATTCGATCATATCTCAAAATACTGAGACACAATCACAGGGAACATTTTAGAATAGATTATATAGCATGTCACAACAGCTTATTCCTAATGTATAGATCTTACATTTTCCTCAGCCTTTAAAATCTTTCTACATTATCAACGAAACCTGTTTATAGCTTAAGAATCATTTTCCGTACACGAAGTCTAATAAGACCGGGCCATACGGCTTGAAATGGATTCTGAACCACGGCAAGCATCCGTGCTCGAAGTGGGATTCAAACCCACGAACTGTTGAACCAAAAGAAAGAGCACTAACCATTTGACTGCCAGGTCGGCCAAACGAATCCTGAATATCATCTTTCGATTTCAAACTTAACAATATTTGAATCAAAATTAAAAATAAGGGATAATTGTAGAATGAAATAATTCTTTTTCTCAGATGTTTTGCCAGATAATATTGAAACAAGATGTGGACGATAACAAATTAGATCTTTATCCAATTTAGGAACATTTTTTTTGTGATTGTGTACTTAATTATTTTCGCCATCAACTTTCATGGTCTTGTTAAAATTTCAATAAAAGTATATATAATGTAACCGAGCTCTGAAATTTTTAAGCGGTTACTAATTCTGAATCAAGAAAATTGCTTTTGCACCTGATATATATACAAATAAAAATTTACTAGCTGTATTAACTCTTATTCTAAATAAATTCCAAAAACAATCTTGTCATATTTCAGTAAAGGATCATGATTGACAGTTTTAACTATCGCAGAAAAGGAATACCTTTTAAATTATTACAATAAACTCAATCGAACGTTAGCATTAAAAAATTAGATAAAACTGATCATTAATTGATTGTTAACACTGATCAAACCTTCAGATATGCTAAATTTCTTCAAGATAGTTATTGATTCAGTATGTTATTTTCCTTTTATTTTAAGTCCAACTGATTTTAAATAAAAAGAAAACAACAACAATTATAATAAAAGGAAAATAATAATAGAATTCGATTGTTATCGCCATTTTATGATTCTCGTTTAAAATACGCCACTGATTCCTTTTTCAAGCATTGATAGATCAGATTAAGTTTCTTTTTATTTGCAAGTCATATTGCTTAACTGTGTTACATTTCTTCCAATCACATCATACGAAAAATTTAGTTTAACCAAATTTAAACATATTTATGTCATCTAAAGCAGTAATTCTCAACCTTTTTTGTCACTGCACACTTTTAATGATTTCAAAATTTGGAGGCACATAAAGAAAAAGATAGGTTTAAAGTTAACTTACAAATAACATACTGTGTAAAATAATTAATAATAATAATTTTGAATGAAAAATAACATATATTATACAAAAAATATATATTAATTATTTTACTCGTAATAAAAAAACATAATTAATTTTTAATGTATACATTTCTAAAATTTGGCGGAACCGTGATTGAGAATCACTGATCTTAAGTTTCACAATAGGCTATTTTATTGATGGGGTAAAACATAATTCTAAAATATTATCTCATACATTTGAAATAATACATACAATACTTAAACTATTAATCAATTTCTTCAATATTCATTCCATATCCAGAAAAAATATATAAATAGGGATTTTAATAGGCATTTACTCTTTTAACAGAACTATTATAAAGCAAGATCGAACTTGTAATTCTTTGTTCGAATTCTAAAAACCCTTAAGCAGCTCTAAGCTTTAGGCCTTGCACTCTTTGGCGTCATCATTAAAATGTTAATTTTGTAAATTAAAAAGTTCTTTTTATTTTATAAACGAAATCCTTAATCATTTTCTTCACAGTATAAACTTATGCTATTTAATTGTATTTGAAATTTACAAAATAAGAGAATATATGTACACACTTTAACAACACTATTGTTTAAGTTTATGAAAAATTTAAATTGTTCATTAGATTTTTTAACGTTTTTAGATAAGTACGTTTCTTTAAACATTTCGTTTTGTTTTGAAAGGAAGATATTTAAACAAAAATGGGAAAGTAATTGAATGCTTGAAACATTACAAATACTATAATAAACTTGAAAATGAAAGGAGGTAATATCTTGAATTTATTAACAATGAATTTTTTTGTAACAGCTTTTGTTAAAAATGTTTCTTTAAAGCAATTTCGGAAAATATATAATTTCCATATAATTTATATATTTTTTTTATTAAATCATGTATAATAATTGAATCTTTTCAGGGAAATAATTTCATCAAATATAAAAATTATTGATAAAATTATATCTGATGCTATATTCATTTGCAAAATGCTATGTGCAATTTTTTATACTTATTTCTACTGAAAAGTTTCATTAAAAATTAACTATGTTAACAAATCACACATACAGAACTTTTTAATGTTTTTCTTCTGAAAAGTATAATTTTGAAGAAAATACAGAGCCCAAAATTAAATGCATATTGAAATAAAGTTTAAATTTCACGAATAAGAGATAAAAATTTTAATTTAAAATTAGATTTCATGCTGTGTTGATTTTCTTGCCCCTCTCCTCTCAGCATGACATTTTTTTTTATTTTAGTCAAGAAATAAGAATAAAATTTTGTTAAATATAACACCAGAGAAATTGAGTATGTATTATGAATTAATGTGTCCAAGTGTTTTTTTCCAGAAGAACTTTTAAGTTATTTTTAAATTGAAAAATTTTAAATATATTTTATCCCTACATGTTGTGAAAAATTAAGAAAAGTTGCATATTTCACAAATTTTAATGAAAACAAAATGCAAAACGCATATGTGAGCATCAGCGAATATAGTGCAGGAAAAACGTTTATTGTTGCAAATTCCACATTTCTTTCAATTACATAACTCTAAAAATATTACAATTTTTAAAAATATTTCAGCTGATCACAAATATTAAAACGTGAATAATCAACCTTTAAATGATGGAATGGGTAACTTATATCATAGGAAAAATATAAGAAGGAAGTCTAAGCTAATCGACAGTTCAATGTTTTCTCATATTTAACTTATGGAAAGTTTCATAATACTGGATCCACCAAGGGAAATTCACTTAATAACAATTAAGACCAAGACAGCTTTTTGCCAGTTAAATTTTGGTGTAGCATATGCTATAATTTGTTTGTTTTTCTTTCCAGACTATGTGGCCAAAAGAAGCAAATTTCAAGGATTAGTTTCTAGATGGCTTCATGAAAAATATGCATTTCATTCACTTTTGTGAAAATAGAATGCACTTAACTTATAAGAGCAACCATTTTTATCACTGATGAATACCAGTTCAGTTTAACCACCAATTCTTAAAGTAAAGTCAGAATTCGCTACTTGATTCCCAATTGGCTATCAGTGGAGATGATGAGAAAGCAAGCAAGTTGTTGTTGTTGCTAATCCCAGATAGTTCAATTCCAATACTAAACCAACTCCACAAGCCCATATAAACAGCCAGGAAATCCCAAAAAATAAGGGACTTTGAAAAAGCCTGTTTCAAGTCAAAATTCAAGCAGCTCAAGATATGCTCAGGCATACATATTTCTGAAAAAGCACCGAGACTGTTGCACCAGCATACTTCTCTATATCTAATCAAAAGTTGGGTTCTAATAGTAGGTAAAAGCAGCTGGGTGGACATCTTCATAATGTAGAAGATTAAGCAGAATAGCCCCGATACTAGACCTGTTTAACGTACCATGGAACCTTAACTGAACATGACGAATTTGGATTAAATCAGGATTCGAATTCACTACCTTCAAATAATGAGAGCAATGCTCTAACCAGGCGCTTTATTGAGACTGGGGTGAGATGAAATTTTTGATTATTACTTCTGTATTTTTAAGAATGAAACAAGTCTTGACTTAATTTTATGGACGATAATGTCAGCCATATTGCATACATCTCGTCGAAAGTTTTCTGGAAAGCGATGATGTTTGTTAGGATTGGTTCATCAAGATCTCTGAGCTTCAATCCTGTTATGATGATGTAAGACAGCAGTGAGAGACTGTAGGGAATGTCTGAGACATTCTGAGAAGGGCTATGCTACACAGCAACATATTTAGAGTATAAAAATAGCTTTGTTGAAAGAATACAATCAATTGTCACATGATCTTCTAAATCATGTTTTTCCAATATGAAATTAATCTGAGATCTTTTAATCTGTAAAAGGAGATGGATTGAGTCTCAGACTTTTTTTTTATCATAACTTCTACTAACTTAATTTTTGTTTTGTTTTATACCTTCAGAATTTAATGTGTTTAATTGTATTATAATGGTTAACTGATTACTTTTTTATATTTTATATCAACTTACGATTGAATCAAAATTCATCATCCTGTAGTTTCGAATATAATTGAGCACATCGGAACAAATAAGTCAAATTTTAATTTTGACTTAACAATATCTCCCGCCATCAAAATAGAAACTTTGTTTTAATAATTGTTTCAATTATTTAGAAAGCACATGATTGTTCAAAAAATAGAGAAGTTTCTGAGAACTGAATCTAAGACTGATATTCCTGAAAAGTGGCCTAGAGGCATATTAAATGCCTCTACAAAGTGGAATGTGTTATAAGTTTCAAATTAAAAAATCTGTTAAATAAATGCTCCAAAATCAGTATTTTAATAGAAAAAAAAACTTTGGTTAACAGTAAGTCTAAAATGTTTTATTAAGGTGTATGCATACGAATTTACAATTTAGGATGTACATCATAAGGTTTATTTATAGTAGTTTAACCACTAGATTGAGATACAAAAGGAATGCATGCATAGTAAAAATATCTTTGGTTTGGATACATTATAATAAATATCCATATAGGGGTAAAAAGTTTTAAGAAATAATACAGCTATATATTTAAAAGAAAATGACTTTTAATAACACAGATTTGCTTTAATAAATAGGTAGAAAACAAATAAATTAAGTATACAGCTTCGTTTTTGTAAAAACAATTTTTGGATACATGTCATATGCACTGGTATCATTCTGCACCTGAAAAAAATAACAAATGTTATAAATCACAACTATATAAAAAATTTTCTGAATTATATGAGTATTCACAGCATTAATCTTTACCATTCTTTAAAAATAGATAAAATGTGTTGAATATCATAACTGATCAACAGAAAATTTATACAACTAGATAAATACATTTCAGAAGTTGTTTTTTAAAGTATTAGTATTCATAGATTAAATATAAATACTGTTACTCTACCAAGAACTTTTATCTCATAGTTATCAAATATTTCCACAATTACCTTTTTAATTGTCATTAATATTGTTTATCTTAATTGATAAATATTTAGTGCATTCTAATCCTATAAATAACATATTTAGATATTAAAAATAATTCTTCCAATTTACTAATGTATTGTATTCATTCTAATGCACTTTACAGCAAATTTTAATGAAAAAATGCACTACTTTTCTAGTCATTTAATATATCAAACATTCAAAGTTAAGCACTTTTTAAAACATAAACAAAAAATTTCAACATTTCAAAATATTAAATATATCTAAATTGTTCTTATTATATACCCAACCATAACTATTATACAATTAAATTATAGTAGTCATGCATTTAACTCTGCAAAAATACATGTGAACAGCAATGATTAGAAACATAAATGATGAACTCGATATCTTGTAAAAAAAGGTTATTAAATTCTGTCATTGACATTAAAAATGATTTACAATTTAAATGAATTTTATCTTAATACATGTCAACACTAAAACCTGAAATTGTTCTGAAACCTTATACTTATGGGTAAAATATTTAGTATAAAGCTTATATTTATGAATTATTTATTTTTTGTACATTTAGTTACAAATAAATATAAGCTAAAAAAAATTTAAACATTTTTATGCAATGTAAAGAACATAAGTATTCTATTCAGCTAATAAATTAGATTCTAACACAGTGGAGGGGAGGATTACACATTCTAAGAAGAAAATTTAAACAAAAATTGTATCTCATATTTATTTAAAAGTCAAATAACATCTTTTACATAAAGTATATAGATATAATAGAAAACTACGGCATAGCTTTTTTAAAATAATAATTATTTTTTTTAAAATTACATGTAAATGATAATCAATGACAGATTTGACAACTACAAAAGATTTGTTCATTCATAGTTTTAAGTTTACAGTTATGTCTCCTCTCAATGTTTTTAAATCAAATTTAAAATACTTTTTAAACTTGCAATAGATAGAAAATTGTAAAACTGTGTTCTTCATTTAGGCTCACATATGCATACAGCAAATTTTATAATTACTAATCAGAGTTTAAATGTTCATAACTATATATTACTTATTTATTGCTTCAGTAAAATCTAAAGGATTCCTTAAAAATAATAAGGTTTTTCAAATAAAATACATAAGAGATTAGAATTTCATAAGTCTGAAAAATATACTTTACATATATCCATAAAATGATAATATTTATTGGAAATAGATAACATGTGCACAATATCTTTAATACTACATTAATAATATATAAATATTACTTCCAAAAGAAAATTCATAAATTACCAAAATGTATTACATAAATTTTCTTATGAATGCTTAGCTTGAAAAATAAAATTTAAATTCCATTTTAGAATTTTTAATTCATAATATGATCATCATCTTTTTGTTAAGTATTTTTATTAAGCAAGAAAATAAAACTTATGAGATTCAAATAATATGGGTGAAGATTGATAACATTTCCAACTCTTCACACTTAAAATGATATATTAATTTTAAACAATTCTGAATTAATAACTGTAATTGACTATTTAATTATCATAGGTAGAATCAGACAAAACAGAAAGAGGATGTAAGATAATAGTTTCATTTATGTCATGATTTATGTATATATATTTTAATTTTTAGAAAAAATCTGTTACAGGAGATGAAGTTTTCAGGATGATAATACATTTGTCTATGCAGCAGAACTTGTCCGATCATGGTTTGATGAACATGAAGATAGTTGTCTTTACCTTGGCTGGCACTGATACTGACCTTAATGTAATTGAACTGCAATTGGTTTACTTTAGAGTTCTATATAGAATCTATAAACCCCTTACATTTCTTTCAGAACTTTCACAATTCCCTCATGAAGAATGGTACAATATTCCTTAAAACATTATTCAGTACTTGCATGAATTGATTTCTAAATAAAATACAATATGGTCCAATACTATACTAATAAAGAATTTTTGTAAACTACAGTGTTGTAAAAGATTAATTCAATGTTGTGCAATAAAGAAAATTGAATCTCAGATCTGCAGAATGGTAGAGCTGATCACTGAATTGTTGTAATTAGTTTACATTGTTTTTATTAAATTTCAGTTTAAAATTATATTTTAAATTTAAGAAAATTCATATAATTAAAATATTCAATTCATTTATTTTTATTAAATGCAGCAATACATTGTTAGTGTCAAAATATCTATCTCTATAATGTTTTTTTTTCTGAATATATATGCATTTCATCTTTTAGAAATCAAACTAACCTTTAAAAATAACTAATCCTTTAACAACAAACTTAAATGCAAAAAATACAATAACAATAATTATTTTTCATCATTTCATTTTAAGATTGGAAAAAAAAAAATCCAAAGATAATTTTAGTCATAAGATTTTTTTAAACTCATATACATCATTTCTTGATTTTGAATCATTAAAACAACAGAGAAAAAAAATATTGTGCAAAATTTGAATCATTATTTTGTATTTATTTCTACATTATTGTGTAAAATAAAGCTTGAATATAATTTTATTCCATATTTTTACTATATAATTTTACTTATAAACTATTGAATACTTTGTAACCATTAGTGAACTGAATACAAATAAAAAAGTGAAATAAACTTGAAGAAAATGTAGCATTTGAAAACTAACTGTTTATTTTAAATGAAATTCATTTTTTACCATTAATATCTAATATAATTTTTTTCACAAAATTTCAAACATTATTTTTTAGCAATACATTTACTTATTGTTAATATAAAAATATCCCAAGTCTATTCACTGTTCAGATAATGTAATGGATAAATAAATATTGGTTATAGGTATTATTTTTAAACAAGAAAACTGTGAATAAATTACACACTAGAATTTTATTTATTATAAAATTTACAAGCAAAAATTTTTATGGAGTTCAATATAATAGAAAAATTTAAATACCTGACGAAACCACCTGGATAAATTACAATAGGTTTCTTTCTCTTGGAATGTAAGTTTAGACTAAACAAATAGAAATTAAAAATATATGAATCATAAAATTACATTGTTATAATGATATGAATAATAAACATAATATTAGCATTTTCATAACATAAACATAATAATAACAAAAACATAATAATGCATTTTCATTTTTTAATCATAAAACAATGTGTAAATTATCATAGGGAAAAAATATTTTTAATTATTCGTTTTTATGATATTATTTCTTCCCCAAATTAAAGATATTTCTTTCCCTATGATAACTTCCAATTCTATGACAAACACTTTTAATAATTGTAAGATTCGAAAACACTAAAAAGAAACTGTAAATGCTGCTCCTGCAGCCTACACTAATAAAAAGTTTTTTCTTTCATAAAATTTAATAGTGTATTCTCCTATACTTAAAGTGCAGAAGTCTTTTTTGCAAACCAGGCAATGGGTTTGTTCTTTCTATATCTTGCAAAAGCCAATCTTGGTATGGCTTTTCTTTATACATAGATCATTATTTCATTGATAAATAAATTTAACTAAATTCATTGAAAAAATATACAATTTTAATTTAGGTAGTTATAGAAAATATATATTAGATAGATATATAGATAATATATTTTACTAAAATTTTTATAAAATATTCAGAAAACAGTAATGAAGAGAAAAAGAAACTATTAAAATCCCAGCAATCATTGCAACAAATTAATTTTATGTTCAACTACTTCATTTCAATTCAAACATAAATAAATATATATTCAGTTCTGACCAAACTGGAATTTTATAAAGCTATCATGGCTGAACTTGATCTTTATTCTTATAAACAGTTAGGAATACAAAAACAATTCAAATTAACCATGTTGCCATGTATTAAAAACATTAAAAATTAAAGGGAAAATGAAAAAAATTATATTTTCCAATAAAAACCTATATTAAAAAAGTAAAAATTTCTGGAGTTATTTCCAATTTTTAAGGAGGCAAAATCCCAGTTCTCTGCACTGTATAAAAAAGTATCAAATTTCAGGAGTTTCAAGAAATTGTTTGAACTTTGCTATAATTTTTTAATTAAACAGTAGCTATTATTAAATAAAAACACACAAATTAAATAAGAAATAATTTTACTAAGATATTTGTATTGGCCACAGTACAAATATTCATTATAAATTTATTATTGAAAAAAATAATTTTGTGTTCATGGAAAATAGTCAAATAAATCATAACCCTTTTGCATATGTAATACTCTATCTGTGATTGCTAAAAATCATTTTCATCTTACATACTAAAATATTTTAGTTTCAATTAAAAATGTATTATAAATACTAGTACAGTCAATTTATTATTTTTTTATGTTTTTAACCTGAAAAATGATTTTAAATACATTTGCTAGTTTTTAATTAGTTTTCTAATAAAATTATTTCAAAATCTTTAAAAATGAAATCTTAGTACCGTAACAATTTTGCAGCACTTCTGTTTTCATGACACATCCCACACAACCACAAATATCTAAGAGATATCCAAATCAAGTCCAATTCATATCTAGATCTACAATGCATCCATGAGATATCCAAAATTCAAATGTCCATGGATATCCTAAACTTGGATGTCTGTTAGATATTGTAAAATAATATCATTTAGACATTAACATTTGGATATTGCAGAGATATCTAAAATTCTGGCAAATTGGATATCCAAATTTCATAAGGGCTATATATCTGACACACATCAGATATCTAGATATCGTAAGATATCTACAATTTGGATATTTGTCAAGCAGTCAATGTCAACTGTGCATTCATAGAAAGCTATACTTTCATAAACAAGGTTAATGAATTCCTAAAACCCCAGTATTAATACAAATTATATATGATTAATTTAAATTAAAACAAAGTGGCAACAATCATTCTAGTTGATTACTCTCTATTTGGTTGTTTATTATGACATTTTACAAACGAGGTAAGTGGAAATATTTAACTTGTTTGAAAATATTTGCTGAGTTTTCCAGTATTTCAATTCTTTATTCTATTTTGAATGTTATTATTACTAATTAAAAAGATTATTTTCTTTCTCTTTAACATGATTCATTATTAAAACGAAATATTAATTGAAAAACATCGTAAAATATAAGCTATAAGATTGGTATAGTTCTTTAAAAATTTCCTTCATTATTAAAGCTAAAGTAAGTACCATGTAACTTTTAAATTAGGTTTTTAATAAGAAAAATCTGTTTTCTCTAATTCTTCACAGAAATTACCTAATTCTTTCACAGAAAAGTATCAGTTTCTATCGTTTGTTTTAATAGAAACAATTATATACTATTACAAACTAGTGTTTACTTCTTCAAATGTGTTTATGTTTGATCATTGTTTATTAGATATCATTGAATAAAAATATTCTAAAATTTTTTTAAGGCACCCATAAGTTTAATTGTTTTACATTACAAAATCTGTATACTAGTAATTATAAAAATATTCTTAAAATTTTTGTGGATATTTAAGTTCTTTATAAATTAGAGTGTACAATCAAAAATTTATCATTAAACTCGCTTTAGCAAACAAATTGTATCATTCTAAATAATAAAAATAATTTTAATTAATTATTACCAAGTTTTAAAATCAATATCTAAGTATATGTATCAAAATGTATAGAATTATAGGTATATAAAATTTTAAAAGATTTATTTTAAAGAGTTGTTGGGAAAACTTTAGAACCAAAATTATTACTATCAATATTCTCTATCACTGTTTCCATAATATTAATTCTGTATTTATTATTGAATGCAATCTAATCTTGTGTTTTAAGAAAGCGTTAAAATACTGTCGACATGGAAAGTTGGTGCAAATCTATCATGTTAAAACCAAATCATTTTGTTTCTTAGTACATATTTAATGAAAGCTAAAATAAAGCAATTTTTTAATAAGTGCTTTATAAAATGTACGACTAACAAAATTTATGCCACTGTTTATTTGCTAAAGAAACTAAATATGGATTTTAAATTCATCGTTTTAACAACCAAGAAAAACTTAAATGGGCAAACTAATTTTAATATTATGCTGCCAGCCAAAACAGTTTTATTCAATTCAGTAGTTGACACCTTAAATTTTGAATATTTTGTGGTGCAAATGTCAAAAAGTTATTAGAACTATAAGAAAACATGAATGTTTCTTCAAAGTAATAAGCTTGCATTGTATATAATTTTCTATTGTTTACAAATTCTCATATTTAGAGTAATTTATCTCCTGGTTGTCAGGATTTTGCACAAATACCATTTTTTTTGTTACAATTAGGAAATTATAGTTCAAAGCTCTATAGTTCAAGCAAAAGTATTTGCTCTCACTACTAGGTGTTTTTATTTCAAATATGGTAAATAGAAATTAGAAATAAATGTTAAAGGGTAAAAGTTAACAACTGGGTACCTCACGACGATATATTTGATGCCTAGATGCGACTAACGAGATAGCCACTACACAAAAGCTATACAGATAGGATAACCAGAGATTAAAATTTATTACCGAAATGTAACACAAAATCAAGTGGTACCCGATTCTACACCGAACCCTGTTAATATTACACTGAATGTCATTCATCAAGAATTCCTGTCAAACAAGTCACAACATATTGTAACCTTCTTTCTTATAATGTTGAATTTATATTTGAAATAGAAATTTACTACTAATTATCATTTATCAAATATCTCTAGAGTTCATGTTATATGGCAATCTTTTGTTATATTTGTATTTGAAATCAAAAAACTTTGTCATTTGCAAAAATATATAGCTAATATAAAAGTATTATAAAACATGGTTTTCCTTATTATTAAATTATCTTCTGACGTTAAAGCATTAAATGTTTACGTAAAGGTTTACAAATCTTATTATTCTTAAAATTAAGTTTTCACTGGTCTAATAAAAACTCAAGTTATAAATTTTGGGTAAAAATATACTTGAGGGTGCCCCTTGGCGAGATTGGCAATTTTTGTTTGGCGCCAATCCTGTTCGAGCGGAACGCTGTGTAAAAAGTAATAGCTGCCAAAACACAATAAAATTTCAAAAATAATGCTGTAAGCACATAAAAAAAATAAAAAAATGTACTCTCTTTATTTTGCTGGAATATCCTCACTTTGAGGTACACAGAATTCTCTAATAGCACCTACAGACATTACTTAAATTTATCCTGAGAAGAAAACCAATCAGAACCCTGAATGGATTTCAGAATAATGTTTAGGGTTATCATAAACAGAACAACATCGCACAGCTTGGCGAGAATTCAAGGGGCACCCTCAAGTATAGTCTAACCAAATTTTGGCTCACTTTACTGGATTTATTTATATTCTAAAAACTTGGTGATTTTTAAATAGTTTTACTGCATTAAAAGGAATAGTCTTTAGTTTTAAAATAAATATTTTTATGAATTAAAACGTTTATTTTCTAATTATATTTCCCGAGTAATTTGCATTTTCTATTACATGTGTACAATATTAATATCACACCTTTTGTTTACATATTTTTACTTTGTAATATTGGAGTTGGATACATGTGTGAAGTAATAAATTGAATTAAGAAATTAACAAAATTATTATTTAAATTGATGTCAAATCCTCTTTAATGATGTTGGTAATAGTTGAAAAAATTTTTTTTTGTGATTAGTGCTTAATTTTCATTACATGTTAGTGTATTTTGTAAAACAGGTAACTTTTTTTAAAACTAAACATCAATATTTTAAAAGCACCATTGTTAATAGGAAAAAAAATTCAATTATTATAGTTTTAAAAACAAAAGTGTATATACACTTGGAAATATTTGTAATTTAAATTAAAAAGTAATATATGTTGCTTTAGTTAATTTTAAATCTTAAAACAGATTTAGATAAATTTTGATTATTATTTATGACTTTTTATGCAATTAATTATTGGTTAGTATTTTATTACATGAAAAAATTTCAAATAATTTAACCTCTGTTAAGGTTGGCAATATTATCAACTTTGAAACAGTTGTTTTGTGAAGACTGGAAGATTGTGTTCTGTTTATAAAAGTTAGCATATTTTTTTCCTCAATTGTCAAAAATATATTTTGAATGTTAGTTATGTTTTAATTTACAAGTGTCTTATAAATAAATGATTATTGTAGATTTTTATCAAGTGACCTCATTGTATATTTTTTATTAAGTACTCTTATTAAAAAATTGAATTGCAAAATATAATTAATTTTTACTCATATTAATGTTTCATTATTTTTTCTTTCTTGATTTAGTTAGTGCTGAGACATCAGAGAAGTGGGATGTTTAGTTGGCATGGAAAGCACATCTTAGTAGCCACTTTGTTAATGTTTTTATTATGATTAAATAAAAATAAATTTTCTCAATAAACATTCCTTTCTGATATTTGCTTACCTTATTTACTCTCATGAAATATACTTGTTATTATTAAAATGTAGATTTTTTTCGTTTTTATGTTCAAAGTTATTTTGCATATTCTAAGATTTAATATTTCTTTATTACAGTAGTTTTTATTACTTCTGGAAAATGTATCAAATTAAAAGAAACAAATTTAAACTAGAATATTTTTGTAAAAAAATCTTCAGCAATCACTATTAGATCTTAAAATAAATATTGTGATGGTTTTTATTGATAAATTGACTCTATTTATGGAAAAATATATGAATTAATCAATTATATGGTTAAAATACATTAATTGCATTTTTAAATTGGTTTTTATAAATTAATTTTCATAAAAATTGGACTGAATTTTTAAAATATATGAATTTAGCTGCTCTTTTATTTAGAAATAAATCATGGAAGTGCTGTAAATGCATAATGTTCCAATAAAGAATTTATTTCACATAAAGAATTTTTTAAAAAAGAAAAAATTTGTATTAAGTTTTCTTTAGGGGCGTTTGTTATTATTAAATATAAAAACTAAGTATACTGTTTGGCAATTTCACAATGAATTCTTTTAAAGTTGTCATGTATCTGTACAGCATATATAATTTTCAAAATCATTTTTCTGTTTAATATTTTGTAAAATTTTTACTTTAAAATCGAATATTTTCAATATTCAATTTTATTTCTAAGGAACAGAAGTTATTGAAACAGATTAAAATACAAAATATTTGTTTTCATTTTATTTACATTAAATATAAAATAAGAAGTATCTTCAAAATCAATAGTTTTGTTAAAATTTAAAAATGCTCATAAAGAAATTAATTCTGAATTCTTGACTTCACATATTTTGTTTTTATGTTAAAGGCTGATGCAATTGTAAAAAACATTTTTTTAATCTTCAAGAATCTATCATAAACAAAAATCCTTCTATAATTCATACAGAATTTAATTTTCATGTATTTTATTTGCTTTAAAATTTTTTTAAAAGTTTAATAAAAGAATTTATATAATTTTATTTTTAATAATTTGAAAAGTTAAAAGTAACATTGAATTCATTCATAAATTCTTAAAATTAAGCCACATTGTGTTTACACTTATAATATTAGAGGAGTTATATATTACAAAACATTATTTCTAATGAGTTTTCTTTTGAAATTAATTATTTAGTTAATAAAACAATAAATGAACCCATAAAAATGCTTGCAACTGCTATAAAATATTTCAAAATACTCTTTCAGTTGATAATTTCTAAAAATTATGGGGAAAATACTAACATTAATTATGAAAATTTCATTAGAAATGCATTTTGCTTTTAATAATTCTGGAACATATATATTTTTAAAAAATAACTAAGATATTAAGATATCTAAAGCAATTCTAATAAGATTCGATCTGGATATCCCTTGGATATCGTATTTTATTTATATAGATATCTCATGGATATCAGAATATCCCATAGATATCTAGGAAACATCTAAAGGATATCCAAAATATATCTAAGAGATATCCATCAGATGTCACCATATCCAAATATCCACAGGATATTCATTTGCTGCGAACCTTTAGATAACTGGTGGACATAACAACGATATTCGGATATCTTGTGGATATCTAAGAGAAAAAGCAATGTCCAAATAAATGTCTGAGAGATATCTTTTGGATATCGTGTTGTTTGGGATAGATTGGAGAATTTTATAATATCAATTTTGAAGTTTTTTTATCCACATTACACATAATGTGAATAAGCAATGTACTAATAAACATTGAAAGATTTAAAATAGTTTTTTCATAAATTAAGTATACCACTATGTTTTTAAATAATATTGCATAAAAATAAATATTTGGTAACAATAAAATAATATTTTAACAGGCTTTAAAAAGGAAGCAACCAGGAATATGCTATTGTAAATGCAAAATGATTATAAATTTGTGCAAGAGATGGTAAATAGTACATTTTTTTATGATAAACTGATACTATATTTAGTGTGCATTTGTATATTACGTAACATTACATTTAAAATAATTGCAGAATAAAAACAATGGATAAAAAATAATAAAATCTTTTTTAAATAAAAATAAATAAATAATGCAAGGTTAAAATATGTTAAATTTAATGATCTTTTATTGGATTAGTAAGTTAACTTTCTGAAATAAATTATGACATTTTTTGAAATAAATTTTATGATATGATGAATTTTTAAGAATAATTGGATAATTAATAACAGAATAAATTCTAAACAGAAAATATACATCATTAAAAATTTTAAAATTGGTAAGATTTATTTTTGGAAATTATGATTAGGAAGTAGGTATCAAATATTACTCACAAAAACTTCATGAAGACTTAAATACATTATAACATCAGCAATAGTAAATCCTTTTTGAGCAAGATACACATTATTTTCCAAAAGAGAGTTTAATTCCTGCAATAAAATTAAACTATGAAAACAAAAACACAAGCATATTTTAAAACTCTGCAAACAGACTTTCAATATAATATTTAAGAATGTGAACAAAAGAAATAATTTTTGCAAAATAAATATTTTCACATGTGATTTAATATAGACAGCAACCAATTACATACACAGAAAATTTTATTCCTTAATAATATAACATTTTCCTTAATTCTGCTAATTATCATTGTCTGTATATTATACTGCCTTTCAAAATGTTTATTTTATAATTAAAATTATATACAGGCGGTAATAAAAATAATAGAAATACCTGTGAATAAAAACAACATTTTTAAATGCAGATCTTAACCATTAAAATTATAGTTACCAGTTGAGTTTTTAATAAATAGAAATGTATATATTCTGGTACCATGTGATTGAAGCTAAGTCTCGGATTTTATTCAAAAAGCATAAATTTTCAAACCTCTCCAATTTTCAAAGACATTAAATTGTAGGAGCCTGTTAAGTGGGAGCAAGCAACAAAAACAACACATCCTTTAAGCATTTCTAGAAGTCAAGCATCTAAAGTCATGATAGCATACATATAGCACACCGAAATAAATAAAGTAGCAAATAGAAAGATAAGCTCAGTGAATAGTAATATATAAAAAAAGCAAACAACTGCAGTAAAAGTGACTGCAATTGTTCTGGATTCTCTAGTGCCAATGATTACACTTAGAAAGCATCTTCATTAACAGAACATTTAAAGCAGAGCAGCAATTCCAAAGCCACTTGTCAGATGTGAATAGCAAACATCTACAATGGTGTCACACTCACAAAACTGGATTGACAGACAAGTGAAAAAAGTAATATGATTTGATGAATCTTTTTCACACTTTGCACATTGCAAAGTCTCCTACACAAGCATATGAAAATGAAAGTCTCCTTCCAGTTATCAAGCATGGTGGTGGATCTGTCACAATATGGGTAGCTTATTGTGGTTTTCTGCTGGATCAATCATAACCCTGAAAGGATGAATAACTGAAAAAATAGAGAAAATTTATCAACCAGGTCCATCCTATGATGCAAACTTTATTTTCCATGGGAGATGGAATTTTCTAGGATGATTATGGACTTATCTATACAGCAGGACTTGTGTAATCATGTTTTGACAAAGTTAAACATCTACATTGATTTGTAGTCACCCATCCTCAATATAAGTGAACATAAAGGTTTATTTTTAGAGCTTTCAATACAGAATCAATATTCCCTTCTCCCAGAAGTTTCACAATATCTCCATGAAGAATGGTAGAATATTTATCTTAACACTATTCAGTACTTGTATGAATCCAAGTCATATCATATGCCAAATGTAATCCTAAACCATACTAATAAAAAATTCTTTATAAATTTAAGGTCTAGTATTAGATATTTATATATTTCTGGATATTTTTTTCATCCTCATCTTCTCCACATAAGTTAAAAAAAGATATTTGACCTTGTATCATAATTAATTATGCAAGATTTTCACTTATTTTAATTTCACTTCCAACTGATTGTATTAAAAAAATATTAAAACTAACTTGTATGAAATACAATTTTATTACAATACTATAACAATGATTGTAAAATTATACAAACAAGATCGACAAATATAGTTTGAGTAGTTAGAACTATATAAGTATCTAAAATATAATTAATTTGCAATGGATAACGAAGAGAATAAATGTTATCTCTTCATTAAAAGCAAATAAATTCTAGTCTTTAAGTTACTTGGTCTTCTGGTTGATAAAATAATTGACTGAGGAAAAGTTTAACATTTTATATTCATCTTATCAACCATGACATTTATATGTTTTTTTGATAAGATATGTAAAAAAATTAATAAAAAACAGTTAAAAAATATTTAAAGTCTACTATATATGATGGCCATAAAAATGAAATATATTTTATTATGATTATAAAGACTTTGTAAAAAATACAAATCTACTACAAAAGTAAATATAACTGTGATAACAGAACAAGTTTTTGAAAGAAAAGTTAAAAATATGATCAAGGGAAAACATCTTAAATTTCTTATTTATTGTCAATAGATTTACATTTGAATTAGTAAGCGCTAAAGCTAATTTGATGACAGTAGAAAAGTGTAAAACATTGTTTCATTAACCTTTTAAATATTTTTATTTTATATAATTATAAAAAACCAGCAAAATTTGGAATATTACTAGTTGACACAGATATTATTTTGAGAACTGTAGTAGGAAAATAAGAGTAATTAGTAAGGATAATATACAATAAATATCAGAAACACTGAACCAGTACTTTTATATTATATGATGTTTATTCAGACTAATGCCTAAACTGTAAGAGATGGATTGGGCAACATGAAACCAAGACAATCTCTCTCTTTCTCTGATAGAGGAGTCTCGAAACAAAATTGATTACTGTCACAGTTTGGATCATAGTTCAACAGGGCAAAATCACCTAGAGCAATGAATCCAGATTCAGTTTTATTTCTAATTAGATCATGATACTCATGTAATTTAGGAACTATAATCAATAGTTCAATTTTTAAATTTTAAAACTCATAGATACAAATTAGCATCAAATTTACTGAAACAAATAGCACTTATCATTGAAAAAAAATTAAACAAACCATGGAGACAGCTTACATGTGATTTTTATGTCACAGGTGTGTTAATTCTAAAATTCTAGTATTACCATTTAACTTGTATGTTTTCAGGAAGAAAATTTAATATGTTAATCTAATATGTTAATAGTAAAGTATCTAAATTTCTAGAATTACCATTTAACTTATATATTTTCAGGAAGAAAATTTATATTTGAAGGTTTCATTTTTTTTTGATAGTACAAAAACATTTTGAAATTTTTGTTCTATTTATATAACTTCCTCTAAAAGTGTATGAATGCATAAATATAATTATACTTTTTTTCTTCATTAGATTACATCAAAAATTGCTGTTTTTATATATATAAAATTGGAATTATTATAGGCTTTGTTTGTTTCCTACTGAATAACAGATATTTTATTCTCGGACAAAATTTATTATTTTTGTCATCGACTCCCCCAATTAAGATGACACAAAGAAAATTTATATTTTTTGCACTCTAAGAACATTAAATACTAATTTTAATCACCAGAAAAGTCATTACAAAAGATTACCTTACTATGAAAAATTATTTTGATAATAATACTGAATAGTTTAAATAAATAAATGGTAAAAAAAAGTATAACCATGCATTAGTAAAAATAATAAAATCCTAAACATTATTTAATTCAATTATAAAAGCATAAAACTAATGCATTTTTTACTTACAGCTAATGTTTCATGGCTTTCCATTTGGTTTAAATGTAGCAAACAGTATTCTAGCCATTGATACACACATGCTTCGTCTTCTTTAGATAAATCTAAGAAATAGTGTAATCTTAGATGAATTTTATGATTCTTATAATAAAATAGAACAATAGAAAATTTAGGTAAATCAAGAGAGTCATCAAGATGTTAAGATTACATATGATGAATTACAAATTAACTTTAAATAAAAAAATAAAATACTAACATATTATTTATGTTTCACTAGAAATATAACTGTCACCACCAAATAAAAAGATTTAAAATTCCATAACAATATTTTACATAGAAACTTGCAGTCTATAATGAAAATCACTATATACAGCTGAATCTCTTTAGAGGAAAAAAAAAATTATTTTTACAATAATTCTTAAAATAAATAATTCTGTCAATGAATTTCAGTACAATATCTTTATCAAAAATTTATAAATAATTTTTGATAAAGATATTAAAATCACCTTAAAATTACTTTCTCAATTTTTGAATTTTATAAGACAAGGATACTTAATTCGTCCAAAGTAATCTCTTTCATATTTTTTTTAAAGTTCATTTTCTTTCATCTATATTTTTCAGTAATCTTTATTGAAAAACTGTCTCAAAGCTCACACAGGAAATATACAGGAAAGCATTGATAACTGGTTGTTTATGTGAGTTTTCTTCATACGTAAGTTATATTCTCAAACTTAAAGGGTGAACGGGTAATGATTTGAGAAAAACAAACTTCATGTTTTTCTGATTTTTTTTCTAGTTATTTAAACAAGCAAACTTGAATAACAGAAAAAATAGACAATTTTCTTTGAAAAGAAAATATAAAATAATCTTTCAACATTTATAACAGTTTAAAGAAAAATAACCAAATTATAAAGTTGCCTTAGTTATATCTACATACAGGTAGTAAGAGGGTTTAAAGGAAAAATTATGGAAAGGTTTATGCATAAATTTTATGTGGATTAATATCTTATTGTTTCTGAACAATTCACATGAGATAAGACTAAATAATTTATTCCAATTCCTAATTGGCACCATCCAAGTTCCAACCCTAAAGCTGAATTTATCATTATCCTACTTGTTCCAAATTGTTGACCTAGAATACAATCAAGATTCATCGTGTATGACTTTCAGAACAGTTAATTTTTTTTAACAGGACAGATTTGTTAACCCTACACATAGTACAAACACCTAACCTAGAAGGCCAAGTCTATTTTAATTGTCTTTTATGATATACATATATGTTGGGACTATTCTACACTTCAACCACCACTTAGGGAATTTATTGAAGCAAAGAAAAATAGTTTATAATAAGTGTAGATGATTGTTTCATCTATAAGAAAGCTATGGAATAAATGACATGTAAATCTACCAAAGAGAGAGAGAAAAAAAAAAAACAGATATACAAGTAACCAAAGAGTAAATAGAGAAAAGTGGAAAATTTTTTTTATTCAAGTTAATATATTTAATGCAGATGAAGGCAAATTAGAATATATATATTTTGATTAATTTTTGTTGAGATGCTCTACCTAGAAAAAGTGAAAACTTTTTAGTTATCACTAATTGGCAAATCTATATTGTTTTACAAGTTTCAATTTCTGTCTCATGAATATGCAATCCATTCATAATTCAGCATAGCAAACATAAAAAAAATTTAAAGATATAGATTAAAAAAAGCTTTTTTTGAAAAAAATTTTAGATATCAAAGTAGAATTATTACATCAGTTACTAATTTGTTGAATCATTATAATGGGTTGGATTCAAACGGGATCTGTATAACCAAGAGTGAAATACTTGAGGAGATGGAAGGGTGTATCAATAATGGGTAACAATAAGTCAAACTGTATTTTTCTTTGCTGAAAAAATTTATTTGTTTTAAATTATATTAAAAACATTTCAAATTTTTTTCTGATTTTTCAAATTTATTTTTAACACAAGTTAAGCTTTATTACATATTTTTGAAAAATTTATGGTAAAATGTACCATTGTTGAATAATCAATTAATTTTAAAATCTTGCATTGCATGCATGATTTTATTGAAAATTGTACTTAATCTATACAGTGGTTTGTAAATTCGGATTTTTTTAAACATAATCTTTATTTCACCTAATTTTTAACAATACATGGAAGCAAACTTCACTGCAGCAGAACACTTCACAAATGATTTTCTGAGGTATTATTGATGTTTTGAATTAAGGAATAGAAATAAAAAATAAAATATAACATGATTAAACAACTTACCAATAAAATTTTTTTTTGATGATGATTGACCAATATACAACGCTGCTGGAATGAAGCAGTTAACTAGTTGGCCATTGCTTGTTTTGATACTAATTTCCTATATAAAAAATATGTTAAAAATTATTCAATACAAAGTTAAAATTTAAATTCAAAATATATTATTTTCCTTTTAGTTACTCACATTTATGAACTTTGATTTTAAATCAAGGTGGTACCTTTGAATTCCAAATTGATAAGAGCAACAAAATTTCCATTTAAACTGCATAAGATATAACTTAAATATGTACATTTTGACTATATACAGTTGACATGTTTTTATGAACCTCTTATATATGAACATTTATGTTTTTATGAACAAGCAACAAGCCTTTAATACAACAAAATAGATATAACAATAATTTTAATTACTGATTAAAAAATTCTAATTTAAAATTTATTACAAATTTTTAATTCTGATAAATAATTCTTTTTCATTTTTACTTTTTAAACATTATTATTTGATTTCTTTTTTATATAACATCTGTGAAATTAATTCGCTTTTCAACAAAAGTGGCACGTAGAAGCATTCCAAACATTTTGGGAACAATAGCCAAGTATACATGGATATCAGACAAACACATGCCTTGACATGATATGGATATTTCTTTTTCTGTACATGAAAGCATAGAAAGCAGAAAACTCTAAGAATTTCTAACATTTTTATAATTAAACTCTGTTGTTCTGTAGTAGGTTTTGTTTAATCTGAACAATTTAATTTATAAACTCATCTGTCAAGAGAGAGATTGGGACAGTTCCAATAAGGGATTTTTGTTATGTCACAATGTTAGCAAACATATTTATCAGTTAAAGTAGTACGGAAAATTCTAAAAGTAAATGAAAAAATAATAAAAGGCAAAAATTGTTAAAAAATATGGAATTTCAAAGAACAATCTCTCAACAATTTAAAAAACTCAGAAAGAATCTTTGAAAAAGGAAATAGTACCAGCAAAAGCGTGTCCTCTCAAAAGTGTAGTAGAAAAACAAAATATTTTAAACAGGAAAAAGCATTTTTACTTGGATGAGAAAATTGAGAATAATGAACACTTCTGTTGATAATAATGTCATTAAAGAGAAATTCAACAGCTAAGTTATGAAGTTGAACATTTAGATGATTAGTTCCAAAAATGTTTAACCAGACATGGTTTGAGCTTTAGAAAATTGTGGGGTGAAAGTATAGTTATGAATAATTACAAAAATTAAATGGAAAAAAAGATCAATTAGATCAGTACTTTTCAAAAGGATAAATTTTGGATCAGATGAGCAATGACCGTGAGTTCCGAGCAATGGTTTGGGTCCAATTAGAATACAACCCCAATGATACGGTACATTTTAAAAATTATTTTTCCATACTAAGTTAACATAAGATTAGATATTAATATCACACAAATATGTAAATTATTTAAATTCTAAGAATTATATTTACTGCGAACTTCAATAATAATTTAATTTTCTTATTAAATCTTCTTTTTTTAAAAAACGAAAAAATCCTTTTCTTGCCATTATACGAATCCAAATAATAAATCTGAACGAGGCCAAAATATTTCAATTGTATAAACAACATTTGCATTGAAACACTCCTGTTCTAGCAACAATGAATGACAGAAATTAAGTGGGAATAAAATTGGGTACATACTAATATTTAATCTATCGTATTTTATGTTTGTAAACAATTTTCCATGATGAATAATATTTGTTCATATTGAATAAATATGACAGAACTCACTTTTTTATTAGAATTTTCTGTACTTTGAGTGCCTTTAATTTCTAAAATATTTATCGCATCTTGTAATAATTTGACAGGCGTCATTATTTACACTTATATGAATTAAAAAGTTTATATTCCGATTCACACACGTTTTTTAAAGCAATTATATATTTCAACAATATAACATAACAAAAAGATATATTGATAGTTAAATACTGTAATATTTGATGAATTGATTCAAAGACTTTTTTGATTGATACTTCGTCCTGTAAAATTTACAATTGAAAAATTTGTTTGAGAAAAAATTTGATTTTTTCTAAAAATTATTTGAATTTAAATTTCCAAGCATTTTCAGTATGATATTATATTTAGTGCATCAAAATAAAAATTACCATATTTTTTAAAACTTTTTAGAAAAACATTTGGCAATCTCTTATTAACGTGACAGCAAAAGTAAAGCAATTGTAATCTTTTTCCTTAACTCATTCAGTTTTGTTTGTTGTATAGTGTCCTTTTTTCCTTTTTATTTTCTACATATTTATATAAACTTATTAAGCTATAGTATATAAAATAACCAAATTTTAATTCAACATGTCCTCTGAACATCTTAAAAGGGATGATCAGGAACAAGCTACTAAAAATCAATTACGAAAATCGTAAGTAAATATATTGTTTTAAAATAATTTGAATTATTATTAATGTTAATATGAAATCAAAATAATTTGCCACAAATTTACATAATGAATTTCAGTCTTTACTAATTGTAAATGTGATTGTTGCGTTAATTAATTGACCTATTTTTATAAGTTTTCCTATTGCGCAGAAGAAAATAAAAGTTCCCCAATTTCTTGTAAAGAAATATACAGTTCCTATTTAAGAATCTATCATTTATAAAATTTTTGTATACTCTTTTATAACATTTTTGTATCAATTTAACTAGGTTTACAAAAGTTATGTATCCTAGTGAACGTTAAATTTGTATTTATTTGAAATCGATTCTGTATAGGAAGAGTAGCATCTTTCGTTTTCCAAATTTTATTTTAATTCATTTTCCCTATTTGTTCAGTATATTAATAATGTTCTGCAAGATTTAATTTGTTTTACGTAGTAAATTTATAATTTTTGTTTATTAGTTTTAAATTCGTTATTTTAAATTATCAGCATTTCTTCTGAGATACACTTTTTGCCACGAGTTAACAGACAAATGGTTATTGCTCTGATTTTTGATTCAATGATTCTTGAATCTGATTCTCCTATTTTGTTTGTTCTCTCTTGGTGATTTAGAATCTTTGGAACAAGTTCAGTATCCCCATACACTTGGCGACGCGGCGAATTTTCTTGTCGCCAAGCTAGGCGCGCGTTTATTAAAACGGAAAATTTCCCTAATTTCGATCGAAAAATATGCATTTCAGAAAATTTAAAAATATAAATAATGGACTTACTTGATATGAAGTTAAGCTGACATGCCGATTTATTTCGACTTATTCGTTTGTCACCAGTGTCACATTTCAATAAAAATAATTATCTGATTTTACAAAAAAAGCATGCAAAAATATTTTTCTAAATATATACACTTTATAAATTTTTAAAAAAAAGCATGCAAAAACTTATTTTCAAATATATACATTTTTTAAATTTAAAAAAAAAACATGAATAAAATATTTTTTAAATATATACACTTTTTAAGTAAATAAAAATAAAACACGAATACAATAAAAAAATTCATGTAAGCAATAGAATTTAAATAAAATAATTACGTCTTCTCCAAATCCAATTTCCGTTAAAAATTAATTAATATTTGCGAATCCCAAGTTAATTAATAATTTGGAATCTTGAGCAATAATCTATCCTTATTATCTTTAATTTTTGCTAAAATAACTTGTTAATATTTTCCAACAACATTATGAATATGAGACATTTTAAATTAAAACAAAAAATAAAGTAACTAAAACAATAAAAAGATGATTATAAATTAAGAAAACGAAATAAGGAAAAAAGAATATTTAACGGTTTTAAATACATAAAATAAAATATATCATTTAATATAAAAATATATATTAAAATTAAACCAAATAAAAATAATGAAAAAGAAATAGTAAAAAAAGAAAAATTTACGATGTTTGGACACTGGCGACAACGAAACACAACAGCGGGAAATCCATTGATTCCAGCAGCAAAAGTGAACGAAATTAAAATGACTAGCAATTAAAACGTAGAACAATTAGCAAAGAAAGTTTTGGAAAGTTCTCGAAGTGAAAACTAAAAAGCTATTGCCACTAAAAAAAAAAAAACATATATATAATGTAAAAATTATTTAAAACACGAGAAAAACGGAATCTGCCAAGGAAAAAATAAAAATAGTAACAAAAACTAAATTTTGCAACATTATAATAAAAACAAAAGCTGAAATCGGCAACACTACAACGTAAACAACGGTTACCAGATTTGGCGAGAAATCAGTGTATGGGGATACTGAACTCGTTCCGAATCTTTTAAACTAAATCCCAGTCTAATTCATCTTTGTGCACAAAAAATGATCTTTAATTGACTAAAAAAATCAATGATGTTATACTGGTGATATATATTAAATTTATTATTTTTTTATTGGATCTAATTCAAAAATTTCTCTATTTTTATTTTTACAACTAATTTCTAAATACTTAGAATCCAATATTTAGTGTTTGATTTTTATGTTTTAACTCTGCGAGTGCCCATATGCTATTTTAGGTATAAGTTAAATGAAATCAATAATATTGACAAGTTGCATATATTTTTCTCTCTCTTCTCTTATTACAGGAATAATAAAAGCTTAATTGTATATTTTTTATAGTGCATGTTTAATCAAATTATATCATCACTAGTTTTAAAATTCTATATTTTGGATTTGCTTATTTAAATAAATTTTTTTAGAAAATTCTTAATTCAGTGATTCTATTATGAGAATTGCTTTTTTCATCTTTTTTCATGTTTGCTGTATCTTGGAACGTCTAATTTAAGTAAAATATTATCGAACCATGAGTACAGTATATAATTTTTCATACAGATATTTACTTTGATCTATTTATAAGACTGGTTTTTAGACTGGATAATCTGGTGCATGATTTCAGCTGCTCTTGAATAGCAAGAGAGTTGACTACCACTGCCTTGTTAATTAAAATCGAAGTTTTCCTAAAAATGTATTTAATTTCTATTGATTTAGATTTTTAGTACAGTTGTTATATGTGACATATTTTAAAGTTTTTTGTATTCTCTTAATTAATTAAAAGGAAATAATTAAAAAAATGTGTTAATATTTTACTGACTGTGTATGAATAATATTAGAGTTGGTTTATATTTTTTGTAATAGGTAATCTTTGTGAAATTAAGTTTCTAATTATTAGTTTATATTATTTGTGTAGTTAGTAAATGTAAAGAAGTATTCAAATTTTTTTTTGAAATTGAAAAGAGTGCAATATTGTGATATGTAAAGTTTAATTTTGAGGGTAGTTAGGATTTTAAAAAGATTTTGTAATCAAAATTGCAAAAATTGGAAACCCTGCCAAACCTGCACTGTTTATTAGAATTTTAGGTAAAAGTTTACAGAGCTGTACAGGTTTGGTGTGATTTCAAATTTTCGCACCAAGCGCTCTACAGCTATGTCGCCAACCTAAATTATGTCACTATGCGCAATATCCGGCTACCAACACCGATCACGTTTAAACTTTAACGTAGAAATTGCTCGTTTTTTCGAATTCCATCTCTCAAAATTTAGAATATTTCATCATAAATAAGTACTATAAAAGTTTTAAAATTCTAATAACTAGAAACGAAAATTTTAAAACTCGAATTTTAATATACTGTGCAATTGCGCTCACCTTAAAAAAACTTCAGTGTAGCGTTCCCTACTACAGTGACAACCAGACAATAAAGCTAAATTTCTAATGTTAACAAATTTCATTTTTTATTTTAACTTGATTTCTAATATACCGAGCAATGGCACCCACATTAAAGAAATTTCAGTACGCGGCACATTCTAACACTAACATGCAATACACACTACTTAAAGATTCATATACTTACTTTCTTACTACCATCACGCTCTAAATAAAAAAAAAAAACGTAAGTTCAATACATTCTATCAACCAAATAACTAGTGCTCTGGCCTTTAGTTCAAGTTGTTGGATTTGAAATCGACTTTGGGCATGGATATTTGTTGTGATTTGGAATCAGTTTTAAATCCATGATTAACTACCCTTCATATACAAAAAAATGGCCCTTGAGTGACAAACCTTAAGACCTACCTTTCTGGCTTGAATATTGGCAATAGTTAAGATTCCATTTTAAATTGTAGGTTCTGGTTAAATTTGCCCTTGTGTACAAAAAATGATTTTTGAATAATAAAAACAAAATAAACAATAAAAAGGAGTGACAGCTAACAGCTTCAACATAATAAATATTAAATTATATTACTCTTAGTTTCATTTGCATATTTCTTTGAAATGGATGCATATTTTCTCATTTTATATTCTTAGAGTAAAAATTAAGAAGCATTTTACATGATGTTTAAGATTCAAGTCCTGTTATGCTTATTTAGTGAAATTTTTTTATATAAGTTTTTATTTGGAAAATAATTAATGTTGTATTTGTGAGAATATTTATTTGCAAATACTAAATTATATTTAATAATTATAGATTTATGATTGATTATGGTAAATATTTTTCTGTTATAATTTAAGTGTTAACCTCTTTAGATTCCAAATATAATATTGATTTTATAAATATTTATAAAGGAATATATTTGTCAAAAATTATTTATTTTTCTTTACACCTAGTGTTGATCCACTATATGGACTTGGACAACTCTCTTCTTTAAAATCACAAAACAGGAGTAGAGGACCTCCTTTATCCAGGGCTTATCTGCAGCCATCTAGTGAAATAAAATACCGAACACGACAGCCACCACCACTTCCACCTAGAGGAAATAATATATCCGGAATACCCGATAGATATAGATATCCAGGAATGAATGGTTATTCAGGATTAAATAGTTATTCAGGGATGAATATGTATAGTCCATATTCTTCCCGGTATACACCAGGCCTTTATACAAATGGATTGTATTCCTCACCTTATTCAAGTTACCGAATGCCATTTGGGCATTATGGTCCTCCTAATGATGCCTATAATAGTTTTCTCCAAATGGCTGAAGAAAGCACAAGACCAGCATTTCAGTCAATTGAATCTGTTGTCCATGTAGTGAATTCTATTAGCATGATGCTTGAATCAACTTATGGTGCTGTCTATAGTTCATATAATGCAATATTAGGTGTTGTGGACCAATTTTCCCGCCTGAAGGATCATTTAGCAGAAGTATTTTCTTTATTAGCTATGATAAGAGGATTACATTGGCTTTGTTTAAAAGTGTTATATCTTCTAAGTAAGTATTTTTTTATTATAAAATGATTTCTTTTTGCCTTAAAAATTGTTTGTTTAGAAAAGCATATGAATTTTTGAAAGCATTTTTAATTGAGTTATACACCCCTTTCAAATCTGTCACATTTGTATATATTTAAAATGACAATATTTTTTAAGAAAAGTTGTTGTAATTAAAAGTGAAAAAAATCCTTTGTTCTATCTTTCATTTTAGAGTATTTTTAATTTTAAAAATTGTTTTTTGAAAATAAATGGCTGTTTTAGTCACAAAATATTTAATAATTTCATAACTATTTTTAGAGCTAAGAAAGACTAATCCATCTGTGGAGGCAGCATGGAATAAAGCTCAAAAAGCTGCTTCATCTGGTAGTTATCCAGAATCAAGTGGATCTGCATGGCCATTTTTCATGTTTCTTTCTATTGTAATTGGTGCACCTTGGCTTATGTTTAAGCTTCTATCTCGGAATGTAACTCGAAAACCATTTGGTATGTTATATTTCCCATTGAATTGAATTGAAGACAAAAAATCTTTAAATTCAATAGATTAGCAATATTATATTAATTTTTTAAATCATGAGGCTAAGTGGAAAATTTGCAATGAAGTTATTTTTATCAAATTTTTTGTAAGTATAAAAATTTGTAGTTCTTTATGTCTGTGAAATACAATTTTATTTAGAGTAAGATTAATTTATGTATAAAAAGGAATTAAAACAAACTTTTCCTAAAAACTATATTTATATATCTATTTTTCACATTATCTTTTGGCAGTCCGGAAGTTATTTAAATTGAAAATATGATATTTATATAAAAAAATGTATACATTTCTTAAGAACATTTTTTATCAATTCTTTATGAATTTTTAACTTAAAAGTTCACTTATTTTTATTTTAAATTTGGTAAAAATGATAGAGCTGTACAGGGTTGGCGTGATTTCGGATTTTCGTGCTAAGTGCTGCAAAGCTATCTCGCCAACCTAAATTGCATCACTAAGTGCAATATCTTACTAAATACCAATTTCCTTCGAATTTCAACTTTATCGTGCGCTATTTTGAATTCAAAATGTCAAAAATTTGAATTTTTTATTATAATTACGTACGAAGTATTAATATTCTAATAACTAGATACATTTTTTTTAACTCAAATTTTAATATACTGCGCAACAGCGCCCACCTTAAAAAAACTTCAGTGTCGAGCTACCTACTACTGTGATAATCGGGAAATAAAGCTAAGTTTCTAACGTTAACAAATAGCATTTTTTATTTAAACTTGAATTTTTATATACCGAGCAATGGCGTCCACCTTGAAAAAAACTTTTGTGTAGCTCTATCTACTACAGTGACCACTGGGCAATAAAGCTAAACTTATAACATCAACAAATTGCATTTTTTATTCAAACTCAAATTTAAATTAACTGAGTGTGTGATGCCACCTTCAAAAAATTTCAGTGCAGCACAATCTAACATTAATGTAAAACACACAATAAATCTTACTTAAAGATGTATTTACTTATGTAAACATACATTTTTATTGAAACTAGATTTCTAATAATCCCTCTGAATAAAATTTTAAGGAAAAATAAAATAACTCACCTGGTCAATAAAGAAAAAAGCTTCGAAGAAATTTACTGTATTTTCCTTATGGTTTCTCCGCCATACATACTTTATACGATGTTTGAATCAAACTGACCAGCCACATGATTAGTACCCTGTACAGGTCTTTTATTGGCCGACCAAACAAAGATTTGAAATAATATAACTTTAGAAAATTCCTAAACAATATAGTTTTCAAAAATTCCAAACAATATTTTAAAAATTATAAATAATATATCTTTTAAAAATTCAAGATAATATAACTTTAAAAAAATTTGAAGTTCAATAATGAGAACATTAACGTAACAAATTTTTAAATTGTAAACAAATAAAATTAAATGCTGCAAGGGTTGCTCACAAAATGAATTTTGCGCATGTCATGCGAACATCTTGCGTCATAAAAAGAAAATCTCTATATGCAAACATATTCCAAACCATTAAGCCAGTTGGTGCACTTTATTGCTCATTTGTGGAATTTTACCCTCTGTACAGAGTTTTTTACAATTAGACATTAACAGACCTGCCAACTTTTATGCATCATGCGTAAATTTTACACTTTTACTGATAGCATGAATTATTTTACGCATTTTAATTCTTCTGGGCAAAGTTTAAAAAGAAAAAAAAATTTATATCTTAGCACATAATGACAATCTGTTTTAGTTAGCCATGATGAGAAGGAAATTAGCACCTCATTCAACCCATCTGGAGGGAAGAGAGAAATAACTTCCCGGACTCTGTGATCGCAGAGGCTCCGAGCAGTTCGAAAATGTACGCGTCAAACCCTTTTCCTGTCTTGTGGGGGGGGGGAGAGGAAGGCTCCAGCTTGAAAAACTATAGATGGGGGGAAAAGAAATGGTAGAGGTATAATTTTGTTCTTTAGTCACACAGATTAAAACTGAAAAGTTTTACTGAAATACTTTTCCGAAAGTTGGCAGATATGCAATAAATTCAAATGCTGATATTTTTTAAATTTAAAATCTCAACGCTATTTATATCTTAATGAAAAGATGTTTTGTAATATAAAGTTTTAACATTTAAATTCAGTATAATCAATTAAAATCTTATATAATCTTATCTACTATCTAAATATAATAATTTTGTAGCCATCTTGATTTAGAAATTGATGGATCCATAAGAAAATTTTTTTCATTAATTGAGATCAAATTTTACCGTTGTTATATTTTTGTTTGTTCTCAAATGTTCTACTCTATCAAGTTTATTTGACCTTTTTTATTCCCCATCTAGTTTTTTTAAAGTTTCACTGTTTTATATTTTTTAAAAGTGTTCTGTCAATGAAATTTTTTTCTTCACTATGATTACTTTAATTGTATCAATACTGTAGATATTATGTTGATATCCACAGCATTTATACAATAATAGTATTTATACAGTATCTGTGGTTGAAGCTTCAGAGTAATATGCTTTTAAGTATTTAAAAAAAGTAAATATAAATTTTTTGAGATTATTTTCTTGATTTTGTTATTGATATCTGATACGAGCAGCTGTTCATTTTAGAAGAAAAAGATATTCAGTAATGATGGGAAAGTGCAAAATTCTGATCAAAGAAGTTGGTGAACTCAAAGTTAAAAAAAGACAGTTGGAACATAAATAAATTTGAAAATTTTTGAATCAGATATGTCAAAGAAGATAAATGAACAGAGAAATAAACATTTATTTCAATTTTAAATGCATGTTACTTTGTAACTTAAGACAAGTTAACATGCATTTAAGATATCTTAATTATTCAATCAAGAATCTTTATTATTATCATCATTGATTTAAAATAATTTAAGTTTAATTATTTGTTTGAAGTTTGAGGATTTTAATCATGATTATTTAAGAGAGAAGTTAATAAAAGTTAGAGCTTTTTCTGTGCATAATTTCTTTTTTTTTCTGATGCCTAGCTTCTTGGGAACTTCACTTATTGGTACAGCACAAGGGGTGAAAATGACGATAACTTTTGAAAGTTCCCTGAGTATGTTGTTGCTCTGAGGAAGTTGGGGCTTTTTAATTTAGAAGCAGAAGGCTAGACCCATCACTCAAAGATATTTTATGCAAAGGAAATTATGATCATGACCAATTTTACATATTGAAGCTATCACTAGGGAACATTGATGGAGATCTTCTTAGCTTGGGAATAGGACTTATTACTTTCCAATAAGGAGAAAAACCTTGTCTATGAGGCTACAGTGGCCTTGTTATCATATATATACACATCATATATATATCTATATTAGATACACACATATATTCAACACAAGAAAATGTAGAATTTTCTATTAAATGGAAATTATAAGAGAAAACAGAAAATCACATTTAAATTGTAGCCTTTGTAAGTAATATTTATATTGACTTCATTTTTGTCATCACATTTTTTGTATTATAAAGAAATTGTTTATGTATTGTAAAATTTTTTGAATGTATGAGGGAAATTATTTTGAGTATAGTGTAATGAAAGAAAATGTTTTACTTCACTTCTTTGACTTTAAATCTGATATTCTAATGATTTTTACAAATATTTATATCATTTATATATATTTTAAAATAATTTTTAAAATATATTTTAAAAGTATAAATATAAAACAAATAAACATTATTAGAAGTATATTTGACTAAAATATAAGCTAAATAATAGTATTTATTCATATTTCAATGTCAGTACTTAGAAATGTTATATTTCCTGGTAAATTCCTTGTAACTCCTAAGAATAGTTTTCTTGGAAATCGATGAATTCTGTATATTATTAAAAGTTGGATTTTTTTTTATTTCCCTCTTGTTTTTTTTGGAAACAAACTTGATTTGAAAAAAAGTTTCATTAAAAAAAATAATGCATTTTTTAAAATAGTATAAAAATTAGTTAATTTTTAAACTGTATAAAATTTGTTTCTGCATTTATTGTTTGATTTTTAAAAATACTTTGCTTATGTCCACTTTTAAAAGTTATCTATCAATGAATATTAAAATCTGATGAAAATAATGAAATTATTGTTCATTTTATACACAGTTATTTGGTCTGTTTATTAACTTAAACTGCATCACTTATGTTTTCTTAAAAGTACTAGATTTCAATTAATTTTTCATTATTAAAATATATCACATACTTCTAAATTGGTAGCAAATGTGTGTATTACATTTAAAAGTATTATTCATTTCTCAAAATAAAGGTTTAATCATTTTTAGAACAGGTAATATTTTATTATAGAAGGAAAATATTAAGAAAAATGACGACAGCTATATGATATGATAAAATTTTTGTTTTTTATTGATTATAAAATGTAATAAATGTATTTAGCATGTCATCCAATTTTAAGTTTTTAAAAAAAAATCAATTATTTAAATGTATTTTATATTTAATTTGTGGCTCCTTTCAGACAATGAAACACTACTCAATGAAAATTCATCTGAATTTCAAATGGTTGCTCCAAGACAGGAGCATTTAGTTTTTCATGATGAAATGTTTTGTCTTCTAAAATTGTTAAGATTTTGTAGATGTTTTAGGTGTATTTAGTTGTAAAATCTCTCTTAATTAATCTAGAACCATAAAACTTTTTCTGTATAATCGCTAAGGAAAATGAAAAAAGTTTTAAAAAAAATTTCAAATTCCTTGCAAAATTTGGAAAAGAACACAAACTAAATAGACTCCAGTGTCCAACCAACTCTGATGGATATTCTAGCATTAACACTTCATTATAAGTTGTGGAAACTTATGTACATTCAACCTTCCATTACTTTTTGTAGCCTTTACTTACCTTTTCTTTTTTTGTTCGAAAATTTTTAATTTACACATTTGTTAGACTCTACTCAACTCTTCAAAAGAATTTTCATTAGCATCTTGATGTGTTAAGGTACTTGCTTATAATAGTTTAAAATATTTTTGTCTTAATTAACAAGAAAATTTTTTGAATGAGAGAATTTTAATTTTGAGTTCATCATCGTGTCAATAAAGTATTCTATTTTTCAGTATATCTGATTATTTTTGGATAAATTTTTACCATTCTGTTAATAAAAGCATCTCTAATATTTTTATTTCATATTTTTTAATAATGTTAAGTAATATTTTTCTGGGGAAAACATGAGCATTGCAGTTTAAAATAATTGCTATTTCTGTTATGGGTTGTTATTCAGGAAAGAATTAACCCCATTATTGTATCAATTCCTATACTTTTTATGTTTCTTGGAGACTTTAATGGCCTCAATACTTCATAGGGTAGTGATAATATAAATTTTTATAGTTACATAATTGACTGTTTATTTCTGGTAGCAGTATATGCCCCTTAAAGTTTTCAGAAATAGCTTATTTCTACAATCACCAAAAAACTTTCTATTCATTAGATTTAGCTGTGTGCTCTGATTTTATTGAATTTTAATGTTGAAAATGATGTGTGTAATAGTTATCACTCCTCTAATTGTAATCCAAACAGGTATAAGTAGACTGCAAGTTTTTCATTTCTCTTACTATCATGCAGATTGGGCACACTTTACTTTATTAGCTGTGGTTATTGATTGCATGTTTAAAAGTGAGGACATTGATGATGCTATAGAAAAAGTCACTGATGTATTTTTTGATGCTGTCAAAAGTACAATCACTCCCTAATTCCATGCAAGCATCGTAAATCATGAAGGAACAAGGAGTAATGAGTATCATATAGGAAGCAGAAAAAGTTATGGGCGATTTTTTGTAGATCTTTCTCAGTAGAAAATCATGTGGTTTTAAAAGAGCGCGAGATTTTGCATATCGAGTGCTAAGAAGTAATTAAAAAGAATCTTGGATAAGATAAATCTCTTTCAATGCAACAACTTCCACCAGGAATTTGTGGAAGAAAGTAAAAGTGGCTAATGTTTCTTATTAGGATCTCTGTATCTCAAAATTATGAACAGGAACTGTCGCATAATCTTCTCAATATGACAGTGCCAATATTATAGATGAAACTTTTTCCAGACTCTATGATCCTAAATTTCTCTGAACCAAATTATAAGAGTTCATGATAATGTGATATGCTCATTTAATTGCATTATCTTAATGCTGGAATTGGGAAGAGCATTGTCCTAAGTCTAGCCCAAATGGTATTGCATAAGGTTCTTTGTCCTTAGAAATCTCTCCTTAGAATACCCCTTTAAAAATATTATTTCATTCAATAGCTTATCCCAGTATCTAGTTTCTAATTATTCCAAAATTGAAACTGGAAGATCTGACAAATCCTCAGAACTATTATTTAGTTGCACTTGCAAAATTCTCATATGAAAATTTTTGAGCATATGATCAATGCCCATCATAAGGACTGCATATGTAAATAATTATGTATTTGAAGGTTTTCACTGTACATCACATTACCAAAGTGGATTTCAGAAAAATAATCTAGTCTGGAAAACATATAGAGAAATAGGTTAGGAATACATTTGTATAGACATCATATGATATCTGTATTTGTTATAGAAAAGGCATATGATTGCACATGATATTTAAGAATTCTCCTCATTTTGTATAATTTTAACTTAGGAAATTTACTTATTTTTATTCTAAACTTTTTAAAAGCATTGTTTTTAATATCAGTGTAGGATTTGTTTTATCCAATAGATATATTCAATCTGAAGATATTTCTTAGAAAAAGCCTTTTAAGTATCAATTAAGAGCCTATATTTTATTATGCTATTTTGAGTATTTTTATCAGCCTCATTCTTCATATATTCTAGCCATTTATCCAGAGAAGACCATATATTAATGATCGACAAATCTCCTGTCAAGTTTCTAATATGCAATTGTTTGAATGCTAATTGCAAACTGCACTGAATAATCTTGTTGCATAGTCTAATGTAAATGGACGTACTTTATCGTCTTGTAAAAGTAATTGTATTCATTTTTGCAGAAAAATTAAACTTGATTCTGATCCAGAAATTAAGATATCAGAAATTAAGAACTTTTCCTGTAGTTAATCTTACTCTTTCTTGAGATAATGTTTACCCTTTAATATATTATCATTTTACGAGCTTATAAACTCATTTCTGTCTTCATCTGAGTTCCCTTATTTAACAAGTTTGAATTACAGAAGTTTTGAAATTATCACCTTGAAACTTTCCTACTATCTGTGTAATGAATTTATGGGCTGGATATAAAATCAGCAATGCCCCCATATTTTACAACAAATTTTTTATATTTTTACAGTATTCCTACGTTTTTTATTTACAGATAGTTCAAAATTAATTGGTCATGTTCATTATGACATTGTAGTTGAAATTATAATTTGCAATTATTATCTTCATGTATCATGCTCTGTTTATAGTCAAAATTGTTGCCATTGTTTGTGCTCTAGCTAAGATATGATCCAAATGTAATCGGAAATATTGTATCTATACAGATAGCCTGAATATGATAATGCAATTCAAATATTTAAATGTAATGAAGAGCAAAGAGAGAATTTAATTTCATGTTTTGATGAATTCCAAGTCAAGCTGGCAGACAATGTTGTTAAAATGACTTTGACTTTTTACATAGAGCATTAGTACTTTTTGACATTGAACAAATTATAAAAAAAATTTCTTGTATTGGCAGAGAAATTGGGATTTGTAGATTGACAACAAATTGTAATACATTCTCTTGCATTAATTTACTTCCAGCTATTCCCATGCAAAGATTTGATGTAAAGCTTACACATGTTTGCTGCATATTCAATTTATATACCTGAATTTATTCTCGTCTCAGAGTGCTTTAATTTGTTATATATACAGAACATTATCATTTAATTGTCTATTCTTTGAATTCAATGATTTCTGCTTACTGTTTTTTAAAGTACAATTTTAAATTTACCAGATTTAATTATGTTAAAATCACAGTGAAATTTGTTAACATTTTTATTTGTAACTGATTTTTAAACTTTTTAGATTTATCCAACTTTTATTTAAACTTTTAATAAAAGAATATTTTAATACATTCCTTTTTTTATATGACTAGTTCTTTGTTACGAAATTTTTAATTCTAATTTTAAATTGTAAATACAGTGTATGCAAATATATTTGGTATTGGACCTTTTACTAGTTAGTCACAAAATCAAATCAAATTTGTGACATGTGAGGAAAGATTACCTTTTATTTTAAATAGGTAAATCTAATGGAGGTACCTATTTAAAATATAAGGTAATCTTTTCTCACATGTAATGAAGGTTGTGTGACATGTAGTGATTAGAAATAAATTAATATGCTTAATTATTTGTTATAATTTAGTTTTTATGTTTTAATGAAACTGGAAGTGTTTAATGGAAGTGTTAAAATATTTATGGCCTATGATTTATGCCTTAAAATTTCAATTTTATTTAGTGTGGAAAATATGTAAATTTTTTATTTAGTGTTTTGTATTTTTTTCCCTTTTGTTGAATAATTTTTAAATTGTTACTATTTGTACTTTGTATTATTCGAATATTGTTTGAAAGAAGTTGCATTTTACTTTAAACATTGTACATTTTCTTTTGATCAGCCTTTTATTTTATATATCAATTACATAATTTAATAATAAATACAGTATTTAAATTTTATAGATCCAAATATGTGGCTATTGCCAAATGGTGAGCGTATGTTTGCTTATGGTGCATATGATTTCAATGCTACTCAACCTGGTGAACTTTCTTTTAGAGCGGGTGAGAAACTTTTTTTGAATCCTAAAGAATTCCAGAGTGGTAAGTAGCTACTTTTTATAAGAAATCTATCTTATGAATTTGTTAATTCTCAATTGTTTAATAAGTTTTTTTTTTAAAGAAAATTATTATTTACATTATTAATTTCAGGAAAATTATTTTAAGAAAAATTCATTTTGAATATAAAAAAATATCAAAAGTGAAGTGTAAAATACTTGTTTTTTGATAAAAATTACTGCTATGGATGTTAATGAATAAATTCAACTAATTACTAGCCCCAAAATTTTTTTATGTAATGAATTTCCCTCAGTGCTTAAATTGTGATTCTATGATAATCTCAATGTGCATAAAATTTGAAGTTATTACATTTCTTGCATTTTAAGGAATATAATTTATTAATATTTTTAAAAGTGAAGTTTAAAAATTAATCAGTTGGTTAGTTTGAAATTTAAATTTTCAGTTTATTTAATTCGAAATGTTTAAGATCAGTTTTTACTTGAAAGTTCGGATTGTTAATCTTTAATTGAGATTAAGCTTTAAAACATGAATTTCTATGTTGTAAGCTAGTAACATGAGTAATTAAAAATTGAATATACAATTTTCTTAATTTTGAGCACAAGAAATCATTATGGTATTAATTCAACAGATTAGTTAAATGTGTTATCTTTTAACAAAATTTGCTATTTTAAATGTATTGTAATTTAGTATTTTATTTACTACTGAGTTCCTTACTGATTAAGCCGAGCTGGCAGCCGAATGGTTAGCGCTCTTGCCTTCGGTTCAACAGTTCGTGGGTTCGAATCCCACTTTGGGCATGGATGTTTGTAGTGGTTTGGAATCCACTTTAAGCTGTAAGTCCTGGTCTAATTAGCCCTCGTGTGCAAAAAATGACCATTGAGCGACAAACAAACCAAACCAGCTAACCTTACTGATTAAATTAGACATTGTGTCAAAGTTTTGATTTGTACTTATTACATAAAAACAAATTATTATATAACAAAATTGTTATTGAAGACTGCTATTGTGCAGTTGTTGAGCCCTATATTGTAATCATTATAATATTGCATATTTTTTTAAAATGTAGTTGATTGTATAATTAATTAAAAATTAAATACTCTGAAAATTGATAAGATTTAACATTATTTGACTCTTGAATCCTGTCAGATAATATTGTACAAGATATTTTTTAAAGATATATGTCATTGCTTGATTGATTCGATTTAAACACTGTGTTGGCCAAGAAAATGCAATTAATACGACAACACTATTTTTACTCATCAAACAAGTTTCATTTTCATATTACCTGAAGAACATAGAAATTAAAGTTTTTCAAACCATAATTAATATGTGATATATTAATGAATTTATATCAATAAAATTTAATTATGGCTTATAAATATAAATTTTTTTAAAAATGCTGATTGTACCTAATAATTAATTTTTAAGTTTATACTTTCGTATATTTTTATTTCCAGTTACACTATTCTGATTACTGAGCCTTTTGATTTTTAAGACTGAATAGGAATATATTTGCTCATAAAGTTGAGCAATTTGTTTTTTCATTGTTTAATAGATTAATGTGCTGTTTGTTAGAGACTGCATTAATAGAGAAATTTGATAAATGTACATTTTTATTGCTTCTTTCTTCAATCAGTTTAAACCAGTGAGCATACTTTGCATACTTATCTTAAAGTAAGATATTTTAATCATTACTCACCTATTGCCTCATTCTCCAAAGAATGTATTCATGATTTTTTGATCACTGGTTCTCTCAATAATCAATGCATTATTAGGAGAATTATTAATTAAATGTGCAAGAATTTTTCGAAAGGAAATGCTGTATTTCAAAACATTGAAAAATTAATATTTAACGAATAAATATGTTGCACTAGATTTATTATGGTTTCAAAATCTTTCAAACAAAGTGATATTTATATTATAATTGTAACAGATGTGAGAACTCAATGTTATTGAACTATTATGAATGACATAAAAGGAAAATAATTGTTGATGATTATTAATGAAGATACCTTTGCCTTTCCCTTTATGCACTTAAAGAATAATTTAATATTCCATTGTGCATCATACAAAATAGTTACATTTTCATTCTGAATATATTCAGGTTATTAGGGATTATATTTTAAGATTTATTAGAACTATTTTAGGAAACATGTGCTCATTTAATTATAATACAATAAGATAATTATATAATATATATATATTTATATTGAAGTGAAAAATTCCATTTATGCATAACTTGTCTTAAATTCAAACAATGAGATCAGTTAATTTATGGAAAATTCAATCAATTTATAAAACAATCTTAAACAAAAATTCAATTCATTAAAAATTAATAAATAGGATTGTTAGTTTTATATGAAAATTTTTTTACATATTTAATAAAATTATTTTATATCAATTGATATTTGTTTTGCTTATTTATTAAATAGTTTTAATTTAGTATTAAACCACGACTCCTCAACTGATATTTATTCTTTCAGATGGTAGAACTAACAAACAATGGTTACGTGCTTATAATGAACATAAAGAAATTGGTTTAGTGCCAATGAATTATTTGTTGGTACCTAGAAATTATTTGGAAAATGATAATCAGGATTTTAAGGAGTTTCCAGCTGCTCCATCTGCAAAATCACTTGCAAAATATCCAGTGCAACAAGATAATTCAAAAAGTTATCTTAATGATCCACCTTTCTCCGATGAACAAGTCTCTCCTGTTGAAGACTTACCAGTATCCAAAATATATCCCTCTGATAATGGAAATGTATTAAAACCAGAGATAGATACACTGACAAAAAGTAATCCTTCTAAAAATCTTAATTCTATGACTGATTCTGAAAGCAAAATCAATGAAACAAATGATTAAAAATATGTAAAAATTCGGTTCAGTCAATCATTGTACAATTGTTCTGATAAATAAAATTTTACTTTAAACTGTATATATGAATGTGGAACATATTTATCATAGAGATTCAATATCATTTTTCAAAGATCTGGAACAAGTGAGATTTCTTTTTATTGGGTGCTTCATTTATGTTTTAAATTTTCACTATTTCTTTCAACATGCGTGCATTGCGAGTTCTACTAAATTTTACAATTAGATTGCAATCTAAACATTTCATAAAAGTTTTTTGACATCATTTAAGATTTTTTTTAATAGGAAATTAGGATTACAAACTGAGAACATAATTCATAGAGTTTTTGGAAAAAACTTATAAAATCTTATGATTTTTCTAATTAATGTGAAAGCTCTTAAAAGTTATGAAATGTTTTCATTTTATGTAAATCTTAATTTTGTCTCCAAAGATATTGTTTTTAAGTTCATCATTTTTCTTTGCTAGAAGTGAAATGAACAAAAACTAATTTGCAATTGTTTATACGATTTTTACAAGATGACTGCACAATCATATTGAATTGCTGATTAGTGAATTTATTAATTTTGTTTTTATCACTAATTCAGTGACAAAATTTTGATAGAAACAAATATTCATTTTTTTATTATTCAGTGTAAATAGATTTATACATTTGAACAAATTGTTATTGATATAAGTCATCATTTACATATTTTAAAAGTTATTTGTTATAATCACAATTGCCAAATATACCATTTTCCCTTTAAATTCTCTTTAATGTTTGTTTTTATTCTTATTTATTTTTGTTCTTGTTATCTTTTAAATACATAATTTTCCTTTCCTAATTGTAATTAGCAAGAATATAAAAACTTGTCTATTTTCTATCAAAGTCTTTGATTTTACAGTCCATTTACATCTCCTTTTGAGTTTATTTAATAAATTATTATTTCATAATTTACGAATAAAATTAATTAATTGTAAAAAATTTACTTTATCACTTTAGATTTGCCTTTTATTGATTAAAATATTTTAAAAATTAATTAAAAATTTTTGTTATTAAAATATCTTAAAAAAGTTATGAATTATTAAAATTCATTTTAATATAATTTAAGTCTAAATCATTATAAACTTATGTAATATTAAAATTTTGTTTTAATATTACATGATTTTTAAAATATTTTAATGACTTTTGCAGGAATAAAATCCTGTTAGAAAACATTTAAATAAATTTATGTAGTAAAATGAACTATTTACCTCAACAATAAAACTATTTAATTTAATAATTGCTATTTAACAAAAAAGTAAAGATACTGTTTTTTTATAAATATTTTAATAATGAATTATTTAAATATACTTCATTTTCTTAGTTATTAGTTCTATAAATTTTTAAATAATAAAATGTGTAAAATATTTACTTATGAATATGTAAATTAGTTTGTATGTATCATGAGTAACATTACTCCTTATTAATTTAGAAATATATTAAATTTTTGATTCTATTGAATAATAAAAAAATGAGATAATTTGTTTTAAATTGTTTTTGCTTTTCTTTTTGAGAAGATTTCATATTTATAAGCTTTCTCAATTTATTCAAAAAATAAGCAATAAAATGTTGGTGAACTTAAAAGTATATCCTAAAATAGAAACTGATAAGCAGAATAAATGAAATTTAAGTTCCATATATATTTTAATGTTTGATTCTCACCTCTAATGTGTGGGTTTTTCTAGTGTTTTGGAATCCTTAAACTGTAAGTAAAGATTCATTTAGCTCTTGTGTGTAAAAAGTGATCTTAGGTTAATAAACTATTCTAGCAATTTTTTTTATCTCTTATTGCCAGAAATAAATTCACAAATTTCTTATTTTTTAAGTCAATTGGTTGCTAATTATGATTTCTTTGTGAATCTTAGCAAAAGTAATTTAAACATTTTTGATTTAATTTAAAACATTATTTTAAAAACCTTTAAAAAATTCTTAAATTTTTGAAATATGAAATTTTAAAATAATTTGTCGTACTTATTATCTAATGTCTTAGCTAAATGCCTCTATATATTAACAATTTTTATTATTTCAAAAATTAATATAATTATTATTAATGGTTTTCTTATGCTGATTAAAGCAGAGGTGCCCAATGACATACAAACCCAACTCTAAGAAGAAGAAGAAGATTTTTTTAGTTCATATTTGAAAGTAAAACATGTCTAATTCTGCGATATCTTTACAAAATTTAAAAACTTGTAAAATAACAGTCTTAATTAGAAAATTAGAAAAGCCTTTTTTGTGAAATTAAAACTCTTTATTAGTCTGTTTTAAGAATTTCAATTAAGTGATATTTCAGTGGTAATATTTTAAAATTTTATTGGTGTGTGTGTGTGGTTATATTAATATAGAGTATAATAAATTGTATTTTGTTTTTAACTAATAATTTATGTGAAACACATTTGTATGCTGTGTAAATAACTTTTTATCGCATGTTTTATTTTATTTTTGCTTCATATTTTTCGTTTTTATATTTTTTTGATTTTTCTAAAGCTTGTCAGCACTTAGAAAGTTGAGGTTTTTGCATTCTACTTTAAACTGTTGCAAAAAGGACTGAATTAAAGTTGTAAGTAAAATGTTTATTTGTGCCTATGACTTCAATATTTTTGTCTTCCTCTTTGCTTTAAGATTAATCATGAAAGCAAGGGGAAACATTTTTTAAAGAAAAGTTGAAAGATGAAATACATCTGACTATATGCAAATAATAACTAACTACTCTTACTATGCAAACTGTGACTAATTAACTATGCATGTTTTTGATAGAATTTTGTAGTTTTCTAAAATAGTATTTCCTCTTGTATTATTGCCTTATTTTGTAATAAACTTGCATTAAGTTAAAAAACTTATTTTATTCCTAATTTATGAGAATATCAACCATATTCTGATCTTGTATGATCTGTTTTTTTGTAAGATTTATTTAAGTTTAATAAAATTTTATTTTTAATTTAACTAATGTGGAATTCAAATCCAAAGATTATACATTCTGTTTCCATGAGATGTTCAAATTCAAAAGCATTCATTGTCAATAAATTATTGGTAATATTCAATTTTTAATATCGTAATATTTTCTTGTCTTTGTCAATAAGTCAATAATTTCTTGCATTGAATCTTGCTCACAGACTGGAAGTATCGGAATATAATGATATTATACACTTCATACTACGATATTTTTGATTTGACATCATTGTAATAAAAAAAGTTCTGCCTTCTGTTTTAGTGGTTGAAAATTTTAACAGTGATAAATTGCTATATTGAAAAGACTCAACATTTTAAAACTCTTGATTAATAGAAGCTGACTATAATATTTTCAAGTTTCTGTTTGAATTTTTGGTACTTATAGCATTGTAAAATTTTAATGATTGATTTCTTAAGGTTAAATTGTCTGAAAATTTCATAGCTTGATTTATTATGTATATGAAAATGTTTAGGCTTAATATTTATCGTCTTTTATCTGATAAATCTTTGAAATATCAAGTTGAAATTCATTAATTTATTTTTTATGCAATTTCAAATATGATCTGACAATAAATTTTTTATTTTTTAAAATTATTACCTAATTTGTGTTCCTGAGTGTGTCATGAAGCAACAGCAGATTGCTCAATCTAAAAGCTTATTAAATAGAATTGATTTCATTTTTTATCATTTGTCATGATAAATCTATAATCTATATTTATAATGGCTTGAAGGATTGTGTATGACGGAAATAAAATTTTTAAGTGAACAATAAAGTGATATGATTTAATGTTATTTTTTTCAAGATCAAAATAATTCAATATTTTAAGCTTGAGATTAAAATTTTAAGTTTTTCAGAATTTCATTAATTCTAGAAAAATAAAGTAAAAATAATTAATGCATTTATTTAAAAAATTTTATGTTAATATTTTGTTGTTTTTTTGGTAACTGTGGATATTTTTACTTTATAATGTGCATGTAGTGACTATGTGCTACTTTTTCAAGAATAAATGATCAAGGGAGATATCCATCACTTTTGAAACAATGTGGTGATGACAGGATTGTATATTCATTATTTCCAGAAAGTTTAAATATGAAATATTTTGTTTTTTGGATTAATTAAATAAAACTTGACATTTATACAATAGCAATTGAAAATATTAAAGTCAGTTTTAAAATATATGTAGCTGTGAAATTTAAAAATGTGAAGTGCACTTGTTTTTTTATTTTTTGCAGAATATAAATATTTGAATGTATAAAGGTGTAATGTACTTATCTATGTTTTTGCCACTTGTAATTTTTTAATTACTTATGTATTTAAATATTGTTTGCTATTTAATTGTCAAATTAATTAATACAATTTAATTTGATATGTAACCAGAAGAAGAATTCCAATAATAAGGTGATAGATTGTTTGTGCTTTTATTGTATTAATAATGAACTGTTCAATTTATGCTGTAAATATTTTCACACACCGTATTTTGTACCAGTTGAATAAAGATAGTTTTTTTTATAATTTTTTAGTAACTTTTTATATCTTTTATAATTTTTTAGTAACTTTTTATATCGTGTTAATATATTTTGCTTTTAAAGAAAAAATGGAAGTTCCTCTTTCGTTACAATAATTATTTCTTATTTTAAATTTTCTAAAAAATTTACTCCTAAGAAATAATTTATTCGAACTAAAATATATCTTTAGCAACAGATACATAATTAAAATGCACATTTTTAGAATTTCATAATGAACCAACTTATGTAAAAACTAAAATTGTTCATCAAACGTTAAATTCTACTAATTGATGGCACTTTAAATTTGGTAGTTTTGTTAGTTTAACTGCAGAAAAAAATCGATTTTAGTGTTGAGATATATTGTTAATTAGACATCATTTGAAGAATCTCAATTTTCTTATTTATAGTGGATTAAAAAAATTGAAATAGTTTAAAAGAGAGATTTTTTGTTGTACAAAATATTTAAATGTTCTGAATTCTTAATTTTGAATTCTTTAATAATATATATCAATTATAGATATGTTAGCCATTAATCACAATTTCTTGTGGTTAAAGGATAACACATCTATAATCCTTTAATCACAAGAAATTGTGGATCAAAGGATTTTTATTCAATATGTGGATCATTTTGTTTAATTCCTTATAAAATGCTTTAAACTCTCAGTCTTTTACTTGTATTTCCATATTATGGATAAAAAATATGTTACCTCAAATGTTTTTATAGTTATCTAGAAAATATATTTTCTGTTTTTTTTAAACAGAACAATAATTAAAAAAAATTATCATTGTTATTACATAGGTTTTTTAAATACATTTGTTAAATTTAAATAAATAAAAAAAATTATAATGTATGCAATAAAGTTTCAAAAATTGTTGCAAAATTTTATATTTTAAACATAAAATAAAGAAATAACACTAAATTTAGTACTAAAAATTGATATTAATTTTTTTTTATAAAAATGTAGATCTTTATTCATCATTGTTTTTTAAATTTAATAGTAAAGAAATATTAGTAATGAATTAAATGTTCATTTTTAGTTTTGCTTTCTTAAATATATATACGTATATAGGTATATACAAGGCAATATTCAGGCATGCTTATTATAAAGACATTAGGCATAAAATGTTATATAGCTAATATTTAATATTTGATTGTGAGAATATAAAACGACATTGATTTATTTAATGTATTTACACGTAAAAAATAAAGGCAAACTAGTGTATATCCACTAAACTATTACCATGAACCATATTTACTAGCATAAAATGATGGCCTTTTTACTTGTTGCTTGAAAAAACTTATTAAGTGCCTGCTAGAGAAATAGCCATGTACTAATATTTTACTTATGTTATTACCTTTTTTTTCTTAAATCTTTACATTTTATTTTGTTTGTTACACTTACATAATAGCAAGATATTAGTCATTGCATTTATTTCAAAATGTGCATGAGATGTGTTTTCCAGAGCTACAAATAGGTTAATTGAATTATGTAATATATTTATATACACAACGTTACTTACCTATGCAATAATGAAATATCATAATAAAAACAAACAATCTGAGCCATTTTAGAGAATATTAAATTATCAAATGGGTGCTTTCATAAATTAAGAGATTAAACCCTGATTTTAGTTTCAATAATTATTTACTTCAAACATTTGAAAATTCTCAAAGTTGAACAAACATTAGTTATTTATCTAACAAAATTGGACAAATATGATTTCTGTATTTAAATTTGCAAATATTTTGTAAATAGAAAAATGTCTCACTTACAAATGGGCATCCGCTTTTAAAATAAGATTCACAGAGAACGTAGTGAAGATATGGAATATCATTATTTTAAAATTCGAACAACTTGATTTTAAAACATTTTTCACTTAGCAATTTTTTTTTGTTATTCTATCTTTTGTTTGCTAATTTTCCTATTGATTGTAAAATAACTTTCTACATGACCATTAGTTATTGGCAAAGTAGTTACAACTAAGCTTTTATTCCTAGTAATTAGATTAGTTGTTAATAAATTGTATTAAAAATAAATAAACTAAAATAATATAAGTTTTAAAATTATTTTCTCACACTTGATTTGTGTAATTTATTTGAAACGTATGCTTATTTGCAAATATTTTTAAGCAACATGATTTGGAGACTGTTTTGATACATATAATTTTTTTGGAGACTTTTATTATATATAACTTATCATGTAAATACATACTTAATTGCAACCATTATCCTATCATAAAGTTGTCCTTTTTATGTTTCTATTGTTTTTGTTAATTTTATATAGATTTTTTCTTACATTTCTTTTGTAATTCCGATACAATTGATCGCAAAATTTAGAACTGAGTGGAATTTAGAACTCTTTGTGGAACTGAGTGGTATTCTTTTAGCCTTCTCTTAGCAATGTGAATAACAATAATACACATTTTTTCTACAGCATACGTCAATAGTTGCAAGATAAAATTTTCGGCAAGTGGCTTCTAATGAAGTATTTTCTTTTATTGTCAGTAAATTGAATTGTACATTGGTTAAATTGTATTTTTATCTAAAATTATAAAATACAATAAAAAAATTCAATAATACAACTGAGTACTCTCTGCCAATGATTTGTATTGTAAGTGGATGCGACAATATTTTCATCTTTTGTATTTTCAAAGAACATTTTTAGTGAAGGTTTTTTTTTGTTCACACAATTGTGATTGTTTGAAAACAATTTTTTATAGTTCACCTTACATAATTTTTTTAAATATACTTACAAAGAATTGTCAAGTTAATCACGAACACATTTCAGATCGGCTACTGTAGAGCAATGGGCAAGCGCTATATAAAGGCAGAAGAGATTGCTGACTTAAGGTACAGGAATAGTTTCTGTGAACTGCGTAAGCTGTTTAACTATGCCACGTAGAATACATTGAAAGTCTTTTGAGTAAGTTTGAGTTTGACCGAGGAAGAAAAGTAGCCTCTAAAGACTGAGGATTGTCTTTCAAAGAAATAGGTGATTGTGTTGGACGAAATCTAGCAATTGTGATATGGATCTGCAATCGCTGGATGCAGAAGAGAATGGTGAACCGATGGTTGCAATTGCATTCATCTCGTTGCACCATTGCATTTGATGATAGGCCTATTGTGCGCATAATTGTCATAGATTGCTCACCATATCCTGAACCATAGCATAACAGATTCGGTCAATTACAAATCATTTCATGTTCGCTTCCTACCGAAGTCATTGCCTTAGGAGTGATCTTGACTCTGATTATATCGACTCCTGTGTAAAATAGTAAAGAGCACCACAACGGGTCAGATGGTCCTTGTCCATTACTTCTCCAGAAACACAAAGTCTAATTTTCATGTTAACAGGATAAGATATAGAGAAAAAGTTACCACACTGTACGTATCAATAGCGTAATTTGACAAAGATTTGAAATCATAAAGCAATTTTGACTATGTTCAGTAGTTTTTATAGGTAAAAATAGGTACCTAGGAGTGTATCTTCGTCATGAAATTTGTCACATCACATGTATTCAGAATTTCTTAACAATACTTCGAAAATTTCACTGTGTTGAATAAATTTTTACGTAATGCCAACTATTGAAATTTTTTATCTCATTCTAAGGCATAAAATATTTTAAAACCATTTTTCCTGTTATTTATTATCATCCAAGAAGGCAAGCTTATATTTAGTTTTTAAAAATAATTTTAAGTATATATCTTCCTTGGGAGACAATATTTATAAAATAAAATGTATTTTCAAAAGAAAAGCTATTGATTTGCCAAAAAAGCAATCGATTTTGGAAACTTACGCCGTAAAAAAAAATCTGTAAGTTATTCTATGAATAATATTGTTATCCATACTTGATCAAGAAATTTTTTAATCAAGTCTTAATTTACTATTTTTTCACCAACAATAACTTTCATGGACTTACCACGTAATACTAGCAAAAGGGTTGTCATATAATTACAGAAAAATTATGTAATTATTTCTTTTCAAATTCAAAGTACTTTTGTTTTATTAAAGACTGAATTTGAAAAGGAATAGTTACATACAGGTTTTTTTGGTATGAGTGTTAATTACCCAACTCCACATTTTCTTTCGACGAAGTACTTGATGATTAAAAAATACATTGCACTATAATTTTAGTAAAGTGTCTGCGCCTTCTTTTGAAAGATTTTAGTTCATTCAACAAATGAAACCTACTTAATTCCTTGTTATCTTCTCCTTAATTCAGCTTCTGCTTTTTTTAATCATGTTAATCTAAGATTATCTAAAGCTTCACTAAATAAAAAATAAAGCAAATATTTTTATTTTGTATAATTTTCATTTGATTGATCAATTGATTTATATCATATTTAATGCTTCCTTCATAAGAGAGTTAGTTCATTGCATTTTTAAGACAAAATGATTTACTTTTTTATTTCGGTAGTTTTTTAATCGATAAACCTGGTGCTGTAGTGGTAGCGTTGCGCGTTCTCAAACCACAGATCCGAGGTTCTATTCCTGGGTTGGGCAATGTCGACTTGCTTTTAATTTCTGCAATCAGTCAATAAAACTGAGTTACTAAGAATACTTGGGTACTAAACACTGGAGGTTAAACGAACTGGGACATCTGTTTTGCATTCCATGCCATTCCGTCAAGAAAACAGGCAGGGGCACTTGTTGCTCTGTCCTCTATGGATTGTAATGCCACTGAGTTTAGTTTAGCTGTTTAATCAAATAAAATTATCTGTCTGATTCTTCATTTTACTTTCTAAAAATTGAAATGCATTCAGGATAATGAATTTATCTGTCTTTAACCCAATGATTATATTTATAAAATGGAGGAATTTTATTAGGATTTTTAGAATTTAGTTAAAAAATGTTTCCCGAAAATACATTTTTAAACCAGTTTCTGGAAATCATAATTTTGCGACACCAGATAGTATTAATGTTGACTACCTTCCTCTATTTTGAAACAAAATACAGTGATGGTTAAAAAATGAATTTGCATCGTAATTTTGATAAAATTTACTGAAAATTAGATCTTATATAAAATTTAAAAAGTTAAATAATATATATTATTCGGAATTCAAAAATTTATATAAACATATTAAAAAATCGCGCAATATCTTGTATAAAAGAATAAATTATAATTAATATAAGATTGAATGTTTCGGTTTTGCTAGGAAAGATGAAGACACAATTTCTTAGAATTTTTGCAATACAAACTTTATACAAATACTTAAGTATTTCATTTGTAAAGGGCGTGAACACATGTAATGATTTTTTTAAAACAATTTTAGAATATGTTACATGAAATATTTTGCGAATTACTTTCACTTTATTTCTTTCTCTCTCTCTGTAGAATTATAATCATTGGCAGTCTCATTAAATAAATTGAAAATCGGAAGCTAAAATATAACAGGAAGAACAGAAATATGATATGAAGAACAATGCAAACTGGACAAACGCCAAAAACGGAAAATTACAGCATTTCCAAAAATGATAAATTATGGTTCGACTTTAACGCGATTCATAGATATATAACAAAAAAAATTTCATTTTTACCCAGTTTGGAAAAAAAAATGTAAAAATCATTTTTGGGAAAGTAATAGCCAGAAACTGTTGCATTAAATGACGCGTATGAGAAATTACAGTGACATAGTTACAGAGCCACACTTTTTAGAGTATGAATTCTTGAGTTTAATTCCAACTAATGTTGAACAAGGAAAAAACAGATGTTGCGTTTCTCCTTTATCTACTGCCTTTCTGTAAGGCTGGGAGCTTGGTTATTTTTCTGGTTTCCTCTCTTGCAATTTCGTGAATATGATTCACAATTAATGAAAAAAATCCTCGAAAAAAAGATGCAAGGATTATTTAGGTGTCTTATAACATTTTTCAGTTCTCAGACTGTCGAATAAAGCTCTGTCATATGATTATTAGGACAGGTCTTCAACTAGGCATTAGTGACCTGGTTGGTTAGAGCGTCACTCTCACTATCGGAATGTACTGAGCTCGAATCTCGGCTTAACCGAAAATCCGTCGTGTTTGTTAAAGGCGGCTGAAGCACGTTATATAGGAGGTGGTTATAATCTCCTCCAAGTGAGAAATGATACCTAGGAGGTGGCAGGCTAAGTACTGGAGGTCTTCTGTTTGATTCTTGCTTCAAAATCATGACTCCATCCGGCTGCTTCTATCTAACTAGCAGTCCAACTCAGGGCTAGGTATAAGGAAGCATACTGGTGCAACAACAGGTGTTCAACTGTCACAATATTATTTGATACGCAGTTTCAAATGAGACATGGACATTATTTGTACACATCAACATAAAAGAAGATAATTTTGGATTTGTTTTGATTTCCTTTTTGATCTCAATTCAAATCGCAACTAAGGCTTAATGCTTAAATAATGATAGATTTGTTCCTAATAAAACGATAACCATTATATCGTTACTAGCTTGAAATAATTTCAGCCATAAAAAAGTCTCTAGTAGTCATTAAGAAATCGTTTATCAGTCTTCAGCCATTGTTTGCTTTGAGAATTAATTTTATATCGACGCCTCTCTATAATTTAAAGTAGATTCTCTGAACCACTAAAACATCTACATACAAGGTGAGTGTCAAAGTAAGAAACTATTGAATTGAAAACTAAACTATCAGCCAGGAAGCTTACAGTTGGCAAGCACAATGATGGTTAAAAAAATCTTTCGAATACTGATATCTGATGGGTTTCAAAAATTGACAGTGAAAGTAAGTTGTTCATATTCTCATTTTTAAATAATATATCTATTCATTCTATTCAGTTTCATTTTTCTTTTCTTTGTTTATTTGGCGCAGGATTTTGCGTTAAATGAGATAGGCCTTTTTTTTTGCTAAATATGTCATAAGTTAATTTCCAACTTCATTTAAGTTTTACAAATTAATAGAGATTTAATAATATTTTTAATCATTATAAACGCTATATTTATTGATTATAATTATAATCAATATGATATGTAACTTTCATATTGATTATAATTAAATTTCACATAGAATTTGTACTTTTCCAAGCAATGTACACTTATAAATGAAACAAAGGAATATACAATAATAATAGGTAATTTGATTATGTAAATGTGAATAAAATAAAATGGATCTTGAAATTTCAATGAATAAATATGTTTTAACTATAAATCACATCATGCGAACATTGTAACTTAAGATGTTAGCTTTTCTTTGCACGAGTTAGCTTTTACTAACCACATCTTGGAAATTTAATAGAAAAAACTAACCTCTTTTCTCTGTAATTAATCCATTAAATCGCTTCTTGCTAAGAAAGTTAAATTTCTTTTAAAATATTAGCATCCATACAAAATGAGTATTGCTTGCTTATTCTATTCATACAAAAACTAACAAGTATAAAAATAAGGGTTATTAAAAGTATGTCACTATTTTTCTGCTTCTGGGGAACAAATTATCATTAAAATAGCATGTAATAGACACACATGCCGTATAATCCAGGATTCCAAATTCTGAATTTTTTTGGCGATGACGAAATGTTGCCAAAATGACGTTCTGTGACGGGCGCGATGACGTAAATGCTAGCGTACCAAAATAGAATTTTGGGCATAATTTTTTTGGTCTCCATATCTATGACGTAATAAAAACCAGGTTGCTAGGTACATAAGAAAACTACCAAACTCAGATTTTGGCATCCTGGATTATACGGCATCTGTGCCCATGTAATACTCTCCTAATATTTTTAGGAAGCATTAACACAGCTATTTAAGTTTAGAATACATTGTTTGTACAAAATATGTATTTATTTTTATCAAAATGGGAACATAAAAAAATCAAGAATTTCCTGCTCATTTCAGATTGTAAAGGAGTTAATAAATAATCGTTTTGAATGAAATACGATGTTGAATGAAATAAGAAAAATGGGATTTGTCAAATTCAATTAATAATCACAACGATTTAATAATAACTGTTAATTGCCAATAATTATTAAATAACTTTTTATACTATAATAATTTATATTGTAATTTATTTTATGGAAAACTGTTTTTATCTAACTGTTGAAACATATGGATTGATCTTACCTCGTATTTATGCTACTTGTTGTAATTTTATGTCGTCTTTGTCTTTATGTTGTAATTTTATATTATTTAGTTTGAACTCATATTTGTAGTATTTATTTAATGCGATATCCACCAGAATATTTAAAAACGTGAATTAAAAATGATTTTTAATCAAGATATTCCGCTGTTTAATGATAAAACTTTAATAATTTTGTTTTCAACATATTTAGTTATATAATAAACAATATTGAGAGCCCGGTGGTTAGTGGCAGCGTTTCAAGCTCCCAAGGCACAGGTCCGTGGTTCTATCTTCGGGCTGGGCAAGGACAACTCAGTCTTTCATCCCTTCAGTATGTAGATAAACTGAGTACCAAGCATGCTTGGGAACTAAACACTGGGGTTTTCACATTAGGCTGACCACCTAATTGGGACTTATGATTCGCATCCCAGGGCTTTCGGTCATGAAAACTGCTATGGGCACTGTTCAATAATTCAATGATTTGAAATATCTGATGATTTTTAAAAATATTAATAATTTCATTTGATTTCCTTCGGTTTATGAAACTAAGTTTCTAGAAGCAATTTGTAACAAATGTTTCTTCAAGTAATGACATATAATAATGAAAAGCGAATATTTATCCAATTGGCCTACTTTTTTCTTCTTTTTCAATTAAGAGATGGCGCTTACAATTAATTTTTAAAAATACTTAAATCAAGCATTTATTTAATTTATTTTGAAAAGGTGAATTAATTATACATACATTTTTTCAATCATGCACGATAATTTTTTGATATAAATTTTTATAATTTTCTATAAATTTTGCATGTTTCTAGTACAAGAAGTTATTTTTGCATAGAGTACGTTAGAGAAGTAAAATAATCAATAAAATAGTACTTAAAAAAATTAAAAATTGTAATAAAAGCAACGTGTCAATCTAAGTATGAAAACTATTTATTTCACTATTTCTAGTAGCAGAGCTCAAGAGCAGTTGTAAGCTTCTACAGATGGACAAAACTTCTACGGTGGCAACTTTTGGAACTAAATTTTTTTTCACGGAATCCTTTTCCCCATGTTTTGATTAGTCTAAATACAAAGTTTGGTGTCATTTCAGCTATTAGATCGCACTACAGGGCGCTCCAAACACTGTCACTTTAAAAAAGATCACCCTGTATTTTGAAATGAAAATTTAATGATGCCATTCATCTTAATTACTATTGTCATTATCAAGTGAATTGACAAGGATGAATAAAATTCAAAACATAATGAATTTTGTTAAAAAAATACTCTTTCATCTTCATTTTTATTAAAAAATTAGTCTCCTGGTTATTTATAAGATAAATAAATTTTGTTAAATAACTAAACACGAAAATGGCAAAGATATAAAATTTTAATTTTAATCCACTGAGAAACACCTAATTCTGACCATCGTATATTGAATTAAAGAAACATCTTCCATCAGATTTTTTATGTTCGCTAAGAATTTAATATCAGAATAAAATTATGGTAGAAAATAGTAAAAAAAAGGGACTTGATTTATTTGTATGTTTTTTTTATGAATTAAATGTTATAAAAAATTGTTGACAAAAGCAAAATTTCAAAGAAATTATTAAGATGAAGACATATGCTTCTAAATGAGGTGAAAAAGTTACAAATGGAGACTGAGTAACATTTCAGAGAGAAGTTATAAGTTTTACAAAAACAAAAGTTTATTCTATTTAATAGTTGATGAAAATAAGTATGAATTGCTGTCTCATTAAAAACATTTAGATGATAAAAAAATTTGTTTTAAAAATTTCCATTAAAAATAAAAAATTAATTTGTGTTTTATATTAAATATGTTATGCTCGCTATAAGAAATCTAAAGTATTGAAGGGGAAATTTTTTGAATTAAAGGGTGAAATTTTGAATTAAAAATTTAATTCTCCTTTTGATGCTGAACTACAGGTAACTTTAATGCTGAGGGAAAGAGGCATCTTTTTAATTCTTATGTGATGAGATTGAAAAAAAATATTAAGTGAGAATATAAGCGTTAAATGATGAATATTTTCCTTCGTGACCGATGTCCACAAATGAATTCATAATTTTGTCATGTATATAGGTCTATGGAAAAATATCCTGTTTATACGATGTTAATGCTATCATGAAGATTTCAGAATTTTTTGTTAAAAGAATGCAGTAATGTCAAATTGTTGAAAAAGGGTGTCATTGTGAAATAAAAAGTTAATATAGAAACTAAACACATGAAAAAATGAAATGTCTGCAAATGAAAATTTGTTTCATATGACTGCATTGTCGTCTAGTTAAATTTTCTTTGAGAACACATTGCAACTTTGTTTTATAATTCACATGATTCTTCTGTATGTCTAAAAAACGACAATAAATATGTCTTATCTTAGTTTTTAGAAATCATTCATTTTGTTGCAATGTAGAATATTCAGTTAACATACTAATAAATAATTTAACTATTCATATCTCTTTTATAAAAGTAACAATTGAACATTGGAAAAAATAGGCAAAAGTACTTTTATAGCATCATGATTTAAAGTTGTAACAACGGGTACATTCATAAGAATCTCATCTTACAAGTATAATTATACTCATATGTGCTTAGTATGTGGCTGAGATTAAACAATTAAAATAGATATTTATCATCAATAGTGCAGAGTGGTGATTTTTCATCTTTTTTTACTGAAATTAAAAAAGATTTGATTAAGCAGTTGAATATTCGCATTCATTTTCTTGCACTCAGTTATAACGTATCGCTCCCATGACACAGGTCCGAGGTTCGATCCTCGGGTTGGGCAAGGTTGTCTCAGCCTTTCATACCTTCAAAGGGTCGATTAACTGAGTACCAAGCATGCTTGGGAACTAAACACTGGGAGTCTTACGTTAGGCTGACCACCTAACTGGGACATATGCTTCGCACCCTAGGGCCCTCGGTCATGAAAACAGTTATGAGCACTGTAGGCCTTGGCCCACATGAGGCTAAAAAGTTAGTGACATGGAGTTTAGTTTAGTTATAACGTATGTAGAGTGATAAACTCAAAAATAAAAAGCCAGATAATATGGTTATAAAAACTAAATTGTCTATTCATATCATATTATATTAATTTTAAACCAAAATAAAATTTTTTTCCAATGATATTTGTTTTGAACTAAGCAATAAAAACTGTCGATTCTCCTAGGTTATAACTAAATAATGTTAAATCGTGTGATGTGGAAATGTTCCAAAAGCAATCATTCCATTTCAAATAAATTTCAGGAATGAATTGATCCTCTATATGCATATTCATTTGGCAGTAATTCGAGGATATTTTCTGTATCTACTCCCAAATTAAAAGTAGTCAACACATAAATATGTTTCCCAGTTTTATTAGTATTCATTATAAAACAACAATAAGAAAATGAAAAATTTCGATTAAAATTTAAGGCTGTATATTTCTTTTTATATAATTTAAACATTAAAATCCACTTGTGAAATAAAAAGAATTTATTTTTAAATATAACAATGCATTAATATTTCCTATTATTTTTAATGTTTTATGCCTATTAAAAATCATTATAATCATAGACTTTATTTTAAAAACATCAAAATCTATTTTAGACCTAAACTAAACTCCATGGCACGACAGCCCATGTGGGCCAAGTTTTACAGTGCCCGTAACTGTTTTCATGACCGATGGCCCTGGGGTACGAAGCATATGTCCCAGTTAGGTGGTCAGCCTTACGTAAGACCCCAGTGTTTAGTTCCAAAGCATGCTTGGTACTAAGTTAATCGACCCACTGAAGGGATGAAAGTATTTTAGACCTACTTATTTATAATTTGTTCATGTATTCTCATAATTTCTGATTTCAATAAAGTAATTTCTTTTATCAGGGAAATAAAATCTCATAACAAGAGCCCACTCACTCTTTTTTCTCGGCAAAAAATAATTTTCATAGTAAAGGTTTAATATTAACCCATTTTATCTATTTCATTTCTAATTTAAATAAGTTGAATGGGTTTCTTAAAAGTAGCTGTATTTTCTATAAATACTTCAAATTCAAAAATAACTTAAAATTTAAAGCTAGACAGTTTTCGTTACATTTTTAGAAATGTGATATGCAAATACTTAAAAACAACGAGATCTGAGAAGAACAAAACATCAATAAATTTTTGCTGGGAATGATATTGGAAACGTTTGTGAAAGTTTTCTATTTTTGGATACACTGAAAAATTTGATACTGTAATCATTACATCATTGATTAAGTGCTGTATTTTTCTTACTTTGTCACTACTTGTAATTAGTTAACGTTTCTATAAAATCGTTTATTTAAACTATCGTAATTTGGACTTGAAAACATAGAACTACTCATTATGACTCTATATTTCAAGAATAATGATAAAGATTTATTAAATTTTTTAACAGATTTATATTTAATTTGATTCTTCTAAATAAAATTATAATTAAAAGTTTCATTATAAGGAAATTTAGACATCGAGAAGACATTTGGAGTATTTAATAAAGCATATATATATATATATATATATATGTGTGTGTGTGTGTGTGTGTATATATATATATATATATATATATATACATATATACACACACACACACACACACACACATATATATATATATATATATATATATATATATATATATATGTATATAGTTTAACTGTTTTCCAATGCACTTAAAAATTAAGTATGTTTTTTATACTTTTATTTGTTAGCTATTTTTATTTATTTATTTTTCAAAATATCACACTAAGTAATTTTGATATATTCTAAAAGTAAATATACAAATTATTAATGGATAAATTTGTATTGTCTCGAAAATGTTTTCTCGCTTAACGAAAAATCTTATCGTTTGTTTTTTGTAGAATATTCTTGCAAACGACTATATATAAAAACTATATCGATATTATCGTATCGTTTCCTCAAATGCATAACACTGTTGATGCGCCTGTTTACATCAATGTGATACCCATTGCTGAACGTTCCTCGAATCATTTACTTCTTCTTGTCAAAGCAATTGCCGTTAGAGATATTCGATTCTCACAATCCATTCTTTGGCGGGACTTAAGGCTACATTGTCATTTTTCTATGGCTTGCTTTTACCGAGAAGAAAAATTCCATTTCGTGAGTTGAATATCCTCATCCTAGACGCCTCATCTTTCATGGAATGAAATAAAAGCAGGCAGAAAAGGAGATGATAATTCCTCGTGAAAGGAATAATAATATTTTTTTCTCCCTTTTAGAGGGAGAGAAGAAAATGATGCTTGGATATGATCGAGCTATGTGATGCAGCTTCTTTTTCGAATGGAGGAACGAATACCGCCCAGGTTTGGATAGGGTCCAAGACAGAAGCACAAGGCTGAATTTGCAATCATTGTTGTATTGTGATCACGGCCGATGGTTGTGGTCTTTAGAAGAAGTCAATGACTTGATTTCAGAAAAGCTGATATTGAGATACTGTAACTTATTTTTATTATAGTTCTGAAATCTATTGCTGTATTCGTAAAAGATGAATGACTAACTACTGTTTTGTAACACGTTTCAGATTATGATGTTTTCAACGTTTTTGGTTCGGAGGTAAATAAAAAATAGTGGAAATTATGTATTAAAACTGAATTAAAAATGCCGTAAGACTTGTTTTATTTTTCTTCAAAATTTAAGTTAGTATGTTCTAATATGTTCTTATTTTATTAATTAACCATTCTAAATATATCAACGAACTTTTTCATTAATAAATTTTGTTTAATAAAACCATTTATATTTAAGCTAGTCGTGATATGCAGACTTATAATTAAATTTATTCAGGGATTCTCCTAAGTAGATTAAAAAAATATAGACTGCAATATGAGATTATTGGATTGAAAATGGTTTACGAAGAATATTTATAATTGATATCAAAATAGAGTCACGTCATTATCTATATATGAATGCACGTTGTGTAAAACTGGTTCGAGTAAGCATTAGATTTTTCTTGATAATCTTGTGATCTATTCTTAAACGATGAAATATAGTATAAATAGCTTTATATTACTTAATTAATTACTCGCTACTAATAGTAAACAGATTTACTGCAAAAATATCTCTCGATATGTATTTTATAGTAGTTAAACAACTTTGAGGTATAATTAATTGCAAATTTTTAATGAAATCGAAGGGTTTTTGTTTTGTTATACAAAAGATGAAAACCACATTTCAGTTGTCTTGAAAAATTACTGTTCAGTGGCACTTGAAATTTTGATATACATTCTGTAAAAAATTGCGTAACTATATTTTACGAGATATATTTTCTTTGTCTTATTTTCAATTTAATTGATAACACAGTTTTTAATACATATAGAGAAGCTTATACATTTTACATACATTGTAAATAATATATTTTAAAAATGGGGAAAAATAATCAGCAATCTTATTAAAAGATTAATCTAATTACATATTTTCAACGAAAAATTCCTCGAATCTGGTAGGATGAAGGAGCGTTTATTTTCTTTGCAAGTATATCGAGTTATTTCCATGTTAAACATTAGAGTAACAATATAATTTCGGTGCTGTCCTATTCACCATAAAATTCTTTATTCTCATGGAAAATATTAAAGGAATTTAATAACTTTTGTAAAAGAATCATAAGCGAAAACGTCTAAACAGGAATCTCTGATATCAATAACGTCCTGATAAAAATAATAACACTAGTAAGTGGAATTAATAAGTGCTGCTTACAGTTCTCAGAACTTTGGCGCATATAATTATTTAATTAGTTAGCTGCTTGTCGAAACAGAATGAAATTATCCGATACTTTGCATAGGTGCATGATTGAGATTTCTTCGAAGAGCGATTTTTCTATGTTGATCGTGAAATATCTATTCCAAAACAACATGTTTACAACCTTCAGTACCACGGAAAATTATAAAAATTGAAGAAAGTACCCTAGTTTCTCTTTAAAACTTTAAAAAATGTTTATTTTGAAAACATTATAAATTATAGACGGAAGTAATCTTTTAATTAGATAATTTTTTATAACTACTTTCACAAAATCAAAAATTCAAATTTTCCCACTTTTTAGTTATTAAATTTTTTTCTACCTTCACTTTTCAGTTTAATTAAATTTATAATACAATGAATATTAATAAACTAAGCATTTTTGTGATTATAAATCTATACTTTTATTTATTTCATTTAATTTTTTGATTTTTGTTGGTAAATTTTATGTTTTTGCTTATAAAAGAATAAAATATTTTAGGATGAAATGAAAATTGCAAGTCAACGTTTTTAATAGATTTATTAGTAACTGAAAACTGTGATAATCTGTATTCATATGCAAACGACTTCGCTGTGTCCATTCTTTTAAAATTAAATATTCCCTAAATTGCTATTATTAAATACTATACAACTAAATTGCTTTTATTAAATACTATTTAAATAATAGGAATTGCAGAATTTGATTTGTCTTATAGTAATAGCAATAAAAAGAAATAAGTATAGAACAGAAAATTTATTATTAAAAACTAGATATAAATAATCAAATAAAAAGTACTAATTTATATTTTAAGCTTAAATATTTTCTGAATATTTAAATAAAGTAATTTTTTGTACCTGTCCATATATAAATATAACTGTACATATATATATATATATATATATATATATATATATATATATATATATATATATATATATATATATATATATATATATATATATATATATATATATATATATATATATATATATATATATATATATATATATATATATATATATATATATAGTTCTTAAAAACAAATAAATTTAATACATATATAAATATATTATATATATAATATTTCTATATATATTATATATAAATATTTCTATATATATATATTACATATTTCTATTATAAGTTAAAATAACAGTCTTTATTCAAAACCAATGCTTCATAAATTCTGTTTTTTTAAATTGATATTTAAAAAAATAGAATTTATGAAGCATTGGTTTTGAATAAAGACTGTTATTTTAACTTATAATAGAAATAGACTTCACTTTAAACTCTGATTTCTACATTTCATTTATATACATAATATTATTGTTAGAATAAATTTCATTAAATATTGAATAAGATAATTTAATTGAAATGTAATTAAAATAAAGGAATAATTAAATAATTAGGAGTCAAATAAAGGACATTTTTTCAGTGATATAGCATATTTATGTACTCTGCGATAAAAATGTCTTACACAATTTTTTTTATAAAGTCTTAATTTGAAATTGCCATATTTAAAAACAATAGATTTTACATAATATTTATTTTAAATGTTAAAATAATGAACACTTTAAATTAAATTTCTTTATTAAGTTTTACTTAATAAAGAAATTTCATGAGTTTTACTTGTACATAATTGCATAAAAATTTATCAAGAATGATGTTAATATTAAGTATATTATTGAATCAATTTGAAAACTTTCTAATACAGAGAAGTTATGAAATACTTACATAATTTATTGGTATACATATAAAATTTGATCTTATAATGTTAAAAATATTTAAGGAATATTTGATAAATACTGATTATTTACTTCAAAAATTTGTAAATGAAAATAAAATTACAATTGTGTATACTATTATTATCTATAAAGATTTAGCTTAAAATATTTTTTAAAATTTTGAAAGTAACATAGAGATTTTTTGTAAATATTGTAAATTAATTTATGGTAAACATATTCAATGAAAGAAAATTTTTTAAGGTTTTACAGAAGATCAAAATTTTAAAAATTTACCGATTACATCATTTTCTTTTACAGGCGGTATATGAAATTTTTTAGTTATATTGTTCTCTATTAGAAAACTATAAATGTTTGTTGATATTGTTTTTGGAACTCAAATCATAGTTTACGTGGAAGATATGCTATGTTACAAAGATTAGATATTTAATATTTCTGAAATTGTTAAATTGATTTAAAGCATTTAAAAATGTGACTTGTGTAAACATGTTATATACAACAGAATGAAGTATTGGTTAACAAATAAGTACGTTGTAAATTGATTAAAATATATTTAACATAAATATTTTTATATGATAAATATATGTAAATTGTTATTGATAAAAATTTATACGCATTTTATTTCTTTCCATTTAAGCATTATTTAAAAACTTTAACTAATTTATTTCACTTTTTCTATTTAATAAGATAGAGATAGTAAAATATTATAAAAATGTAATGTTCATGATAAAAAATGAATAGGAATACTAAGGGATAGAAATAAATATATGTAGTAGAAAATATATGTTCTTCAAGAGTACAAAGGTAAATTGCAAATTAATAGTTTCAATGGTAAATTAATAGTTTGGTTTTGAAGAAAATTTGAATGAATGTAAATGATTGCATTTAAATAGTTAAAAAATATTTCCATGGAAAATTACATTTCAAATATTAAGCATATACAAGGATAATTCAGTTCGATTTAATAAAACTATTAAAAGTGACCAATGGTGATATTTCCCGTTTATATTTTACAATATACATGCATGTATATTTATTATAGACTTCTGAAATTTAAAACGATATTCCTATGAATATTTAAAAAAGAATTAATGCAACTATTTGCTCAGAGATGTTACATGTTATCGTTATTTTTTCTTGAAAAGAAACATTTATAAATTATTACAAAACAAATTTAGCCATAAAACTCTAACCCTATATTTTTTTCAATATAAGAATTAACTATAAAATGTCTAGCACGTAATATGATGTTTAAGAGTGAAACAATTTAAGATTTTTAATTAAGTTTATTATTAGCAAATTTTTATAATTTGCTTAAAAATTGTTAGAAATACACCAAGTACAGGAATTTAAATAAACATATCTATGAGTCTAACTTACAATGATTAAGAAAATTGGACATTTTCATAAAAATAACGATACTTCTTAATAAAAAGATACTTACTGAAAAGGACTTCATATAAAAACATTATTAAAAGTTTTATTTTTTATTTTATAAACAAACATTACATTCAATCATACAACTTTAATAATTTTTCAGTATTTCTTAACTATTAATTTGAAGTATTTAATAATGTAGAAGAGAGGAGGTAAGTTATAAATATATCATGACTACACTGTTGTTTTCTTAGATGAGGTTCCATATTTAAATTAAACTATTGTAAGAGACTTGAAATCTAAATTTTAATTATTTTAGGAACTAATGAGCTGTAAGAAAATGTGATGATTATACTGTTTTTTATGCAATTTAGTATTTGCATGGTTCTTACACAACAAATAACATATAAGTTATCTGTTCATCTATCAAATTCAAAGATGATTATTATTAAAATATGTTCTAATTATATCTAACAAAATATAATAAATAATCTTTTAAATCCTCTATTATACCAAAAATAAGATGCATTTAAAAAATTTGAATTTTCAGAGGTTTTTGAGTCGCACGAAGCTGCCAAATTATTTAGAAATCAGAAATAAAATAGAATTAAAAAAACATGCTTCAATGAAATATTAAAAGTTCTTAAGGATTTAAAGCTGGTATTAATAAGAAAAATGGAATATATGACTTACAAAACAATTTGATAATGAAATGGTTTTGAAAGTATCAACATTAAATTTATTTTCTGTACATTCATTTAATATAAAATAATTTTCAACACAGTAAATTTTTAATAAATAGGAATGTGTAAGAAAAAGAATTTAGACAGTATTGAGTAAAATGTTATGAGTAACTGTAATTCTTAGTAAATTTTGGTTATAAAGTACCTAAATCTTATGTTATTCGAAGAATGGTTGTGTGGAAAAAAGCATTACCACTTTAACAATTATTTTACTACCGCAGAGTTGGCCTCGATTTGTTTCCTGTGCTTTTTGTGCCAGACGTCTGCAACTTCGACGGGTCTGAGAAAAGCTTCCTTGCTTTCCCTGTGTGCTCACAGGGAAAACACTTCTACAGGATTCTTCCTTCGTCTGACTCGGAAAAGGAATTAGAGTGTTTTTGTTATTTTCTTTTTTCTTTCCACACCCACTTTTCTGTCTTTCCATTGGAAAGCAGAACATTTGATTTGTGTTTCTATCCTCTATTTTGAAAAAAAAATAGTTCTCTTGCTTAAAAATTTTATTTAAAAACCCATTGAAATTGTTATTAACAATACTGGTAGGAAGAATTCGTAAGCCTGTATTTTTAAAGTAAATATAAATCTTATATGTTCCTTATGAATTGTGTAATTCAGCATCATGAACTATTAACTTTAACCATGGACTTTATCTGTTTCTTAAACAGTTTTAATTTCTTGATCTGAATAGTTTTCTTAATAAAAATTCCTCAGTAATATTTTATTTTATTCAATAATTAGAATTTTGTAATTTATAAAAAATGATATACTTTGACTTTAAGACACTATCTTGATTTATCTAAAAAAATTGATAACATCTTTTCTTTGTTTGGCACAATATAGCTAAACCTAGTTTTTAGATGAATTTCCCAAACCAAATGAAACTATTTTTGTATTAAATTTTCGTATTAAAAAAGCACAAATGGAACAAATTATTTATTTTATAGAAATATCTGTGATTCTCAACATACAACACATTTTTTATAAATACTTTAATAAATATTTTACGAAATAGTTTAATATTTGATCGATTTATTTTAAAAATAAACCGTAAGTTAACTTTTTGATTTACTGATATCGTTATTTTTATTTAAAATTAATTTTATTTAGTAATTTTTGGATTAAAAAGGATGAAATCAATGAAAAGGATTCATTTTATCGCATTCTGAATTCGCTCGTCTAATTTTTTTCATTAAATTTGAAAGTGCAATATAATATTTTTAAATAATAATTAATTACAAATTATAGTTTTCGGAATTATAAATTTAAGAATTTTTAGAAATAAAATTAAACTATTCTCTTAATTTATGAATCAAATAAATAATTAAATAATATATTAATAAAAATTAAGATTAAAAAAATTCTTTCTTTTTAACTTTAAATTTAGTCAATAGAAAAGATGTTTTGTATAGCTTTTCATCAAAACTTTATTTTTTAAAAAGAAATAAAATAAATGTATTTATCGAAATGCATAAAACTTGCGTAAATGAGATATAATCTTGTGTTTCTTTGAAAACACCGGATGGATGATTGGTTTTTAGAATTTTACATTTACTCAGAAATATTTCACTAACACTTCTCAGAATATTTTACTATTTGAAAAATATTTATTATGTGTTTTTATTTTCAGTTCCAATTCGGACTATAAGGATATCTGACTCGCGAAAGCTATTAAAAATAGCGCTAAATTTCCAAATATTTCCTAGAAGGAAAACTATGTTATTCAAATGTTTCATAAATACGACTTATCAAAGTTATTTATCATTTGGGTTTATTTTCACGCTGAAAAATGAAGATAATAAAAGTTATTTAAAAAATTTAATTAGCATTTTTTGTATTTTAAGCAGCTTAAAAACATTTATCAGTACTTTCCTTTTGTATAACATTTTATAATCTTTTACATTTTCAATGAATTTTTATTATTTTCCTGTAAATCAAGCAAAAAGTAAAGAAAAGTTTGTTTATAGATGTATTTTTAAAAGAGAATATTTTTATCTTTCGAAATGAAAAGTAAACCGTGCAAATTAATTTTACAATTAAATTGTTGTAATATATGACTTATTGAAAAGAATCTAGCCTAAGCATTTTTGATTGATTAAATATTTCAGTTCTTAAGATGTACTAAGCATTTATTATTTTTAAAACTATCAAAGTAGTTACTTTTTAACTGTTTTATATATTTGCTAAGCTAGAGGTAAATAAATTTAAGTAGAATTACAAGAAAAAATATAAATGGAACTAATGTATATTTTATTAAAACTAATGAGCTGCTTTCAAATTATTATTTAATGATTCAAAAACATAAAATGGAGTTTTCTTTGAATTGTCAAGAAAATTCTCAAATATTTCGTCTATAAACATACTCTTTGATAAATAATTAAAAAATTCACTTACTGTATATACATAATATTCAGGTGACAATGATAATTGGTATACTTTATTCTATTATTCATAATTCATATTTATCACGTTAATGATAGTACAAAGAGTAGATATTCATTTTAATTTTATGATGTTATGTCTAAATAATTAACTTAAATTATAAGTAAATTATTATATAAAAACTTTCAAAGTTAAATTTTTAAAGAACGAGATACAGTTACTTTTAATATGTTTTCTGCATAAGATAAAATCATGCATAATTAAGATTATTATTTCCTAATACCAAAATTATTTCATTTTTAAACAAAAAGTCAAGTATAAGGGTTTAAATTTCGTAAATTCAAAACAAATTTTTTTATTTCCTACTCAAATTTTTGTTATATGTGGTAAGCTCATCTATATAAATTGTAATCTTGTATCTTAAGCCTTTTAATATAACTTAATTACATATTGATTAATCATATTGAAATACTTTAGCTTAGTTAAAAATAGTATAATGTTTAAAATTGTTTTAAGATAAAGCACATAGGATTTCTTAATAATTTATTTTAAGTTCATTTCATAATTTTATTTCATTTTCAAATGAGGATGAGTGCAGAAGGAACGGAAACAACAACCAAAATTTCTACTACAAAAAGACTAATGTGTTATTTTTACCGAGCGAGATGTCAGGTGGCAGGTTTTTCGTGACTGAAAGGTGTGAACCGCCCCACGTCGTCGGCGGAGGGATACATATACACACACAACAACCAACACTCACCACACACTCACGCAGTCATACACACAAGCACAGCTCGGGGTGCGCGCGCATCAACCCCCCGTGAGGTCGGCTGGATGGCGAACCAGCCTCAATATGGAGGACAGAGCTATCTCCACCGTAGCCGGACGAGCTCTATGGCGGTCAGTTGGGGAGAGTTCACCACTGATGAAGGCCACCTCTCCGGTACAAAAGTTTTCCCACCTGTGTACAGCGACGGTACAGTGTATTCCTGTCATGGTGTAGTCCTTTTCTGAATCTGATCTTAAGAACAGGAGGAAAGAAACTAAGTAGGATCAAGCAAAGAGCACTGATCAGGAAGAGGAAGAGCTTTAAGCCTAACTCAGCATTTCCGACGGATTCCTCAAGAAAAAGACTACGGGCATCAAACTAGGTCCCCCGGGGGTCGGGGGCAGGTGCCCTTTTCCAGGGATATGGGCACGGAGTACTCGGACCAATTCCTACCGTACAAAGGTATGTAAACTATTTCGATTTTTTTTATATTTTATAACCAACTATTCTTTTTATTGATCGCAAATTCATCGGTTACCAAAAATTCAGGAAAATTTTTCCTAAAGGTAAAAAAACATTACTTAATGAATTCTAAAAATGAATTTCAGTGATTAAAAAAATGCTAAATTTGATATAATATTTATATTATAAAATTTATCTTTAGTTCACATAAAAATTTGGAATGAAAAATGAAGAAATAATTATTTATATTAATTGATGCTACTACTATGTATCTCTAGAGGTCAAAATAGTTTATGAAATTAATTTATGAATATTTATTTCATAAATAAGTTATAAAATTAATTTCTAAACATTTATTTTACACAAATAGAATCAGAAGTATCTTAAATACAAAAACATAACTGAACATATTCTTTACTTAATGTATTTAATGATAATTTTAAAGATATATACGATGATAAACAGAAAGTTAACTTTAATAGAACTTGCATTACATGTTTTAAATAAAAACATTATGATTATATTAATTTCTTTTCTTAATCAAGAATTAATTGTATAAATATAACTATTGAAAAGTTTTAAAAAATAACTGTTTACTTAAAAACATAAAATTTGCTCATTTTATAGCTCTACAATTGTTTCGATATTTTCATATATCTAAATATAAAAAAATAACGCTTTATGATTCGAGCCCAACAGGTAGTATACAAAAAAGTAATATTATATTTAAATTATAATATAGATATAAAACAAAAAATTAATTTTATTTGGTTTAGAATATTTAAAAATCATTCAATTAATTGTATTGTAAACTAATCATTCAATTAGTTTACAAATGCAAATGCAGCTAAAATTTATAAGTTAAAATACCTGAAACAAAAATGTGTAAAACAAATATATATATATATATATATATATATATATATATATATATATATATATATATATATATATATATATATATATATATATATATATATATATATATATATATATATATATATACACACACAATAAATCTCTCTTAAATAATTGAGGATTATAGTATTGATTGTATCCAAATCTTATTTAAACATTAAAAACACTTTTTCCCTTATGTATTTAAATATTCAATTTTTCAGAAGTAAATACTATTCAGTTTTGAATTTACTTATTCATCTTAAATCCAATGCAATTTTAATATTTTTTCAAAATCGTGTAATCAAGAGATCATATTTTCTTTCCTTAAAGTTTTTAATGTGGTATCTCATATTGATAAGTATTACTTATCAATATGAGATACTAATAAGTATTACTTATCAGTGCGATAGTTTAAAATACATGAAATAAAATATGAATAACAAAAAAGGGGCTATAAAATTGTATTTTCTTAATATGGTGTTAAAAAAAATATGACAAATATTAATCTTAGTTCTCCTTTGTTAGAAACATAAAAAGATTTTATTTATCATTTTTGAAAATTTGTATGTAGAGAACAGTTTAATCTATTTTTGGCTTGGAAACCCTTTTTTTTTGGAGAAATTTCTAAAATATATTATTTTGAAAAACTAATACAAAGGCTTTGATCTACCAGAGTGAATGTAATAAAATAAATATTTATTAAATATCTCTTCATAAATATTAAGCAATATTTATTAATCATCCAAAAGTGGTATCATGTGATTTTTTTTCCGATTGTTTAGTCTTAAGTTTTCAATCCACATTAAAATTATTTCAACCATAAAATCAGACTTAATCGTATAAATTAGAAATTCTATTTTAAACATATAAAACTTTAAACTCAAACAAATCAATTTAACTTCGTTCACATCGTAAAATTGCAAATGTTCTTGTGTAAAGTTTTGCTACTAAAAAATTTGAATTCATTAAATGTTATTATTTTAGTAATTATTATATTAATTTTGGTATTGAATAATATTAAAAAAATGTGTGTGATGTGTGGATGATATTAGAATAAATAACTAATACCACCATTCTTTATCTGATCATAGAGTATTTATAAAACAAGTTATCCACATGAAAAAAACTTGTTTGTATAAATAAAAAATAATTTAAGCAAAATATTGTGTACGGGGAAAATATTTTACACAAAATATTGTAAAAGCACATGAAGTATAAAGCAATAATTTTTTGTTATATTTTAAATTGTATTTATGAATTAATTAATACTCAGAAGCATGTAATAATTACTCCTTTTATTTATATTTTGCAACTATAATCAAATGTATTGAATATTTTTGTTACCGGCATACCACAACCAAACAGAAATTACCTGAGCTATGTATAAAATATCTCTTTGATCAATATAAGATTGTAGCCATATACGTGCATTTTATTAGCTAATAAATTCATACAGTTGAAGTTTGAGAAATGACAAGCATGTTAATCACACAGTTGAGAATACAAGCATAACCAACCAACTCAGATAACACAGATCATTTTTAAAACTAATGAAATGGCAAATTGCCTTCAAGAAATAAAATCACATTAAAATTTGGTTTAATTCTTTTATTTATGAATTACTTTTTATTTTTCATGCATCAAAAATAATAAAATTAAAAAATAATTGTTTCAGTAAAAAACTTCTATTTTGTTTTACAATATCATGTCCCCCCAAAAAATGTTTGAAAAAATATTACTACTTTGAAGAAATTTCAAGTTTAATTTATTTTTCTTCCCTTAGTTCTATTTGTAGGAGTAATTGAAAGATTCAAAATTTTTTGTTTTGAAAAATTTGGAAATATATATAGCTCGAAAGCGCTATTTGAATACAATCCTCTTTTGGAGCTAAATATTTATCTTGAACTATACTTTGAATTCTTTTGTAAGTAAAATAAAATTAAGGGGATATTCAAGTGACTTTTTTCTAGAATTACTTATTCACGAATCGGCTGATGACTGAGTAGTTATCCTCACTAACTCCTAAGCAGTTGTCCCCAGGTTTGAATCCCGGTTTCGTGCATGGATCTTCTTTTCTCTCTTTGTGTTTCTTCGCCTATTTTTTTCTAAGATGATGTATGAATGTCTGAACCATTCTCTAAACGAGTTTCTATGCGAGTGGAATGAGTAGATAATTCTACTGGTCTCCGTGATTTGGTTCACAGGTGCCCACTGGGTAACGATAAATGAGTAGCTGTGGTGAAGGGTTAGTCATCCAGTATCCGCAGTACGAAAAAAAAATGATTTGGTCACAAATAATATTAGTGTATTAATAAAAACAACAATATATATGTTCATTTAAAAATAATTAAATTTAATCCCAGAAAAATAATTACGTTATTTTCAATTGCAAAGCAAATGTTATATTTACCAAGAGTAATATTAGTATGCATTCAAAAAAATTTGCTCACCCAGTAATAATAGCGTTATAAGCATTTTTTAAATATATTTTAAAAACATTTCCATGAGTTTTGTTCGTAAAATATGAAGCCCAAAACCTAAGTTAAAAAAATACTTCTGGAATAATTAATAAGAAATATAAAGCAAGTATACTGTAATCAGTGATTGAATTTATATAGCTTAGTATATTTACTAAACATGAGCAGATTTTTTATTTATATAATAATCTTTAATAAAACTTAAAAAATGTGTACACATCAAAACAGATACATACACACAAATGTATACAAATTAAGAAAAATTACGAACAAAGAGTTTATAGTAGCTTTAACTAATAGAACTTATAGAATGCAAATCAATATACGAAGAAATTTTTAACTAGTTTTTATTGATATTCTTATCCTTTAATTATAATAATATAATTATTCCGATTTTTTTTGGTTCGTTTCATGCTAAAAATATTTGATAACAAGTTGTTTGCTATTTAATTAAAATAAAAATTAAGTTAATGTAATTTGTTTCTATAGTACTTGTGTAAATTCTATCTGAATATTTTCGAAATGGCATTGGATTTATAGTTAAAAATATAAATTAAATAAAATTTTAAAGAAGGGCTGATATTTTCTTATAATTATATTTTATAATTCTCATATAAATGACTTATAAACATTAATATTTAATTTTGGCTAACATTTTTAACCCTAAATTCTTACTCAATTGCATAAAAAAGTTAAAAACATTTACTCAAATTTTCAAAGATATATATTGAATTACGTCTTAATACTTATATCTCTATATATGTTCTTAAATAAAATTTGTAGTTATTTTATTTAAGAACATATAGTACTGTAAAATGCTAAAAAATTTCATTTGTTTGCAGATGATAATAGTTGAGAGATATCATTTTATTAATATACAAAATGAAGACTTTTTTGAATGAAATATAATTAAAATTATGGCAATTCACCAACTTCATTAAGGAAACTATTGAAATATTTGAGAGTTCTGAACTGATATAAGCTAAAGTATTTCACTTTATTTCTTTTTAAATGTGACTTTTTAAAGTCTTAAACATAAAAATAAGTTTTGAAGAAATTAATAATGCATCTGTTTTTAATGAAGGTAATATAGATACTTTTATACCTTTGAAATCATTGCGTTGAAAAAAGTGTATAAATAAATAACAATGATATAAATTATTTTTTTAAATTATAGAATTAATATTAGCGATAAGTTTCTTAATTTGTTCTGTAGATACAAGAAATATATTCATATAATAAATATTTTTAATATTTAGTACAATAAGATACATAATTCAGAAGATGAATATTTTTGAACGAAGCATATTTAGAAACTTTATAGAATCTAAATTTTCTTCTTTCAAAAAGTTTATAAAAGTGTCTCTAGAGTATAAAAACATTCAGTTCACATTGCAATTGAAACTTTCAAATATGCTTAATAGCTTTACAGAAATTGATGTTTTTTTTATCTTCTAATTTGTTGCACATTTACAGCTTCTTATCCTTAGAACTAAGTACTTTATGACAAATTGCATACTTTAAAGTAAACGTATTTCAAAGATAAAGTTGTGACTAAAATATTTACTTTAAATACATTAGACAAAATTACTGATCTTAAATTAATTGATTACAAACAGAAATATTTTTCTTATTACTAAAAGGAATTATTACAATATTGAAATAGAGACAACTGGATCATAAAAATTGCCTACACACGCATTTGTTGCTTATGAATATTAAGAAACTAGGTTTTCTTTTATGTTTCGGTTCTGATATAAGCAAATTATTTGGTAGTGAAGGATATTTTTAATGATTTTGAATAACAAACGCCTATTAAAGGAGAAGTTTATTGATTGGCTCGGAACTGAGATAAAATTAATCTGGAACCCAGAATGTATTAGAGAGAAAAATTTGTAGAATAAATATGCAAATTATAAGTGATGTTTGATTATATTTACTTTAGAATTTATTTTATTTCGTTTTTGTGAGTAATAAAATATCGCTTATATAAGGAATACAAATGTAATTTTTATAAACGTTTTTAATAAAAATTAATTCATTGTTTCTGAGATTTAAAAAAAATACCTGATTATAAATGAACTCTTTATTAATGTTAGTTACTTTAAAGAAAATTCTCAAAGCAATAAAACAAGATAAAATCATTCAAAATAATTTGAAAAATTTAATTATTGATTTAACTTCATCCAAAGTTTTTTCCTGATGAAACTCCTAAGTATTATATTAATCAGAATAAAACTATCTGATTAATTTAATTCAGTATAATGAAAAAAGATATTTTTAGATATATAAGAGATAATTGTCAGCGTAGATTGAATTTATGCGCAAAAATAAAAGTTCAATACGTGACTTTGACATTGAGTTATATAAAGAAAATAAATGAAAAATTAAAATAATATTTATTTTCGTATACTTTTTATTTCAATTTTATTTAAAAATAAAGTAGCTTTTTTATTGATTAGCAAAGTAAAATTAAGAGTGTATATTGTTTGTTTATTAATATACTATTAAAAGATTTTTGTTTTGAATGCTTAAGAAGTGAATTGAATAAAATAAATTTGAAGACAATCAATCAATGAATTTTGTCCTAATAATCAAACTTTCAAAAATAAAATTCTATGAATATACTAAATAAAATGTCTAGCAGTCAGGCGAATGATTGGCATTCTAGTCTTTGGTTCAACAGTTCGATTATTATGTCGGATTCGGAACGTGGGTTGGAATCCTCTCTTCAAGCTATAAGGTCCTAGTCTAATTAGCCTTCGTGTGCAAAAATTAACCGTTGAAATACAAACAAATAAAATACATTTTTATTATATTTTAAAAGTTAATTATGAATATGATAAATTTCAAAATAAACTTATGTTGATTTCTAAATTAATGAAATTAAAAGGTAGAATATTAATATTTATCCTATTTAAAAGCGCATCGATTGTTACCAAGCATAGGAAATGATATCATTTAATCACAATATGATTTCATTTTGTAAAAATATACAATTCAGTTAATAATAAAAAACTATGTGAATTTTATAATTTAAATGCTTATGATTGGAGGAAGTATTAAATTAACTAGTCAAAATTGAGAAACAAAACTGAGAAATGTCAAGAATTTAATGGCAATAATCAGATAATTACTAAATTAAATACACAAGAATTTTACTCAGCTTATTTAATTAGTGGTATTTGAATAACTTTGCCTTCGATTATGACATTATTTGTAGGGACAATGTTATTATACATAATAAATTGAAAATTATCACTTAAAGAGAAATTATGAGTAAATTAAATGAAGCCAATATAATAGTTGTCTCATTTTAGAAAAATAATAGAAACTGGATTTTTACGACTGAATTCTCTATAAATTTTTGACTCTTAATTTCGAAACTACACTTCAAATCCTGCCGAAAGGAAAACCCAGTAATTTCTAGAAATTTAGGAATCGTAAAACTTCTAAGCACTTTAAATAAAAATTAAGAAAATATGAAATGCAGAGTTCAGTTAAGTTTCGATTTAAAGTAAAAACAAAGAAAAACGTTTATTTTAATGAAAAACATCTGAGAAGTTTCCTCAAAATATAAGTATATTTATGAAAAAAAATTAAAAATTGAAATTTGATCCTATATAAAATATATTAACTTATATAAGACATTTGATTAATTCAAAAAATTTTTAGAAAATTAGAAAATAATGCAAATATTCAAAGAAAAACCAGTTTATTATTTATAATATATTTGGCTATTTTATTATTAATTAGTATTTTAAAAAGCCAATAGTTTTAAATGTTTCATTAATTTATTATTATTCTTCATTAATTTTCCAATTATTTTAATTTTTAAAAATCCTATTATAATAAATGGTTTCTATTTTAACATAATTATACGAAAAGTTATTTTAATGAAATTTTTTCGGATGTAAGTTTTGTTCATAATATTAAAACTTAATAATTATTATATGTAATAATAATAATTATTATAATAATTATTATATTTAATAATTATCATATATTATTAAAGATTTTCTAATAACATTACTCCTAAAACAGTTTTAATAAAAGCTTTAATACTAGAAAATTATTGATAAAATGTGTAAAATGACTTGCGATTAAAAAAAAAAATAAGGAAATAATGAAAAAAAATTTTGTATTTAATATTTTAGTATTTGAGTTTCTTAGTCTGAATTTCCTACAATTTAAAAAACAAAAATATTTAACTCAAAGTTTTAAAAAACGTTTTTTCTATAATTTTAAATGTATATGAATCATTTTCATGAATTTTTTAATTCAAGGAGAAAATTTTTTGGATTTTAGTTATTTATGTTACTTTTACAACTTCACAAGAAGTTTTTGAGATTAACGAAGTAATTGTCCTTATATTAATCAGTTTTGTCTATACAAAGTTTTCTTTTGCACATAAATGCAAAACCTTTATTGTATTGAATAATATCAGTTAGGACCTAGTTTTTTCCACATTTAGAATCGATAAAAAGTATCATTAAACTAATTTTAATTTCTAACTTAAATTCTTATTATTTTTCCTGTTTGTGTTTTATTTTGTAAATTCGTTATTTAAGTTTAATTTTAAACTCTGATTATAATTTTGAAATTTGTACATAAAAGAAGAAGGATACAAATATTGTCTTAATTTGCAGTAAGTGTAGTTTTAATCAACTAGTAATATATGTTTCTTAATAGCAGAAATCCCATTGTTTAATATGTTTTTCTTAATTCTCTACTTTAAAAACGAATTTCGTCAACAAAAATTAATTCTTAAAACGCTTTGCTTTTTTCCCAGCAGGTGTTTCTCATAACACAAAAATATCAAGATATATTTGGCAAATTTTTCCGTGATCAAACACTATCATCTAAATAGGAGTTAATCATCGGGAGCCAGATTTAGTATTTCTTCCATAAGACTAATAAAAAATAGGGTTTTATTTCCTAAGATTAAAATCAGCAAAAACCAGAAGGAAAATATAATAGATGAATTACTAACATAAGAAAATTATCAAAAATTCGCTTTAATCGATATTATTTTCTTCTGTTATAGTTGCATGAAGAATGTTTTTTTTTGTAAGAAATACTAATTACACTAGTTTTAAGTTTGTATGCGTATATGCAGAGAATATTCTAAAAAATTTCAGATGTATTGAGGGGTTTAAATTCAGATTTTACAATAAATAATAAATGTATCCACTCAGAAATTTCTTCATTTACAATAATGAGATTTGATACTTTATTAGATATATTATTTACATTATAGACTAAAGTCAACAGAAAATAGCAAAACAAATAAATTTGAATTATTAAATAAAATAAACATAAGTACAATAGTGAGAAAATTCAATAGGGAAATAAGAAATTTTAAACTCTTAATATTTTATCAAATTAATATTGAATTATAATAAAATTTATTGCTTTAATTCGATTCTGTTGCCACTGATAATTGAATATTTTAAAATTAGCCGATTAATTTTTGCAGTGGGCTAAATCCGATATATTGGTCACCAATTAAGTATTTCTTGTCTTGAGTGAAATGTCATCATCTCACAAATATACAACATTTGCTGACGTCATGTCAATTATTCTCAGTATGAATCTGAGTTTTTTTTAATTAAAAATGTTTTTGAAATTTTAAAGATGATTTAATATGGATGCAATTTTCTTAAAGTCAGATAATTTTTTTAAAATTTGATTTCACATTCGTTTAATCAAATTTTAAAAAAAATTTGATTTCACATATTTTTTTTTAAAATTTGATTAGAACAGTCTTGTTTAGTCTTGATGTAATTATTTAAATTAAATTACTTTGTCTACATATGTTTGAAATTTCTACTTATATTACTCGCAATTAAACGAAATAGGAACCAAGTATAAACTAGATTTTAAATTACATCAAAAGAATGTGCTACTTATATATATGTTTTAAACCCTTACACAAAATGTAATTTTGATTTGATAAGAAATGCTTAAAGTTGTCTTAATTTCTAGGTAAGATATAATAAAGGACATTGTTTTGATAAAATAAGATATTTTTATTATATTTTATCTCGTGATAAAAATAATAAATTAAAGATTAAAGAACATTATAGATATCCATATTTATTTGTCCTGCACATAAAATTTTTTATTCATTCATTCATTACATCTTTATTTGTCTTGTACAAAAACTATATGGCAGTAAAGCTTAATTTATATCATGGTGTTAATATCATATAGTAGATTTAATAAAAAATAAATAAAAAGGGAAGGGCTTCACTATACAATTATTAATTTGTTTAAAATAATTTATATGTGCATTTGCATTATTAAATGAAAATTCTTATGGTTTAACGGATAAATTTTCCATGAAAATAAAAATAATAAACAAGAATAAAAAAAGTAGTATTTATTGGAAAAGCTATTGTATAGTCAGCCGGTCAAGTAGATTGAACTTAGTTTTAAAAATTCAGACCAAAGAATGAATAAAGAATAATGATTAAATGTAAAAATTAGTTTGAAAAGTTTCAGAAATTTATTCTGAAATATATTCATTTTAAAATATAATATATGTAAAAGTTAGATATTATGTAATTTACGTATTCTTTATTATCAAAGCTTATTTAAGATAAGTTGAAGGTTAGTTCCACAAATATCATCGTATATTATCTTCAATTTATCCTCATAGTTTATGTGGGTGACCTTGCTTTAGATAATAAGTTTTGTTCTAGATAAATGTGTGCTATACAAATTTTTCTGGCATTACATTTATCACAAAATTTTTCAAAAATAAGTATTTTTTATTTATCTTTTATATTTGTAGTAGAAAATAATTCCATTTTTTTTATATTCTATGTATCTAAAACATTTTGTTGGGAAAAATGATATTTCATGCTGAAAATACTATTGTAAGTAATACGGTATTTAAGGTAATAAAATAATGTTTCAATCAAAGTAAATGTTATCTAATTTTTATTCTGTGATTAATCACATAAAAACTCATGATTAAGGATTCTTTCACAGGAAATAAATTTCTAAATAACATTAATGAACAAAAATAGACTGTACAATATTTTCTTAAATTTGAATTTAATAGGATAGAAAACAATAAGATACACTTTAAAAGCCATAAAAATGAAATTAAAATATTGATTCAGGATATATATATATATATATATATATATATATAAGAGTTCATTGATAATTTAACCTTTTTAATACAATTTCAAATTTATGAATGTTCCCTCATATTACCCACATATACTGAAGTCCTAAGACCTTTCTTATACATTTAAATAATAGAATAATATAATGATAGTTATTCGAAGAGGTTAATATAAAAGTTTTATCACACTTTCAATGTCTAATGAAAACCATCTTTTAATATCTGTTACATGAAGTTAAATATTCCTCTTTATTTTAATTTGTTTGTAAAAACAAAGTATTTTAAAAGGATTCATTTTTATGAGCAAGTAGAGAATTAACATTATACTATCATATATTTATGAATATGCATTTATAAAACAGTGGTGTTGTATTACATTTATCACAATTCGTCGTAATATTTCCTCAAAAATCTTTATTTCACCAGTGTTGAATTTTAAAAGAAAGGATTTTTGTAAAACTCTGGGCAATTTTCGATTAGGGAAACGATGGAAGTAATTTCGTGAAATATTTATTTTATCTTCTGATTTGATTAATCCAATGATAGTGATGCGACGCAGTCGTAAAATAATTAGAGAATAAAAGTCCAGGAAAGATTTGGAGAAATTAGCACTTCCTAGCATTCAACCAACCACAAATCCGCAGGGCATTCCGCTCGGAAGGAGCGGCATCTAAATTTCGAAGTAAACGACTGCCTAACTTTCGGATTAATTTAGAATGGAGTGCAGGTGAATTATTCACCTCGAAGGTATGTTCTTGGCCTTGGCAGGGATCGATCGAAAACTGCTAAGAGTCAAATCCGTAGTGGCTCTGCTCGGAATAATTAATCTTGATCGAAACAGCAACCAGCTCCCTCAACAAGGTGAGGAAACCACCCCGTATTTTGTTGGTGGAATAGTTTGGGTATTGGTTGGTCGGATATCATTTGCAATCATGTGTTTTGATAGCTTATTTCGTCCGAGATCCAAATTAATAAGGTATTTAAAATGTTTCTGTAGTGTGAAAAAAACGTTGAAAATTAAAACCATCAACATTTTTGGTAATAATCTTGGCAGTTTTATGGTTATTCCATTTCCAAAATGTTCTAAATGCATTGAGACATTGATGTAGGTAGCACACTTTATTGAATATTTGATGTGCATGCGTATAATGTTGATCAATAATTCTTGTAATACATTTCTGAAAATCTATTGCTAAGCCTAATGGCCTGGGAATTTTTTTTCATTCAGAAATGATTGTCGTTCGCCTCATAAGCAAAACTTTCATTTTAAAAATTCATGTCATTTCTTTGTATTAGACACCACATTAATTTATTAAGTTATATAAGGGGACGAGGTTTATTATTTCCATACAGTTTCGTATTAATTTTCATATTTTTAACTAGTCAGAAATTTGTGATTAGATGTATTATTGTTTAATTAATTATTATTTTAAAATATATTATTTTATTATTTATTATATTCATTGAATTCTTGATGTATAAGTAAGCTTATTTTTCATAAAATGTTTTTCAGTACCCAAAGATCAATATTAAAGATAAGAAACATCCATGCATTTTTTGAGTTTCTTTTGTTAATTTAAATTTTTTTAAATATTATTTGAATTTCATATAAAACTAAACCCTTTCAGCAAAACAATTTTTTCAATAATTATTTGTTAAAAGAAAAGTGAGTAATCTAGTAATTTTAAATCACGTATAATCTATAATAAATATAATATAAAAATAATAAAATCTCGTATTTCGCATAGTTTTACAATATAGATTAAAAATACTTTACAATTTATAGTACATTTTTTATTAATAACCAATAATATACTATCATTTTTAATATGAATACTCCTTACACTGTTTTGTTTTCTTATTTTGATATTATTGAATTATGCCATTTCAATGGAAAAAATAAGGAAATATAATTGTAATACATAATAATAACAATAGAAATTTTAATTCAGAATGTTTAAGAGTTAAATAAGCCGGTAATAGAAAGATTGATTTTTTTTACCTTGAAATAGTAATTAAATTAAAAAGTGACATTTTTCTTCTCCAAACCCATATTTCAAAATCTAGTATTGCAATTTGCTCATTATTATTTTGAATGACATTCAAATAAACATTTTCTTTTGGGCAAACCATAAAATTTTGTTTTCAAAAGGAAAAATTGATAAAAGTGCACTTTTTTCATGTTAATAAGACTAAAAGTATAATAAGACATAATTATTTTAGACTTCTTTGCATGGTCACAAATGTCAGCAACGTTACGGAAAAAAAAGAAACTAAAAAATTGGCGTTTATTATTCAAACAAAAAAAAAAAAGGAAATTTTCTCTTTTTCTATGTTATAACTACGTTTATTTGAAATCACGTCATAGATAGCTTAATTCCCAAAAAATGTTGAAAGTCAACTTAATATTTCTATTATATTAGTACTCAACAAGAGAATTTATTAATGAGTCACAAGAGAAAAATAACAGAAAATTCTCATCATACAAGTCAAACATTATGCATGTATAAAACATGAATGAAATTTTCATTCCTCAGTATTCAAAAAGGCTATGACCAAACTTGCGACCCCTTTAATCTGAAGAACTTAGTCTTACAACAAAGTTACAAAAAGCCTTACTGCAATTATAAAAGCATATAATTAGTTTAATTTATTTTAAACTAATTATATGGTTTTATGAACTTTGAACAGGTTAAAATAAGTATGTATTACTCGTAAGTAATCTGCTAAAAAATGCTATATTTTTATATAAGAAAACTAAATACAGGAATTTAAAAATTATATCTTATGATGCATAATATATAACTTGAATTCCAATAAAATTATGGGGTGGTAAATAATTATTGAATAGCACTTAAGAAATAATTTTTCAATAAATTTGTTATATTTTTCTCAGACTATTTCCTTTGTAAAAGAATTACCGCAATTATTGAATTGCAAATGTAATTAATAACAAATGTGTTAGAAGCAGAGAATTTACTTTATTATTTTTAATTTTTAGCTTAATTGTTATTTAATTACTGTGTACTTTTGAATAAGGAATCAATTTTTATTATTTGATATTTTCCCTTTCCTTTTTTGAGTCAGTATAAAATACAATTTTCACTTTCTCGTAAAAAAATGTTTTGCTTTTAAACACCTACAATAATTTATGTGATATATTACATTAAAATACAAATTTGTAATTTATGAATATAAATTTAAAGCTATTGAAGCTTTTACATATTTAAGTTTTGAAATTAATTCAGGAAACAATTCCCACTGCCTTTATACTAGCCTGTTTAAGATTCTTTATATTAAAAAAATACTTCATGTCCAGCATTTGCAAAAATGAGCAAACAAATAATTATTTGTAGGAATTTAATAAGATGTATTTTAAAACAATCCCACATCACATGGGCAATGACAGAAAAATACAAGTATATATTTTTTCATTATTATTGTTTTCAGATGACAAATTCTGAGAAGTACTTTTGAAATATTCAAATTGATAGTGTTTTTGGAGAAAAAGAAAAAACGTTAAAGTATATATTTATAAAGGTTTATAAGTCATAAATCCTACCAATAACTTAAGTGGTTTGACCAGTTAGTTAAAATGTTTGATACGCATATTAGAAAAAAACAATTTTCATGTCTAAATTAAGAAGAGCTGAGCACGGTCAAAACTTTTTTTCGAATTGTACGAAAAACTTTCCGGAAAGTTCTTTAACAAATGTCAAATGTATTTATAGGACAACATGAAATTGAGTTCTGTAAACAGTTAAATCTATCACAAATTGGGTTATCCCACATTGAAGAATAAATGTTCTAATTTTTAAAAGTAATATGAAAAAATATGTCCAACAATAAAAAAATTCTACAATTTTCTAATTCTATATTTATCAATTAAAACGGAACATTTTATACATCTATTTTGAGAAATCGCAGGTGTGGTTACCAGTAAAGAAAGAGAGTACTACCCAATTTAAAAGCTATCTTATTAATTTTATATAAATTTGGATAACTTGTATATAATATTAAAAATTACTGAAATTTATTTCTAGATTTCTTGAAATTGTTTGCTTATAATATTTATTATTTTTTATCAATGAAGTTTAAATAAAATTCTTTTGATTCAATAAAATTAATGTTCTTATAAACAGATTTATTGAAGCTTCTATTGTTTTATTATTCAGAGCGGAAAAGTTATTTTCTCAATTTCACTCTCATATTTTTTTATTGTAAATAACAAAATATTACTTTAATAATCTGTAACTAAAATTATTTAATAGATTTCATTTGGAATAACATCTTAAGTATAATTTACATAATATTTTATTTTAAATCCTATGTTATGTTCCAAAATAAATTTATAAAAATTTTGTTGTTTTTAAAACAATAAAAATAATTGTTAATAGCAACTAGACAAAAATCAGGAATCGTGTTGCATATCTGAGCATAAATTATGCTGATATTTCATTAATATTTCTAACAATACAATAAAATAATATTTTTTTTTAGATAATTGGATATAATTCCGTAAAACAGAAGTATAAAATGGTTATACTAATTGCCAGGAAAATGTTATGTTTTATATAATGGTACAAAATTAAAAACAAAACTTACTAGAATAATAAATGAAATCTAAGTTAAGCAAGAAAAATATCGTTTTAGAAATATCTTCTTCAACGTTTTCGAATTATTATTATTATTTTTAGAATAATTTATTCAATTACTCTCTTCCCAATTTTAAACCAACACTTATATTGTATACAAAAAGAAAGTTGTGCGAAAATAACTTAAAACAAGTCTTCTTACGGATAAAAAACCAAATGAAATATTTTACAATACCACTTCAGAAGAAAAAAGAATTTAGATATCTTAATTCACGTGGTTGATACTGGATAATTACTACTTCAATCGTTTGCAAGAATATTCTCGCCATTTTCAGACATATTAGAAAATCGGTTGTCTCTTCGGAGAAGATGGCCTGTGATGCCGACGAAAAATCAATTGTCCGATCGAAAGTCATTTTGCTACATATATGGTATCTCAAAAGTAGAAAAAAAATGTCTTATTTTTTTTTTCTTTCGCGAACCGAAAAGAGAAAAGGAGTTCGCATTAATTAGCATTTCATGACTCGTCGTCTTTCTTTAAAGGAAAGCAACATGCACCAGAGAAGAGTTCAACCCCCCCTTTTTTTTAAATAAATGCTTCCATCGTTGATTGTTCCATGCCGGTGGCCTTTTGTGTGGACGAGGCAATTATTCCATTCCTGCATCATTGAATCCTGTGGAGCTATACTTACTGGAATGGTTCCAGGTATTTTCGGAGCTATGCCGCCATAGCTGTTGCCGCCATTTGTGTCGTTCCCTCGCGATTGAGATTTCAAGCTCCAGATGAAATGGTTTCGTTTATTTCTTCGCTCCTCCCAAGAACACAGTTTTCAGGATGTTTCTATTTTATTTAATTTTTTACTTATTCATATGACTTTTTGTAGAACCGCAGAATTTCTTTCTGAGAATCAAAGAAATTCTTGAGAAAGGATGACCCTTAAAGCATAAAGTATAATTATTTGAAATGAAATAAATGTACGATTTAGTTATTAGTCATCGAATAGTCATTTTAACAAAATAAAAAGAAAAGCTTTTTAAGTATAACTCTTAGTGAATTTTCAGAATATACCAAGAATCATCCTCTATTCCTAGTTTCAATATTATTCTCAATATAATTAAATTTATTAATTTTTATTTATATAACACAATATTTTAACTCTCAAGTAGTATATATTACCAATTTGTATCCTGGGTAATGTCAAAGTTCAAAATAGTAAAGAACTTTGGACTTTTAGCACGGAGGATACAAACTATCATATTTCTTTATCGTAAAGCTTTATATTTTGAGTATCCGAAGTATATTTCTTAGTAGTAATTATGCACTTTACATCTCATAATGTATGAATGTACACTCACAGTCTTTCCCAAGGCTGTATTCACACAAGATAATGGAGATAGTCCAAAGCATTCTCAAGTATCCAGTTGCTGGAGCACTTGCAAGTGCAATATCTATCTTTTATTTATCAATGATAGTTAAATTCAAACCTGTTAGTTTCTATTTATAAACTCTTGGTACAGTTAGGACATCTTAAATAAATAGTAGGGAACTTTTAATTTTAGGTGTATGCATTCTCTTCATAAGAAGTTAAGCACTCTTTATTTACAAATTTTAATTTTTCCTATCATCTGAAATTCTTTACTAGAAAAAATTATGCCAAACATTCATCGTTACACAATATTGGCCAAGAATTTCTAAAATCTAAACTAAAATTCGTTAAAATATTTGATTTAGATGAATTATATTAAGCGAAGCTAACAACCATGCGAATAAAATGTTGAATGAAAATATTTATACGTTTCAATTAATGTAACTTTATCAACTTAAGTTGTTTGCTAGATGCAAGCTATTTAAAACCGGTAAAATCTTTGCAATCAATTAATTAATAAAATCATAGCAATATTAGCATGCAAAATTAAATTTTATGGAAAAAGCCGAAACAATTATTTTTATTTAGTAGATTTTTGCATTTAGAATGATATTGTCGTCAGTATTCGATTTTATATACCCTCTGATAGATTTAGATACTAATCTAAAAAAGTCTAAAAAAGAAGCAATTATGTTAATCAATGTGGTAACTATTCAGATTTTCTTTAAAAATAATTTTTATTCTTTTTAAGGATTTTACCCTTTATTTTGATTAAAGCTACTTACAATAGTTTAAATCTTCCTCCAATTAAAATTAAATACATTAATTAATAATTTTTTGTTATTGAGTTCCTCATTATTGTCAGTTTAGAATCTTAAATTACGGATAAAATATCATTAATATTCTATAATTAAATTTTGAATGCAAATTTAAAGACGAATTTTGTTATGTTTATTCAGAAACTTATTTCACTTATAAAAGAAATTTTAAAAAATACATAATTTCCTCTACTGCAATTGCAATTGCCTCACCGCAAGTTTAAATAACATTTTATAACACTTCAGTGACATAGTTTATGCTTTGAAAAATTAATTGTTCATTACAAAGAAAGCTTTATTTTAGCTTTCTAAAACATGTAAATAAAGCTTAGATTCATTGAAAAAAATTGATTTTAGTAGTACTAAAAGTCTCAGTAAATTTATAGAGAGTAGGATATTCAAGTTAATTAAAGAAACAAAATTAGTTTACTTCTTGAAATTCATATATAAGCCTAAAAATAGATAAATTCAAGTTCATTTCTATAGCCTAAAGAATTGATATCTTTGATTTTTTTATAAAAAAGTATGGTTATATGGTAAAAATTCATAAATGTTTAATGAATATATTATTTTATAAGTGTCTACTAATTGAAGTAAATTTAAGGTACCATAAAAAAGTGCTTGTGTCTCATTTTAATTCTCGATGGAGATACACATAATTTTTTTAGAGAATTGCAGTATTTTTTTAAAATTTTTTCTTAAACTTTTTTTATTATTAAATGAATATTTTAGTAAAATCCTATCATACGTAATACACTTGGTGCGATTTTCAAAAATGTCGCCAATGGGTATATGAAGCGTTGATGTTGCGTCAAATTGTTGCTGACTACAAAATAATGTTTTTACGATTGTCATTAAGAATTTACATACGGTTCATAAAATAGTAATCTCAAAATGGTAAATACATGAACATAGCAAAAAAAAAATGTATAAATCATAAATGAATAAACTGCAAAGCGACTAAATGCATTAAATCACCAAATTTCACCAATCAAAAACAACTAGATAGCAAAATTTATTGTCCTCCTAAATGACGCCAAATATCACTAATGTTGCCAAATCCTCTATGTTACAGATATTAAAATTAAGCCTAAGATTTGTTGATAGAAAAATATCAAAAGAAATATTCAAAGAAATAAACTCTACTATACTTATCATTCTTTAAGCGGGACACCCAATCTTGAAATAAATAAAAGTTTATTATAGCTGATTAGTTAAGACAAATACTGAATATTATAAATAGTGCTCCTATTTTATATAACAGCATTTTTACATGAAAAATATTTATGAAAATATTTCTATTAAAAGTTGTCTTTTGTGTAGGATAAATAAGCATAATATTTTCATTTAGCAAAGAACAAATTAAAAAAAATACAGATGCTTGAAGTTGCTTGAATTTATTCCCATAAACATGTCTCCATATATATATTATGATTGCTGCCATACGAAAACAAACTATGTGAAGTAATTTGAAAGTGCCAAAATATAAAATTTAAATAAAAAATTATAATTGTGTTAAGATATAAAATATCGTTAAAGATGTTACTAAAAAGTTTAATCCATTTTGTTTGTATAATAAAGGAGTAACTAGAGTCAAAAGCTTTGTTGCAAAATAAATTACATTCTGTTACTTACGCTACGGATACTTTAATTACAATCGTTAAATATCTGTAAATTATGAACTTTTTATCTTGCTCTCTGAATCATTATTTAAATTGCAACATTTTACAGAAATCTGATATATAACTTGACTTAATATTTAGTTGGAAATGAAGTAAGTATAAATTGAGAAAGTTACCGAACAAAGTTCAGAGTATTTTGTGGAGTTTTTTAAAAAGATAAAATTTTGACTCATGAAGGAAAAATTTCGGAACGCAATTTAAAATGAAAGAATTAAAAATGATCTAAACTTTATTTGCTTCACCTAGTTGAGAAAACTGATTTGAAAACTGGAGTGAAAATCAAAGTTTTTACTTTTTTGTAAATCAAATCAACTACACAATTTTATGATATATTTATTTTTAAGAAAATGAAAATTAGTCGTTGTTGAGACATCGGGTAGTCCAGAGTAGGATCATTACGTTATAAAAGCAGGTCCATCGTGCACATTCAACTATCATAACTCATACAGTAGCAAAGAGGAATGGACGTGTCAAAGGAGCTCTTTTAGTGTTGTTTGCTTTAAGACATAAAAGTGGGCTTATCAGGTGCTGCATCAAGTAACCAAATATGCCAGGAATTTGGGAATAGTGCTGTGAACGAACGTACGGCAAGACATTGGTTTCACAAATTAAGGAAGAGAGATTTGTCCTTCTGTAAAGTGGACAATCACAGGCCTTGATGGATGAAGCCCTGAAGGTGGTCATTGAGCAGGATAGCAGTCAAACATGTGGTGAACTTTCCAGATCATTTACCGTTTCTGGTGAAATGGTTAGACCTCATTTGCACCGCTTAAGTAAGACGTACAGGCTGAAAAAGTGGGTTTCTCCCACTCTATTGGAAATCCTGAATCATCAACGAGTGGCAGCCTGTTTATCTTTGCTATCTCACCACCGTAACGCATCCATATTCGATATAGTGCTGACCAGTGATGAAAAGTGAGTCCTCTTTGATACTCCCAAGTGTTCCAAACATTGGATACTGACGCATACACAGCTCAAGACCACTTATGTAATCACGCAAGATAATGCTTTGTGTCTGGTGGACTAGTCGTCAAATGGTTCACTGGGAGCTGCTACCAGCTAAATTATCCCTGAGGACAGGTATTCATAGCAATTAGAACGTGTGCAACAGGTATTTCATCAGAAGTATCGGTTAGTAGTAAGGGTGTACTGTTCTTGGTCGATAACATGAGGCCGTATGTTGCACGGGGGCAAGGAATATCATACAGCGATTTGGTTGGGAGACTTTGTGCCATTCTTCTTATTCACTTGACCTTGCACCATCAGATTACCACTTCTATTCCCTGGAAAATCATCTGGGCGGAAAATCGTTCAGCAATAAAACAGATTTGCGCCAAGCTTCAGGGACTTCTTTGCTTCCACAACCACCGATTTTTACAGCAAGGTTATTGCACAATTGGAGACCGGTTGACAGAAAGTACTGGATGCCGATGGTGATTGCTTCGAGGACTAAAAATGTGCTATACTTTCTAGGTCATTTTCTTTTGGGTCATTAAAAATGATAAGAGCTTTCTTATTTACCTTGAAATATCAGAATTTGCTATCGCATGGGAGAATCTTGTAAGTTATCTGGGTGTTACTTAATGAAGCACTTATGTGAAATTTCATGCACAAAAATTAAAAAATAAAAGAAAATGTATAATGTTGGCTTATGCAAGGCGATGTTCTTAAGATTTAAGAAAGAAATTGTTTATACAAATATTGCAACTATTAATTTAGAAAATTCTATTAATTAATAAAATTTTTAAAAATTTAAGCCGTCCTTGGCGATTTAAACTAATTATAAAGTGAATGTTTGTCATGTCTTTTTCATTTTGTTTTTTCTGCTGTTCTATTGTCCATGTGTTAGTGGCTTGAACCAACAGAAAAGGCTTTCCAAACCGATACTTTGCTCCTTATACAAGAAATTGTTTTATTAATAAAATGAGCTTCGACAATATTCTCAGACATTCAATGATGAATTTCACATTGTTTGCTGCCGCTCGAAGAATGTGAATTGAAGGCTGGCAGCAAATTCGTCGACAATTTACAACACCGTCTCAATACGATGTGACGTTGATGAAATGTTATCTGATGTCATGGATATTTTAAACCAATGAGAATCGTAATAAAGTAATGAATGTGCTTAGGATCTCAACTGTAACGAAAGAAACTACCACTTTATGTTTTTTTAAAGAGATATTATACACAACTCAAAAAAGCGCAATAAATATTTTTTTAAAATTAACTTCATTGATATTAAAGTCATTTTGATAGAAATGTTTATTGCTAAAAATGAATTTCATGTTAATTGAATGTTTACAATTACCAGAGAAAACGCAAAGAAAGGAAACATTCTTAAAGGAGAACAAAACAAATATGGCATTATATTGATCATCTTGTAAATAATTTGTTATAAATGTAATGAAAAATACATAGTTTGTAAAGTGGAAAATGGGAAACCTTTTGCAGATTTTAAGCATGATCAAAAATAAGGCTTGCGAAAAAATTTGATATTAATAATATTGATATTACATTTTGTAACGTAAATTTTTAAGAATTGTTGAAGTTACAACTTATTATACAGCTTTGGTAAAACTTGAATCAACAGTTATTGGTTCTTATCAGTTATAAATCCTATATGTCGAAAACAGATTTATAAGTTATCAACAATGTTATGATGATAAACTCTCTCAAAATAGCCCAATAATGGTTTAAATATATTAAAATATACTTAAGAGGTAATACAGAAAATTGTTATTGAAAACAATTGAAAAAAATGATTTCATTTTATTGAAAATGTAGTGAAATCTATTGGAAGGAAGCGCAAAAGGGCATAGATGATTTACAATTATTTTGGTGTATTTTTGAATTTTTCGGGGATTAAAAAAGTGTTTTGAAGCTGACGTAATTATTACATTACAGCTTCTTTCTAAATAAGTAAATTAAAGGAATAATATGAAACGAAAATAAAATTATGAACTATTAAGATTTTTTGAAAAAGAAAATTTAAATATCCTCACAGAATTCAAGTAAAAATCCATAGGTAAAATTAAGTTTACGAAAATGTTATTTGATGTAATAAGCTAGGTAGCTAAAATGGAACATTGTTGAAAATACTTAGTATTCTCAATCTTTCTAACGTAATAAAAATCAAGATTACCAGAAAAAAGTAAAATCTATCAAAAAACGTAAGAAATTGACAAATGTGTCAAAGGAATTATACGACATGTGTGTCCATAATAGACAGTTTTACGTTAATCGCTTATCATTTTTTTTTTGGAAAAAGAAAATCTTCGTATAAAAGATTCCGAAAAAATAAAAACATCTTTCTTGTTTTTCCGAAAAAAATTAAAACATTTTTCGAAAGTGTTTTATAGGAAACAGGCATATTTTAGGTTGGTGTAATTATTTAAAATATAAATAATTTAAAAATATTATTTTCTGATATATTTGCTTGCGGAGCAAGATAACTAAAATAGTTATTTCTTAATCCCTTTTATATTACGTGTGTGTTTACTTTGTGTTAAGGAGTAAACTATGTTATATTAATGCAGCATTTTAAGAGGGTTTTTATCTTAAAACTATTAACTTTTTCAATGATTATGTGACAATGGTAGATATTGCGTAGCTGAATATCAAAATAGTGATTATATTGGGAAGTATATTTTCTACAATGATTCTTTCTGATAAAAAAAGATTTATATAATTGGAAGCTATTCATTAGAATTTTACTGTTAATGTTTTGAGTAATGATTTTTTACATTTTTTTGGGTAAAACTACCTACAAATTGAGACGAAAAACTAGAATAGAAATTAATTTCATTTTTAGCTATTTCAAATTATATATAATACGATGTTTATAAAACATAAATTTATTTAAAATGTAATTTTGAAAAATTTCACCTATTCAGGGATTTGAATACTTAAATTATCAGTCAAAGGATATAAATTTGATTTTGTTGTGACACTTGCGTTTTAGTGAGTTCGGCTTAATATTTGTTATAGCTAATAAATGTCTAATTGCTTATTCCTTGTAAAATTTCTTTAATTAAACTTATGTAATTAAAATTATAATATATTTAAATAAATGCGTACAAAATGTTTAGCTAAATTTCCCTGCATAACTTTTTTAAAAATAAATTAAATAAAAACCAAGAAGAATTGTCAATCTTTATTTTTTTAGCATAGAAATGTTACTGATATTGAATTAATTGATACATATAACTGACGAAAATATGATATTAAAGAGTATATTACACTTCTTCTAAAAGCGTATTATATATTGATATTTTTTGTTATTGAATGTCCAGTTTTTACACAATAGAATTTGAAATAACATCGGAGTATAGCATAATTTTAATTTATTTAAATCAATATTTACCATTTTTAGGAACTTCAACCCAAGCTATTAAAAGTTACAATTAGAAACCTGTGAAATTTTGTGTACGTATTGGAAAACATATAGACTGACTGTGGTCATATGCATCACTTAAAATTTTCCAAAATTGATATTGTTTCAAAATCACAAATATAAATAGAAAAATCACACATAAATTAAAAAGGGCAGCAAGTATCAAATAAAGAATTAATCTTGAAATTGTTATTGTTACATTACATAAATACATTTTTTGAAGAGTCTAAGAAGCAATACATTGCTTATGCTATGTATTATGAAAGTTTCAAATCTCAGATTATTAGGAGATGTGACTGTAATGGGTGTTCGAACCACGATAAGGTTACGTATAAAAATAGTGCGGATAAAAATACTTAGTTTCAGAGTCAAATATATTACTAAAACAAGTTCCACAATATTATATTTTATGCCAAAAATTTTCTTCATTTTTAAGATTCCATGTTGTTTATTTTATGTGGTTAGATTACAATTTATAAGAGATATTAAGACAATATTTCACCTCTGTCATGGTGATATATTTCAATTGTTTCGCTTATTAATTATCGTTGCCAATATTGCTGTTGCACCAACATAAACTTTTCTGTTTCTAACCCATAATTGGAATTTCCCATTTAGGTGGAATCAACCGGGTGGAATCTTCATAATTTAGAAGTAGGGACCAAGATGAAGATCCCAAATTCTTGATCTGCCACCCCAAAGGTATCATTTCATTTGGAGGACTGTTACGACCATTTATTTAACGTACCCCGGCGCCTTTATTGAACACTTGGAATCTTTGCTGAAGTCAGGATTCGAATTCATTACTTTCCTATAATGAGACCAAAATACTAACCAACCAAGCCACGGCGTATCAATATTGTCCCTCTAATAAGGAGTAATCAAGTTATAGCCATTTTTCCTAAATTATTAAAAGTTAAATAAACAAATTTAAAATCTAGTTTTGTTTTACGGTCATGAGAAAATATAGGTAAAATCCTAGTATGCGTAACACGCTTGACGGGATTTTCAAAAATGTAGCCAAAGACTTAATTAGGCTTTGACGCTTGTCACAAAGCTGTTTCCAACTACAAAATGACATTTCCTCTATTGTTGTCAAGAAAAGGCATAACCAAAAATAAGCTATTATAATCAAAATGGCAAGTACATAAACATGAAAAAATATATAAATCCGAAAGGAATAAACTACAAAACGGCTAAAAAGCAGTAACCCACAATATAAATCTAGCAAAATCAATAACTATAGATGGCAAAATTTATTGATCTCCCAAATGTCGCCAAACGTTTCTATTGTATCCGAATGTACTGTGATACATATATTAGAATCATACGCCTTTTAAATTGGTTGATGATTTGGAATGCAATGTGTGGCCACTTGGGTTGAATCTTGTTTGGATCTACCCTATCATCAAGATCGATAAAAATTAGAAAAAAAGAATCTGATCCATCGCAAAGAGAGATAATCTAACTAATTATTATAAATTAAAAGGAAAAAACCTAGTAATCTATTATTTTTCATATTTTTTAAAATGTTATTATACACGTTTAAATAAAATATATTTGTGCATTAATTTGTGTAAATGGGAAAAAACTTCACTTTTGAGATGCGTATGAATGCATGTTATACAGAGCATGTTTTATATTTAGTTTGGAGTAACATATTTGTCACCAAACTGTTAGTTGAAATATTTTATCGGCTATTTTATTCAAGAAAAATAATTATGAACAGACTATTTTATTTACATAATTTAATGAAAATTCAATGAAAAATAGTCATAACTTTTTAAAAATTAAACAAATTTGTTAGATTAAAATATTTTATTTACATATAATTTGTCAAAGTTTTTAAACTTGCAGTTTTATGTAATTTCTAAGAAGATAATTTTGAGTTATGGATACTCTCAATAGTTTTTTTTTAAAGACATACGACATTTAGAGGTAATAATAATTAATCTTAAGAGTATATGATTTGGTTTATCGGATTTAGGTGTAGGAGAACTTTAAAATGAAATCCCGGAAGAATTATTTCATATATTCAAGAATTTAAACATTCACAATTGACCTTTTGAATTTTCGATGCAAAATTGGTTTTAGCCCAGGAATAGGATAGAAGAAGCAATGTTTAGTAATTACTTTCAAATGCTCTGTTGTAGATGAGATGAACTTTCGACAAAATATTGCCATTTCAGATATTAACCTCGTTATTTGTCTGTGATTCAAAATTACGAGATGGTTGGTAGCATTAAGTGACTTTATGTTGACATAAAAACAGAAAAGTGGAAAAAAACAAATAAGTCTTTAAGATTGATGAAGTATTTTTTAATTTGATAGATATTAGAAAACTTTAAGTTAAAAGTATATCATATTTGTAAATACTTTGTTTTCTGTACATGAATTATTTATATGATTACTTGTGAGAGTTACTTTAACACGGAAAAAACAATCCATAAGCTGTTAGAGCAGAAAATTAATCTAGGAAAGACATGCAAGAGAAAAATTTCTTTTACGTAAATAAGGTGCATGTGGATAGTTCTTCCTTTCCTTCATGCGTGTTTCATTGCTTCGAGTATGTCCTACCTTTACTTTGATACAAACGACTATAAGGATGCTACTGAATCTGTATATGAGACGTTAAATGTTCTTGAAACGGGTAACAAATCAGCAATAATTTTGAAATTTTCTCCCATCGAACAATACCTCAAACTTACATTAAAATGTCCGAGTGGTTACTATTTCCTAGTTGATTTAAAAAATTATGTCCCAAATTCAGATTGCATTGAGAATGCAGGGCAAATCATGTTCTCAAATGGAAAAGACGCATTCCCTGTTTGTAATGTTTCCATTGGTGACACGCTAACAAAATATTCATTATTATTTAATACCAGTGAGATTTATGTGATCTCGCAATCAGATACAGTTCATCATCCATCACCAACATTTGAAAGCACAGTCACAGTTACTTCAGAAAGAAAAGAATGCTCTTCCACACAATTCCAGTGTACAAATGGATTTTGCATTTGGAAAGGGTTTGTCTGCGATGGGTATTACAACTGCAAAGACCGCTCAGATGAAAGTCCAGCTTATTATCCAACTTACTGTTTCACAAGAGACGTCGGGAAATGGATATGGAATGTTCTGTTTATGCTCACGCCAGTCTGGGGGCTGATAATGAGCACAATAGTTTATTTAAGTTTATGTTGGTATGAGAAATTTAAAGCTCATAAATATGATCCAGAAGCGGGAGCAACTTAGTTTCCAAGTATCATTACTTTTTAATTAAATTTACTTTTTCGATCCTTTTAATTTTGAATACTTTCCAAGTTCAAATTGCACCAGCTTGGGAAGACAACGATAACTGAAACTTGATGTTCAAAACATTTAAATAACATTGCATGAATTACTAAAATAGAAGAATTAAATACGCTTGCTGGAATTAATGGGAAAATATAACAAATTAACTAAAATATATTGAAAGAATAAAAAATACAGAGAGTTACCAAAAAGAAAAAATTATATTAAAATGTCACAGAAATAAAAATTATTTTTATTTTTCAAGCCTATAAGGCACTATAAATATTAAAAAGGAATATAATAAAAGTGGATATAGCTTTCAATATTAGGACTTATTTATATGGATTTTAGTCATTAATGAAATACGTTGTCTTAGTTTGCTTGGCAATCAAATTATATTTCTAAAATGTTTGTAATAAATGCATATAAATTTACTCTGTTTTGTATTTAAGAAAAATTATTTTAACAAAATATTGTTGAAAAGTAAATATCTTATGCTTCATTCCAAACTTAAGCATTCATAGCAAAAAATATTTGAGTAGCTTACTTTCCAAAATAAAATAGTCAATTTGATTACACAAACCAAAAAATAATTAATAGAAAAATTTACTTAATAAAGAAATTATGTACACAGTAAAATATCTTTGATCACTTAGAAATAAGTTATTATAATTCCAATTGCAGCTGTAGTTTTTTGCTACAATATTAAATAGTCATGTTACATATGAAAGAAGCTTAAGCCATATTAATTTTTGTATTGTAAAACAAACTGAAAATATAAAATTACTTTCTAAATAATTTCCTTTAATTTTTGTTTTAAGCAAATTCAGATATCTGAATCTTATGGATAAAATCTCACATCTGCAGATTTAAAAAGTTACACTTTATTTTCATTCATTGCATTTATTTATGTTTTTAGTTAATTCTCCCTGTACTTTGTTTTGTTGTATTCATGATAAGTTTCTCATTCCATTTCCTCTCCATGTATTTCTTACTTTGAAATATACACATATATTTTCATAGGCTTGTTGTGCATTTAAATTAGCTGCATTAATTTGGCTTCAAATCAGTGATTTGATAAAGAAAAGCAGAATCACAGCAATTTAAAAAAAGTTAAAAACCACTAGGAAATTAATGACCAAAATAATTTTTTATCTATGATGACAAGAAATATTTAATTTAACTAAAGGAGAATATGATCTTTTTTTAAACTTTGAAGTTTATAACAGAGAATAATAGTAATAGTAATTAAAATAAACTTTGTTAAAAAAGCAGTAAATTCTTCAGATTCTAAGGTACATTATTATTAAAATAAGTTTGTTCAAGTGAATGTTTTTTTGAATTTTAGTGTTTCTTTGTGCTTTAGCTTTCTTGGCTAAATATAAAATACAAGTTTGTAAAGAAACATTCTATACAATAATGCTTATTGTGATATGTTGGAACATTTGATGATAAACTGGAAAAAATCATTGTATAAACTGGAAAAAATCATTTAAAAATTTCTAAGGCTAATATTATTGCTATGAATACATTTTTATTATTCATTAGAGATTGAAAATATTTTAAATAAAAAATATTATGAATAATGTTAAAATATCTTTTTTCTTTTAAAATTATACATCTACAATAAAATCATTCATTATTTCTACAATATTAAAAAAATTTATTTCATTTTATTGAAATTTTCTTTAAGTTAAAGCTATATTTTCAAAGTTATGATTCTGGGAAAATTTTTTAACAGGTTAATTAAAAAAGAATAAAACCAGATTTATGGAATTTAATATAAAGTTATATTAATATAAATTTAATATAAACTAAGAAAAAAATTAAGAAAAAATTCTAAATTCATTAAAATTCTGTGAAGGGCTCGCTTAATAGAATAATTATTCTAGTTGTAAATGAAATTTGTGCCTTTCAAATATCGAAATAGTTGAAAGTTTTGAATTCCTTTTAAAAGAAAAATGCACACAAAAGATATCATTGAAGTAAAACGGCCGCATAAGCATGCGTGGTGCATTTAAAGAAAATGGCTGAAAAAGTATGCAGAAACTGTGCAATGCAGTACTAAACTAAAATAATTACTAGCATGAAATCCAAGAACACATCATAATATCAATAGTTTGTTCAATGTCTTGTAATAAATGGCATAAGTTAAGAAAAATGAAAGTATACTGTTTAAAATATATTTATGTTAGTGAATATACTTATATTTATACGCTAAAAGACATAAGTATGTATAATGCTCGTGTGTAATGTAAAAGGAATCGTAAAAATAATACATTGATTTGAACGAAAAAGAAAATTTTTGAATTTTACTTTAGCTGGAAAAACTAATTACAGCAAATTATACACACATCAGTATATATTGACATAATATTAATCAAATATCTTTTTGTTTAATTTGATTTTAAATGCAAGATATATTTTTTTGGAAGAAAATGTGTGTTAAATGGTATATTTTTTTTAAATCCCAGTTTGAGGAACACCAATGGACCTTACAGAAAAATGATTTTATTGATGTATTGAAATAATAATTGTAAAATATTAAGTGCAGGATTGAAACAATTTTGTATATGAGGATTAAATATAAAATCTTTCTTGTGTGTTCACACCCAACAATTATTTGATAAATAAAACAAGAAAACCATTATCATGGGAAAGCTGAAAAAATAAAAAATCTCAAATGAAATAAAGGCTATGATAAAAAAAATCTCTTACTATCATTGAATCCTAAACAAAACTGAGACTCAACATAGAAGATAATAATTTTCATTTATAGTCAACATTGTAACCTGGATGTGATAGATGACGGTTTTTGAACCAATGGAGCACTTGAAATCAATGATATTTCTAAGCTTGGTGAGCAAAATCAAATTATATTCGCGGTACAGTAAAGTTGACAAAGTGCCATTCTTCTAATTGCATGATCCAATTGCACAGATGTTCACTTTTGACTACTTCTAGGTGTTAAATTTATTCGTTGTTTATTTAAACACTGTGGGAATATGAAATGTTGAATAAATTAAATATTTTGCATAGATGAAAATACAATTGATCAAAGTACAATGCTAACTTCTTTAATTTCAATTAAAATTTTGTGTTTATATGTCTATATATATATATATATATATATATATATATATATATATATATATATATATATATATATATATTTAATATTATATTTTAATTCTCTAATTAAAACCAAAAGTTATAAAAATCTTTTTTATACTATTTAAATTCTTGGAATATATCACTTATTGTTTAAAAATGACTGTGAAAATTTGATTATTAATTTTCTACTATTAGTTCACACTATCCCTATATATATCTTGTTCAAATTTTCAATTGTTATTAAAATACTTTTTATTCATCTACTCAAAATCGAAAACATTTTTTAAAGCTTGTAGTAGGTGGCATTTGATGTTAATGCAGTTTTTTGAGATGTTAATTCATTAAATAATTTTAGCTTAAATGGGAGAAAAATATTCTCTTATATAACATATTTAGCAGGATATAAGTTTAGAAAAAATTTACTAATTACTACATAAGCAAATATACTTTAATGAAAACTATAGCTAATTATTATTTGTAAGTTCATTACTAATCTATTATCTCATTGATTATTTTTGCCAAAAAAATATGTCACTAAATATTGCAAACTCTAATAACTTTTTTAAAAAATAAAAAGGAAACAATCTATTTGTTTACTTCAATTTTAAATTCTTAACCATAAATTTAAAAGTTAGCTGTACTAAATTTAAAAAACATAAAATAGAGTGCAGTCACTAAATTGTAACATTTGGTGACATATTTTTCTACAGAAATGTTTGGAAAATTGCAAGAAAATTTGCGTTTGATTACGATTACGGTTACGTGAATTTTTTTTAAACCTATGATCGATTATATTCTCATAAAAGTTGATTAAGTAAATAATAGAGGAATATTTTGCTAGCTTATTCTTTTGAAATAACATTTAAAATATAATATCAGTTGAACAAAACATAAAAGGCGTATGTTTCAAATTGAAAAATTAAGTAAAAATCTGTAAGATTAATCTGTTATTGTGGGAGAATGCCTCATTGGGTTTGCCATAAAAGTTTAATGAAAATATATCGCGGTGGAATAATTCACTGGTGCTATTTTTAGTGCAAGAGAAAACATTCAAGGCTTCAAATATCTCACATATTCAATTAATACATGAATTTTAAAGTTCTGATGAATATTTTAATTCTGGAGGCAATGAAGTGGTCTTACAATCTATTCCCATGTTTATTTTAGAAGTTATTTTTAATATTTAATTTACCTAAGCTTAATATTTTATTTAAATAGGTTCATAAGTTTTTTTTCAAAATACCACGTTCTGTTTGAACTATGTGGGAAGTCAAGAATAATTGTTGATCTGATCTTGAAAGAATTTTTAATTTTGTGTTATTCAATGGTAAAAGAGGATCTCAAAGGTAAAAAGGAGCTTGAATTTTAATAAAATTTTTCTACTAATTATCAATTTCAATATTTTTGTAGTCTCCGCAAAGAGTATTTGTATTGATTGTGAATCCACATTTTTTGAATTTTTAAACTTCAATAATTAGTTTATCAAAGCGAATTATACAATCTGTTGTGCACGTCCTAGGTAATTAACATTTGTAAATTTGAAGCCTTTATAAAACTTTCTTATTTTAGGCATTATGATTAAATCAAGTGCATTTTTTGTATTCTATGATAAAAGAATTTGACTTCTTTTGCAAAGATTTTTGAGCGAGAACAGTAATATTCGCTTATTACGATATAAATCAATAAAGGTCTTTTCAAAAGAAACCTTCGGACTAGATAAGATATAAAATGGCCAATTATGATGGCCTGAAACAAACCATTTTTAATTACTCTTTTAAAATATATTTTCTTTCAACGAAACAATATTATAACATTATGTCCTTTTCAAAAATAAATTAAGTAAGAATTAAGAAAATTGTTTAACTCCAATACTAGTCAAATGCGTAAAAATATCAAACTATATCACTTATTTAGTCTTTATGGGTATAGTAAAATACTAATTTTATTACCTTAGAATTATAACTTTTTTCTAGAGTCTTTTTATAAACAATATCTTACAATATACAGTGAATTAAGCTTGTTTTTATTGCTGGTTTCACTTGTGCTTTATTTTATTTCACACAAAGTGTACAAATCAACTTTAAATAAAACGACTTATTTTTTGTGAAGTAATCCTTGATTATTAACATACTCTCTATATAACCTTACTTTTTTAAAACTTGTAATTTTATTTCCATAACATAGCATAACTTTCTTATGAAGGAATATTATCATACCAATAAAATATAATTGAAGCAGATTAGAATATATTCAATATACTACTGATTGCAGAGCAAATATAATTGAAATAAATTAGCTTCTTAAACTTATCACCCAAAGTATTTATTCGGTATCAATATTTATTTCATAAAAACAAAATAATTTATTCTATAATTGTACATGATTGACTGCATTAAAAAGGTCAATTCAAACATTCTGAATGTCAAATTCTGATTTGTGTTCTTTCACTAAAGGTATTTTCCATTCTCAGTAAAAAATCTTTTTTTAAATTTCCCTTTTTGAAATATAAAATTGATGATAACAAGTAAAAATACATTTTTTTATTGATTAATTTTTTGCAAAACATATTGCTATTTATGCTTGAATGTTAATTGCCTTGAAAACATTGAAAAAGCAAAGCATCATTTTGTTAAATACTTTTGAAAGACATGATGTTTTTCAAGAAAATGGGTAAAAGTTTACAATCGGGTACCCCTTGAATTTTTGGTGATTTTTTTGACACCAAGTTATGATTTATAGGATGGCCGCTGCCGCTACATAAAAACTAAACTAAGGGTTGCCAAAAATTAAATTTTTTCGCCATGATTTATCGCCAAATATTTCACTAAAACCAAGGAGTTCCCAATTTTACACTGAATCCAGAAAATGATATTAATCCTTTGTTTGCTTCATTAGTTACAATTTTTACTTCTCATAACATCTGTGATTTTTGTAGTTAAATCATTTTATATGAAGTAAATTATTCATAACAATGGGTTTTAATGATTTAATAAATAATTTCTTCAGTAATAACATTTTTGTTTTAGAGCAATATCTATATAACATTCAACATGAAATAACATCTGTGAATGATTAATCAAATTTGATGAGTTACAAAACTGTATTTAATGTGGTTTCCAAAATGTATTTCGAAATATCTTTTTACTCATATCATATTGCATTCTATCATGTTTATGTTTATATTAACTTAAATGTGTGAAAAATTTCTTTTTATTATAAACATAATAATTTAAATTATTAAACAGCTATTAATGCTAGCGTTCTTTAAATGAAGTTTATAAATTTTGTTATGATATAATTTCACACCATGTTTTTCAGTTTTATTCTCTCGGTGGTCCGTAAATATATGGGAAATATTTATTTATAATAAAAATAGTTTAATTGATATTATTTGAATATAAATGTTGTGTGAATTCATGCTACAAAATATATTAAATTCTAATTATATCTCTTTTCTTTGATATAAGAATGTCAAAGTGCCTAAAACATAGCATTTTATTAAAATTTTACGAAATATCGAAGTTATAATAAGGATTGAAAAGAAAGACATTTCGCGATCGGAAATATAAAATATTATTTTATATAAATAACATTTTAAGCCCTTAAAAATAAAGATAAAATAAAATTATAATTTATTCAATTAGCTCTAAATAGAAATAGTCAAAAAATAAAGCAAAATATTAATTTTAAAATTAATAGAACAGTTAAACCTAAGTTAATGAAAACTTTTGCTAAAATGTCGCGTGTTAAATAAATATATAAATAATTAATTTTAGGTAAAACAATTTATTAATGCCCGTTCTTTTTAATTTAACAGCTGTCTTAATTTTAATTTAGCAATAAATAATTTAACAGCTGCCAGTAACATTTTAGAGTACCAATTCATACATGGTTTTAAACTGAAGTTTAAAACCATGTATGAATTGGTCTGAAAAGCAACTGATTGTATGTTAGCAATTATCATAAATTTAATTCGACTGATTATATTAGATGATAATCTTATATCATACTGAAATTGATCAAAAGATGTCAGAAAAAGTTGTTTAATGGTGAATGTATCCAAATGTTCCTCATTTACGTAAAAATAAAAATAAACTAAAAAAATTTCGTTAAAGTAAAAATTTTTTTTGCTGGTTTATTTTTATTTAAATTTACTTAATTTTTTCTCTTCAGTAATAATCTCTTTTGTTTGTCTCTAGAGCACTTACTTTTATGCCCTAATTTAAAATTTTCTTTCTTAACTGTAATTCTTGAATGTTTTTTTATTGTTATTGCATTGGCAATGTTAAGTTGGTGGGAGTATCACTTTTATCATCAGAGATTTGATGTATGTAAAGGATGAAAGGATATATGCTCTTAACATAAAGTCTTTGATGAAATTTTTGAATTATTGAAAATTATAACGAATGTTATAAAATTTTTGAATGGATTTTTGATCACATTATTATCAATTATGAAAAGATTTACGTTATTTATAATAAGAACGTGAATTTTAAAATATAATTCTGAATTATTTTATCTTAATTTTATTGAATTTACTAGTTTATTATTAAATATATACAAGTCGATCTACAAATCAAGAAAAACTTCAAATAGTAAGCGTAATTTTGTGTCTAGAGAGAAGCATGATTTTGTGTGGAGAGAATGAAATTAATGTTGAGGGATTTTATTGGTGGCTAAAAGCTGACACTCTGTATTTTTCCGAGAAGAGATAATGACTTGACAGTCAAATATTTTGATTTATCTATTGCTCTTGAATCACTATTTGGAGACGAGGGCTCCCTTATTCGAAAAACATGTCAAAAGATAAAATTCAATATATCTTCTATAATTTAGAGACATAAATGTGAGAAGAAACACAGCACAAATCCCAAATTATCTTGTGGTAAAATATACGTTTATTGGTATAGATAGAATATTTCAACATCGATTACTGGTACTGTAATTATTTAAAAATCTCCACAACTAAAATTTCGAAACACTTTCAAGCAACCACCTAAATACAACCCATCTAAATAGTCTTCTACATACACGTCCATCATGTACTTTCATTTCTATAGTTTCAGGACAGTCACTTTTGCATTTTCACGAGCAAGAAATTATGCTATCTATCAAGAAATTATACTACTTGAAGACACTCTTTTTTTGAAATTGCTCCATTTAATATATTTTCTCTTTTGCATCTAGTAGAAACCAAAACTAAATCCCACTGATTTTGTAGTTCCTTATAGATAAAATATTGACGTTTACTTCAATAATTTGTGTCATTTTAGATTGGTTTGGGAAACAATGCAATAAAGGTTGTTTCGTTAACTGTGTGTGTGATAAAATTATCTTATAACTTAACTAACTGATTTCGCTTGGTTTATATATCGCAATATCAGTTGCCAGTTAATTTTGATTTAGGAACTTAATTGAATGTTTAGAAAAAAACGAAAACTTTTTGTGTTTATAACTATTGAGTTTAATGTTGTTCGACGCACTTCCCCGTAACTTTTGCTGAGTTGGGCTGTTCCGGTTAAATGGAAGAGCCCAACTCAAAGTATCGTAATTTAGAAACAAAGACCAAGCAGAAGACCTCTTACATTTGATCTGCCATTCCCAAAAATATCATTTCATTTGGAGGACATTGCGAACGTGAGTTATTTAATGTGCCCTAGCCTTCTTTAGTGAACACGATGCGTTTTCAATTAAGTCTGGATTCGAACTCAATATCTTCCAATAAGGAGACGTCAACCCTAACCAAACAGGCCACAACGAGAGTTAAGACAAAAAGCATTAAGTATGTAAAAAAATATACTGTGAAATTTATATTTTCCCCTAAGCAATGTAACAATGATATTCATGCAAATTCTTATAATAAAGAAATATCCTTCTTAAAATTTCTTGAAAGATTTACAATTATTAATATTTTTCTAGTTCCGGATCCCGATATAATATTAAATGAGAGCATTTTAATTATTAATTGTATTTCTAATTGATATATAGAGATCATAACATAATAACTTAATATAAAATATAAATTTAACGTGATTAAATCCCAATTTTATCATCATTATTTCGCAATCGTAAATGCAATTTTATCCTCGAATTTTAAATCAGTATAATTTAAAATTCGTATAATTTTTTTAAAGTTTTTTGAAATAATTATCTTATGAACAGTAGTGCATCAGAAAATAAAATATTAAATTAATTAGTATACTTTAAAAAAATATTATATGGAAATTAAGTTTCCAACACTATAAGAACATCCTCCTTTTCAATAAACAAATAACATGTAATGAATGATTTATATAATTTTCATAAATTTCTATATTATCTTTAAATTTTATACGATAATCATATATACCTTCAGTGAAAATTATATTTCAGAATAAAGAATAAGTTCAAATATCTTAGTATAAACAGAGAAGTCAACTAAAATTTTAATGATATAAAAATATTTTCTTGTCTTTAAAAATATCGTAAAATATAAAATTGATGTTTACTAATACTGTTTTGACTTGTATCACTTAAATTTTCTCATGAAACATGAAATGCAGGTTTCTTCTTGATGAAATGCATAATTTTTATTCACGAAGAATTTTGAACTGAAAAACACTGCTTTTAGTAGAATTTTAATTTTAAAAATGCACATACTGCATTGAATTGTAGGAAAATAGGCACGTCGTAGAATCATTCAACAAAAATGTATACATAATGATTTGGGAGTGGCTGTTGCAGGAGTACAAGAGAAAGAAAACGTCGATGCGGGTGTTCTTTCCGAGAATGAGCAATTTCTAGAATGCGTGCACCGGAATAAATTAACGACTGTTTCGTTTTTATTTCGGCAATCAGTTGCGTTGGAGGTTTGTAAGAAAAGAAAACATAAAAGTATCATAACTGTGGCGCTTAATATGTGTGCATATACAAGCCATTTGTTCAAATCACGAAACTGGCGAACTACTTTTTCGACTATTTGCGAGTGACAGTTTCTTCTTAAGAGAGAAAAAAAGAACGTCTTAAATTCAATCTACTTTCATCTATTTTTATCTCATTATCTACTAAATTATTTTCAGCACTATTTGATAAAAATGTACCTAAAATCAGTTGCTCTCTTACTGAAATATATCATTGAAAACACTATAAATTGTGCTGTTTAAGTTACAAAGAAACAAATAAAATTTAAAAGTGAATTTCTAAAAGATTTCACTTATATGTAAAATTACTTATATATTAAATATCTCAGTTTATGTGATTTTATTTAAAAAACATCACACGCCTGGTTTTGAAATATCACAATCCAAATTATGTTTTACGCTACTGAGCTGTTGAAGCAAATATTTTATTTACATTAATAGGCATATTTTTTTAATTTCGCCTAGTTGCTAGAATGCCTGACTGCGGATAGGGAGGTCCTGGGTTCGAATCCCTGTTCGGGCATCGATGTACTTTCTCTCTCTGTCTATCCTGTCTTTGTCCTTTCATTGTACGATTGAATTGTGAATGGTTGCTTATACTATAAACGGGCACCTATGGCATGTGTGTACTGAGGAAGTTGGACTCCACACCAAATATGGTTCAGTTGGAAAAGTGGAGCAGCGCACTCTATAATGCCAGTCTGGCTGGCACACGAAAACAACAACATTTGCTTTAATGAGTGAGTCAGAATGCAGATATGCTGTAATTTTATGCAGATTTTTACCACGTGACATCTTGATATGAGTATAATGCAAGTTTATAATGTTTATCAAGTTTATAGAAAGTTAATTTGATAGTTTAAGGAGAGGCTTTTACTATTTGCGCGCGAAAAATAATTGTAGTCATAAAATTTATGATACGAAAATGCCTTAAGTTGCAAAAAATATTTAGCGGTATTTTTAGATGTTTTAAATGGTTATAGAAAATAATTGGAATTAATTTATTTATTTTATAATTTGCAGCACTACAGAGCAATTTTAAAAGAATACATACATAAATATCCAAACTGCATTTGGGTGATAATTTTTAGCTTTTCAAACAATGTTGTTTGATTTCTTTAAATACTGACAGTAAATTCAAATATTTTTAATCAATGAAAGATATTCTCAATTTGTTGAGTTTTCTCAGATTGAGAAAAAATGATTATGAAAAGAAATCTGATATTACTATCAGAATATATTTTTCTGAATATAATAGTTTTGCTCATATAACTATTTTTTAACAATATAATTAATTATTTTCTAATAATATCCTACCACGTTGATTGTTATAGTTATTAATAACCTTACGAAAGAAGACGCAAGTGAAAGAAAATATTCCACATTTAGCAAATAAAATTATGTATTTTGTTAAAACTTCATTTTGTCCCTTTCGTAATATCTTAATTTATATAGCAAATGATGAAACATGTTAAGTCCCAAAATATGTAGCAAAAATATCACGTTCATCTCAAGATAAAATGGGTTTATCATTTTTAATATATTTTAGTAAACAAATGAAATCTTTCTATGTTTAATTAAAAGTCTAGGAAATATTTATCCAGTTGTAGTTTTATATAAGTATACGTAAAGTATCTATGTAATTTAATTTTTCCAATAACTTTGTTTTCAAATACTGCTCAATATGTGAAATAACAATGCTTCCTAATTTTACCGTTATAAAAAGAGAAATGAAATTGTATTACATAAAAAAATTTTTCCTTTTTTAAATAGAAACTTGCATTATTTGTTGGAAAGAAAATATTCCCTTAAATATTCATCGTTGCATGACGTGAATACCAAAAACAATTAAATATTGCACAAGTGCAAATAAAATTGAAGTATTTTTAGAAAACACCGCACAACGTGTTAGCGTAGTTACGGACAACGTGTTAGTGTAGTCGATGAAGTTACGGACATCTACTCATATGTATGAAAAAGTAACAGAAAATGTTAAATAATTAAAATTGTAATTTAATTAATTTTTGTAATTTCTTGAAATATGAGTTAAATGTTTCCAAAATTTGTTTCATATTTAAATATTTTAGATTATAAAAAAATAACAGGAACTCCTTAAACTATTTTCAATACTAAACAAAAATTATTTTTTTTTCTTTACAATATAATTTCAAATATGTTTTTTAATTTTATGTCTAAGAAAATTAAAGTTGATTTAACATTAAACCTACACATACATATACATTCAAGGATTTATTACATAAAAACTTCTAACAAGTGATGTTTCATACTTCATAAGCATTCAATAAAAATACATTAATTTTTCAGTTTATAATATTTACGGTGTACTTTTTAAGTCAGACTTTTTTTCAAATCATAAAAGTACAGAACATTATAAATCGCTTAAAATGTTTCTTTCTGTTTTAATTAATTTATCATAAAACAGTAAAATTGTGAACAATTTATGTTTGAACATAATTTATTTTGTGAACAATTAAGACATTATACTTTTTTATTATATTATATTACTAAGACATATTTTTTGTGAACAATTAAGATATATTTTTTTAGACTAAAATTACCAAAATAATTAACTCTGAGGTTTTGCAACAGTAATAGAACCAATCATATTTGGTGTCTGATGTCAACAATAAAATGAATTATATTTAAAATATAGTACAAAAATTGCACTATTGTGTAATATATGTAAGTTATCTTTTGATTTGGTCTGTAAATGCAGTTTACACATCTATAAGATACAGATATATCTTTCAAATTTATAAAATCATTTCAAATGAAAAAAAAACACCTTAAAAATATTGTAATTTAAATGCATTCCTGCAACAATTTCGACATTTACCTTCTCATATTATCTCCAGATGAATATTAATAATTAAATTTTATTTAAAGAAGTGAGAAATGTACTGTTTTATTCTACATGGTCAAAGTTTATTAAATACAAATCCTAGGCACCATATTTTTTTTTATCCTACGCCCGTCCTCGGCATTTCTGCCATTAATCGACGAGCAGCCCAATAAAAAGATGAACAAGTATAAAAACAAGAATCAAGTCCTTTAGTAGCCTCAAAAGAGTTGTTAGTCATAAACTTTAAGACTTCAGGGCAGTTCTTGAGGTGAGCAGCATCCATATCACCATGATTGCACAATGGACAACAAGCAAGGCACCTTATAAAAAGTTAAATTTTGGCAATTCTATATAAATCATTTATAAGTTTTATCTACTTTTGAGGTAATATATATTTTCTTTTTAAGCATTTTCGTCATTCAAATGACATATGAATGGTTCACAAAGTATAGATAGAACTGCCGAGCAGCTCGGTGACCATGCATTAAGGTTCATTGGTTTGGAATACTCACCTATCACTAAAATTTTAATTCTGGGTCACAGTTAGACGACGAGATCATTTCTAAGCTCCATATCTACGCCAGCCCAACTCCTCTCCATATCTACGCCAGCCAACAGAAGATTTTCCAACAACGTGGATCCATCCTGAACCCACGGACTTCAAGCAATCCAGTAAGGAAGAATGTAGTCATCTTCCCTTCCGTTTCTGATCTCCGTAGATTCAAATAATCTGAATCTACGGAGCCGCTTGAGTTCAATGATAAGGGGAGAAAAAACCTTAGAATAACGTTACAATCTTAAGTTCTAGAAATAAATTACAATTGATTTTTTTAGTATAGTTATCTGTTCATATAATCATGGATCAAATCAAATCTTTATAAATTAAAATTAACAAGAAGGATTGAATTATTATTGAATGATATGAAAGCAATTTTGCTTTTTAAAAATTTCCTTGTAAGAATAAAAATATAACACGAAAGATTCTAAAACTTTGTAAAGTAAAATATTTTTTCTTGCTGTGGCATTTCTAAACTCGTATATATTATTAAAAAATTGTTACGATCAAATTAATTTTGTTTTAATTAATTATATGGACATTTAAGCTGCATTCAGTTTTTGGAGGCAATTTTGAGGTAAAATTTATTAGTTTTGAAATAAAAATTACTAATTTTCTAAAAATGATGAAATTAATTTATTACGTAGGTTTTTCTGTCGAATGCTTACAAAATTACTGTTTATTGATATTTATAATTAAAAAAACATAAAATTATATGTGTTTCCTCTTACGTAAAATTTATAGAAACATAAAAAACACTATACAGTATTAGATAATATCTTTCATTTTCCAACAGGTTGAAATTAAAAATGTATTACCATGGATTGTAATGGCTTAATTTTTGACAATGACTTTGAGGTAATAATAAAACAAATTCCTAAAGCAAATTGTCAAGAGAAAATTTACATTTGTAAACTTTTAATATTTATTAAATTTTAATAATCATTAATAATTTTTCATTCGAAACTAAATAGATGTCATAAAACTGCTCCTAATGAAAAATTTAATTTCTTTGAAATTGTATTAGTTGAATAAATATGACTAAATGACTTGGCTCTTTTCTTCTTTGAACAGCATTAAACATTCTCATATTAATTAAAACAAAGTTTATAAAAGAATGTTTTTCTATTTCTGGAATTATTTTCATTTGTCATAGAACAGATCATTATAAACTCAGCTGCTTTCTGTTTGTCATGATAAAAATGTATATTGCTTCATTAAAATAAAAAGGAAAATTTATTGAGGAATGAGGAAACTTTCTACAGTGAATATCTAACACTCAAACCTATTAATACCATAAATTAATTATTTGTTAAGTGCCAAATTAATTAATATTATTAATTGTTTCATGCCAAAACCAATCACCGCATTTATTTTTAGCACTAATTAAAAATAGTTTTTTCAGATTAAGTGATAAGCAATTCTCACATGTTTGGGCACTTATTTCTGTCCATAAGTGTACTAAAGTAACCAGCAATATTTGATGGAATGTTATTGCAACGCTTGTTTATGCTTTAGAATTTTACTATTTGATTCATGAAAACACATTATTTTGTTCAGAAGAAATGTAGATAAATATACGGGGTATTTACTTGTTATTTTTTCATAAAAAGTAAGATATATAATGGAAAAAATTTATACATAACTTTAGTACTAAATGATGTATCATAAATAACATAATTTTTTTTATAAAAAATATTTATAATTCATTGCAGTTTTCAAATGCTAGAAGAATCGAATGCATAGAAGCAACTTATTAATATTGAAATGCAATTTCTTCATGAAAACTTTTTCATTTATTTTTTAAAACGAATAGATTATTTTTTTTATTTAAATGCATTCATGCAAACATTCAAGCACTTATGAGCTGCAAAAGTTTTTATTATATCTAAACAGAACTGATTAGTTTTTTTTAAAAAAATAAAAATTATTTCATTTGGGCTCTGTAGAGCGGTGTGTTAAGTTCAAATAGAGCAATATGTTTTACTAAATCTTTTGCCACTGTAGAAGTATATACATCTTAAGTGAAATAATTTGTAAGACACTCATAAAATATTTTAAATACCTTTATAGATACCTACATTTTAAAAGTAAATTTTTCATTTTATTAATAACTATTATAATCACTTCTATTTAGCACTACAAGGGACAAAAGCATTTTCAGTGGGCAGCCCTGTTGGTGTGCCTTCTTCGGACCGAAAGTGAAAGGACAAAGAAGCATACACAAAGAGAGAAAGGAAAATCCAAGCCCGAAATGGGATTCGAACCCGGGACTTACTTCTTCGAAGTTAGAGATGCTAACTACTCCCCCATCGGTCGGCTTACTTAATTGTTAAATGCATTAATTTTAATTTAAATTACTATCATACATTACTATTATATTTTTGCATATTTCTATATGATTATAACTTAAATGAATTCACTTAGTGCCGACCGATTGGCTGAGTGGTTAGTGTTCCTGACTACTGAGCTGTTGGTCCCGGGTTCGAATCTCGGTTAGGGCATGGATGTTTCTTTCCTTCTCTGTCCTTTCTTCTGTGATGTTGTATGAATGTGGCCCGCCCTATAAACGGGTTTGTGGTGGTATGGCGCGGGTAACGCTACTCGCCTCCGTGACTTGGTTCACAGGTACCCGCTGGGTAATGAGAAATGAGTAGCAGTTTCTGGTCTTGTTGTGGCATAGGGTTCAGTCACCCTTGTGTGCCCGCCATTGGATAAAAAAAAATTTACTTAGTATCAGTAGCTGCTCTAACTTTTGTATATTTGATACCTACCGTAATATTATAAATTTACATTTATCCATTGTAGTAAAGAATTATTATTATACTTTAATTTCACATCAAAATAAGTAATATTTTTAAATAATATATGGAAATACTCAATTTGTATATTAATCAATAATTTAAAACATCCAATGATGCGAAAAATTATTAATATTTATGTCTATGACATCGATGACAACAATATTAGAGGATAAAAACTGTTCGTTATTACTAATTATTTATCAAAATTAGTTTTTCAAATTGTGATGATAAAAAATCTTTACTGAATTTGATTGCTAAAAGTATATTAAAATACGTTACATATGCGAATGAATTTGCATATGAAATGATTAATCTATGCTAATGTTTTATTTTTCATCGTATTTTTAAAAATTCAGAATGCATAAATAAATAAATACAAATATTTAAATATTGTAGAAATGAATCGATTTTTATTTAAAGAGTTAAGTGGATGATAGTTAAGTTTACTTATTATTTCAATCCCATAAAAGCTATTTAATTTTTAATGTAAAATCAGATCTGATAGTAAAATAGACAAAGGTAAGCTTCAATTTAATGGTAATACTTATCTCTTTTGACGGATATTGGATAAAAATATACGACTTTAAGCAAATTTAAAGAAAGTAGAATAATCTTTTACTTATTTTATGGCTTAGAAGGCGTATATAGTACCTTCTACTACAATCCATTATAAAAAGAAATACTAGGAGCTTCAAAGCAGCTCGATTTGAGTTGCTATAGCAACAGAAGATTTCATTTTTATCGTAGGGGGCTTAGTTGTCAACAGTTCTTCTCAAAGGATGTAAGAAGAAATCATTTGTATCAAAGAAAGTTTTAAAAAAGTTACTTCCAAATGAATATATTACTTGAAATTATTTTTATGTTTTTCAAATTTGTGGAAATTAACTATAAATAATGAAAAGAAAATTTTTGTGCAATATTTTAATGTATAATTAAATGTCTGTATTAATTTACAAATTTCTGTAAAAAATATGTTAAATTTTCAAAAATTAAATTTTTTAATAATTTTTATTATTTATGAAGAATATTAAAATGATTAAATGAAACTTTCAAGAAATGAATAATTTTCATAAGCTTTGTTTTACATAAAAAAAACTACGTAAATCTCCAACTGAAAAATAAAATATACATTTAATCAATTGCAATAGAAACTTTCAGAAATAAGTTTCCAATTACATTAATTTATCTTTTTAAGTAAGCTGACTAACGGCGGAGTAGTTAACATCCCTAACTCCGAAGTAGTAGGTTCTGTGTTCGAATCCTGGTTTGGGCATAACTGTTTCTTTTTCTCATTCTTGTTTCTGTGTTTCTTTATCTCTTCACTTTCAAGGTGAAGATGGCACACCCTTGGGTGCCTCACTGTATAAGATGCCCTTCCATTTACCCCTTATAATGATGAATAGGTATATCCTAAATGTAGCCGTTTATTGGAGGAAATTTTTTTAAATAAAATTACTTTATTTGAAATGTAATTTTCACGAAAAGCTTTTCCTTTAATTATATAAAATCTTGGTATAGTAAATAAATACATATTTCGTTCCCCATATACTTACAATTCATTTATATAATTATGTCTTATCTTAACTTATCCACAATTAAATAGTTAATCTTTATATTGAAAAAACTATGTTTTAAAAAACAAAGGTAGGATAATAAAAATAGATGTTAATAATAAAATTATTTTGTTTTATAATAGAAATATATATTTAAAATAAATTGGTCATATTATATACTTCATAAAATAAATTTATTGTATTTTGCTTAAAATATCTAATCTAATTCAAATTAAATTTAAAGCAAAACATTTTTAATTTATATGAATTATGTTTCATTTTAAAATCTTATATACATTTTACTTTTATTCTGTCAATCAATTACTAAAAGTAATTTTATGATGTGTATTTATATGAAATACTTTAAAAATTTAAAAAATTTGTTAAAGATTCATAATTTTAAAGTCTTAATTTGATAATCAATCAAATAATAAAGAAAAATTAATTTTTCTTATTTCTTTTATGATTGACTTTTGATGAACTTAAGAATAATTTTTCCAATACATGATATTTGGATAAAGCAGGATTCATTTGCAAATTACTTGATTGTAATTCATTTAATGCAAAATAACTTTTGTTGAATAAATTTTCAGCTGTATTCGATAAATAACTAGTAATAAAAATTTATTATTAAAGATTAAAATATGATCAGAAAATAATCAGTGAATGTTTTTTGCAAGAGAGTTTGTTTGTTCGGTCGTTCAACGGTAATTTTTTGCACACGAGGGCTAATTAGACCATGACCTATGGTTTTAAGTGAATTCTGAACCAATACAAACATCTATGCCCAAGGTGGGATTCGAATCTACGAACTGTTGAACCGAAGGCAAGAGCGCTAACCCTTAGGCTGTCAGCTCGGCTATTTGCAAGGGAGAAACCATTTGGAATTTAGTAATATCGTAAATACTCAAAAGAAAATTACGGCATAATTTTTTAAATAGTTTTGTTAAAAACACTTCTTATTAAGTAATCATATTTGATATTATTAAAATCTAAATATTTAAATACAAAATGGATAAATAAAAGAGCTCAATATCAGTTTTATAAAAAAGAGCTTTGCAGTTCTTTTTGTTTTGTGTTAATGATGGTCAGCAGTAAAATAGTTTTTAATTTTTTTACATATAGAGATTCAAGCTTGATTTCACATTTTGTCTTATTACAACAAAGGATTAGAGCGCCTTAGTTAAATATCAATATTTTATTTTTAAATTATTATTTATCAAATTTGTGGAATGAATAAATAAACAATGGAAAACACTTAATATATTCATTTTGATTTTATAATCAAAGATTTAAAACCACTTTTTCATCATAAATAAAAATGACAATTCTTCTGTGTTCGGCGATATGGTTATATGGAGGAGACTGCAAAAAAGAAATTATTGAAAATATTTTTCATCATATTATTAATGATATAATAAATGCAAGAGAATACTTCAGTGACCTTAATTTAACAATTAAATCTAACCGAATATATACAAAATTTCTCATTTCAAAACTTTTTTTCATTTAACAAATTTTTTTCAAAAAGTTACAAATTTTATATTTATGCTTGCTTTATACAATTAATGTTTTTAATATTTTTTTAAAATTACTCTTAGTATGGTTTGGTTTGTTTGTTTGTTTGTCGCTCAACGGTCATTTTTTGCACACGGGGGCTAATTAGACCGGGACTTATGATTTAAAGTGGAATCCTAACCACTACAAACATCCATGCCCAGGGTGGATTCGAACCCACGAACTGTTGAACCGAAGGCAAGAGCGCTAACCATTCGGCTGCCAGCCCGGCAATTACTCTTAGTAAAAGAATGTACCTACATTCAGGGAAATATTTATTCTCTAGTATTAATATCGGATATTAAAAATAAATATTAATATGATAATAATGTTTTTGCTAAGACGTCTTCAGAAATGAAAAAAAATTAAAGCTGTTAAGAATTCGATAAATTTTTTATATTAAGTTAAAATTATACATACCTACATACATAAATGTATATCTATATATATATTGCTACTTTTGCATAGTCAGCTTTGGTGGCGTTTGGAAAATTCATCGTTGTGAAATCTAATACCTAAATTTAGATTAAGAATGCAAATCTTAATGGTTAGTTACTGATTATATGTTTAATGTCTTGGCCACTGAAAAGTCATTCAAAAACATTTGTAAGTTTTCAAATAATTAAATGAAAAATATAGATCTACTATAGTCATAAGATGTGTGTAGAAGAATTATATTTAGTATTAATCACTGGAGAATAAGAAATTACTTAATGTGTGTATGTATACATGTGTGAATTTGCGGTGCGAATTTAGACTAATAATTTGACCAATATTAATTTGTGATTCAGTTAATATTAAGGCCTTAGAAAAATTATATTATAAAAAATCAATGTTTGAGAGAGTTTTTTATAAAAAGAATTTTAAATTTATTAGAAAATATATGTTGTCATACTATAATGAATTTATATTATGTTAAGTAAGAGTATCTGAAAAATTCTGAATAAATTTTATATCTGAATAAATATCTGAATAATTTTTTAATAAAATTAAGTAGATTAGCTTAATGATTCAAAAAATTTCTTATGTCTTATATTTCTTTTTTGTTGCAATTAATATTTATTTTCATATATATTTAACAACATTTTTAATAAAATTATTATGATACTTAAAAAAATATGTGAATTCCATAATAAATAAAAAATATTTAAGGCTTTTTTACTCATTGTACTATTTTATTGTCATAAAATAGTAGTATGTATATAAAAGATTTTCCTTCAATGTAACAATTTTTAATAATTTAGACGAGAAAAACCAGCACAATCTTATTTCCCCTTTCTTACTTAAAAAATTAATTTATTGTATTTTGGGAAATTATTTGAAAAGCAATACAAAAATTTTTGTAGAATATAAAAAGGTTAAAGTTGACGTCATTTTATATATGTTTAATGTTTTAAAACCAAATAAAAATAAACGTGGTTGAATTTTAAAATTTATTTCCGGTTTAATTTTAATAAATGCTTTGAAACATTAAGTGTTGATTTTAAACCTCACTTTCAGAGTCGTTCTTTAAAAAAATTTGTAAAATAAAACTAAAACTATTTTTTTTTTTTTTTACTTGACACCAGATATAAGATTCAAATTCTGTGAATGCTTATAATTCATATTTTTCAAAAATAATAGGGAGAATAACTGCTGCAAGTTTTAAAAGAAAAATAAATTTTCTAATCGTTAAAAATACATAAATTAAAAACTGCTTACTAAATCAGTTCAAAATTTAAATCATGCATTTATTCTTCATTATTAGATAAAAATAAGAGTTTTCAAGTGTTTGCTTTTTCTAAACTTAAAATCAAGCAATTATTACACTTTTTTGTTATTATCGTATTATATGGACATTTTAAAAAATAATGTAAAAATAATCATTTTGTTAAAAGTAAGGAATAAAGTAAATTTATATCATTAATATAAAAAAAAGAGAAATTTGGGCAAAAATATGATTTTCGAAGTTAAATTAACAGAAAATAAATATGACAAGACTTTCAATGTTTTGTAATCTTAAATTATTCATTTTAAAACTTATTTAATTTTTTGAATTATAAATATTTAATTACAAATTGATTGAATTCATCTATAAAATAAATTTAGATTAAAATAATTTCCAATTGTTTATATATAATTTGTTAAACACAAATAAGTTTAATAAAAATATTTACCTTTTTATATAAACATTCATAAAATTAGTCATTTTGGTAAATATGCCATTCGTGCTAAAACGTTTCTATGCAATATATTGGCGTCTAAAATTTAGAGGTTTGCATTCCATTAAAATTATCTAAAATATATAAATGCTACCAATAAATACAACGTTTTTTAAAAGAAATTTATTTAACTATTAAACATAATTGTATATTTTAACAACTTATATCTGTCAAATCTTATAGATGAATTTAAAATTATAATTTAAGAATTTTACATAGCAACGTTCTTAACGAAATAATAGGACAATTTGGAGATATAATTTTACATTTCATAGAGAAATCTAAGTGAAATTGCATTGCTTAATAATTATTTCAGTTTAGCTAAATTTACCGATATATCAATTTTATCCTTTTCAATTAAAAGTTTTTTTCTTTCAAAATTGAGTATTTTTATAAAAAATTGCGAAATTAAAAGTTATTTGAGCTAAAATATTTCGAAAGAATTGGAAACATTCATTGCAAAATAAATTTCATAGTTACTTAGAAAATTTTTAATCTTATTTTTTATATGCATATAAAAGTATATTGCGATTCATCTTCAGATTTATTGTTGGAAGATTAAAACATACAATTACGAATTTAAAATTAATACGGTAATAAATATTATAGCTGGGAAATATACACATTGATAGTAATGTTAAGTATTGTATCTTATTTAGCACCATATTTAACACAGTAATTTCAGATTACATCATCCTATTTTATTCAAGCTAGAAGAAGTAGCTACAATGTAAGGATTATTCCTCATAAAATCACGTAAACGCTTAGCTTAATATAGCGAATATTTTCTAGTGCATGAAATTAATACTTTTGATGTCTTTAAACTGGAAAAAATATTATAGTACAATCACAAAATATTTTAAACAGTTTCTACATTTCATAAATATTTATTTAATCACACATATATTCTTCCTTTCTCGGAACTTTGATTTATTTTGTATGAATTATTGATTCTAATGCTTTATTTCTAATATTTATATAATTTTTCTATAAATGGAAATATTTTTTCAAATAATTTTTCCAATTATACATACCTATTTATCATATGAAAGCAATATTAAACTTTCTTATTTTATTCTTTCAATTTCCTTAACTTATATATTTCTTTTGAACGAAAGATCTAATTTAAAATACCTTTACGAAATGATAAAGTTTCCAAGTAATTTCTTCAGATTTCATTAATTGTTTCTCAAAACTCATTTATTTATCACTTTTTAGGATTAAATAAAATTTTCTACATAGTATACTAATATCAAATATAAGAGAGATCAGTAATTTCAAAATAAAAATTTCCTCAGTATCTGTTATATCATGTAACGAGTAAATATATCTAGGTGATGTAATAATTGGCATGAAAAATGCCAGAGATGATATAATTGTTTTGATTTACCTCTAATATTACGCAAAATACAAATCGTCTGCTATGGAAACTACGATCATGATTCCTAACTGTTCGAAGTATTGTCGAAGACAATATTTATTAACAAAATTAGGAAGATAATAACGTTAATATATTTCAAACGTTAAGCAATTTAAGTGTCACAATACTTTTGTATTTCAAGCAAAGTTTTGCAAATTATCTGAAAAAAGTATTTAAATTTTAAAGCTTGTGAATCGGTTGTAGAGAAAATAGAAAATAAAAGTTTGAAGTGATAACCTTTAAGCATTTTAATTTCTTTTTACGAACCTACAGCTCCAGAGACATTTTTATGACAATTTTTATAAAAATTCTAAGATTTCACTGACTTAGAAAGAATGTGCAAGTGATTTGAAAATAAATACTATTTAAACGACATGTTATAAATATTTAGTTTTACAATGAATATTTGACAAAAAAATTTTTTAAGAGATTTATTTAAGTTCAAAAATGTTTACCATGACAAGAATTTTTCTTGTAAATATTTTTGATGGCATAAATATTTTTTGTTAATAATTTTAATAATTTGTCATACACTTTGGATTCAGCTTCAAAGTTAAATACATACAAATTATATAAATGTGGGTTCACCACCATGACAAATTTAAAATTTAGAATAGTTTATTTTCAGCATATTTTATTATTACTTGATTATAATTATAGTTATAATTTGTACAATTATTTATTCGATTTTTCTACTTAATTTTTTACACATGGAAAGATGATAAAGTCAATAGAAACTCTAAAGTACAGTTGATTTATCTGAAACATTGAGCAAATTTAGAAATTTAACGAGTTCTTGCTGTTGCCATTTTTTAATTTCAAAATATTTAACAAATATAATACCACTCAATCTGAGTATCTTTATAAAGACAATCCTTTTTAACTTACATCTTATAATGTATCAAGTTTAGATTGATCTATATCTATCATAACTGCTTTTTATATATGAAATCTTAAATACATTTTTAAAGAAATTACTAAGCAATTTGGTGTTCAATAATATATCATTATTAAGGAATTTAGGGTCTAATTATATGTTTTTGCTTAATCTGCTATGTTATAAAATTGATAGTAATTTACATTTGGAAGCATAAAAGAATATATAAAAATTAAAGAAATTATTTACATAAACAATAGGAATTAAATAAATATTGACAAAAGTGATGTAACTAACAGTCAAATGAAAATAAAATGCAATATATAGAAGAACTATTGAAGTATAGACAATTTTAAATATCATAATGCAGTTGCATTACATTAGAGCAATATTCTTGAAACCAAAAAAAGTATTATATGTGTTAGTGGGTTGTGGATATCATTATTCTAAAAGTTTTTTTTTATTAATTTAGAATCTACAGCTAAGCAGAAATAACTTGACTGCCATTTTTAATATAAATGAGATACATCATTTTTAATCTCAAGATATTTAAGTGCACGTTTGGAAATTAGAAATCAGTGCTTTGATTTTGGCTTGAAAAATACTAAACAGCTCTTTTTATGATTTCTTCTTTTGGAAAATTATTTTTTATTGTTTTTTCCTGCTTTCTGGATGACAGTAAAAAATCAATTTCAATAAACAACTGTTAAAAATCTTTTTACTGTTATTTATTGAATTATGTGAAGCCCGGTGGCTTAGTGGCAGCGTATTACGCTCCCATGACACAGGTCCGAGGTTCGATCCTGGGCAAGGTTGACTCAGTCTTTCATCCCTTCAGTGGGTCGATTAACTGAGTACCAAGCATGCTTGGAAACTAAACACTGGGGGTCTTACGTTAGGCTGACCACCTAACTGGGACATATGCTTCGCACCCCAGGGCCCTTGGTCATAAAAACTGTTATGGGAACTGTAGGCCTTGGCCCACAAGGGCTGTCGTGCCATGGAGTTTAGTTTTTATTGAAATATGTACATATTTTTCTGCGTTGTTTCATTTTTTTCGTGTATTTTTTTCACTGACAAGTTAAACGTTTTTTCATCTTCTAATTTTAAGCTATTTATATTTTTATAAAAAATATTCAAATATTAATAATTTGAATACTTTTAATAATTGAAAAAGCCTCACAAACATTTTTCTTATCGGGTCATTTAGATCTTATTACAAATATAGTTATTTAAGAATCAAATAATGTTACATAATATTTCCGACATTTCCAGTTTCTGAATGCTTTCTTTTAGTTTTCTTATTCAGTTCTATCACCATTCAACTTATTTATTTAATAGAACAAAATTCTATCTTCATTTTAATTTGAAATCTTGCTTCTTAAACTTATCTTTATGTTTAAAAATTATATGAATACTTTGAAATAGTTCAGATATTGCAAGCTTACTGAATTTCGAATGAATTCAATACTAATTTAAATAAGTTATAAGAAAATAAGAGCATCTACAAATGAAAATCAAATCATTAATTATTACTTCGATTTATATCATCAACTATACACCTTAATATTCGCATTGTAACCATATTTATAAACATAAATTTTACGAAGAAACATCATTTTTCTTTTAAAAATTACAAATTGTTTATTTATTTTGTTATTTACGTAACAAAAGAAGAAGAAAAAATATTAAAATTTGACTCTTTTCGTTTTTCCTATCAATAAAATTCTTTTATTTTTCATTTACAGAGATTGTATGTTAAATTTAACTGTTGATTTTATACTGAAAAGAGATTCGTCATACTCTAATTATTTTTAAGTTATATTTTCCTTTCAGTCCGTTAAGAATTGATTTTTTACTACATGAATTTGAGAAAAGCTTTAAGAAAAATCTTCTTAACGTATCATATCATCTTGAAGAAAAATGTTTTATCTAATACGTGTATCACCCACTTTTTTTAAAGAATATATTTCTATGATATTAAATTGGGATGCGCATTAGAAAAAACGGCTGTAACTAGATTAAACTTATATCATAGTAAATAGATTGAGTAAATATGAAACAGTTACAAAACAAAAAAATTTATATCGGGAACTTTATTCGTTCCTAGAAAATAGATGTTAATTTTATTTTGAAAAATAAACAGAATTTCTCATATTATTCACCATTACATAAATGTTTATTAGTTATTAAAATTAAATTAAAATAAATTTTATTTTAATTTTAATGTTAGAAGCGAAATATTGTTTTGAAATCTAAAAATCTGAATACTAAAAAAATGTCTCAAATTAAAAAGCAATTAAATCATGTTAATTATTCTTAACTAGTAGTTTTTTTAAAAAAATATCGAAATATAAAGACAATTATCGAAAAATATTTGCTTATTAGTCATGTCTATTGTACGTTTTTGCAGTTATATGCTTTTGTGTAATTTTTTTTCTTTATAATTGTTACACCAGTTTGCTACAATAATGATATAATTTAAACGCAATAATTATTGCAGCAAATTATATTATTGCAGCTTATACCTACAATATGGAAAATTATTAATCAAAATATTTACTAACGTCACTATGAAGGTGAATGAATTTAATTTATTTCTCAAAATTTGAAAAATCTATTCCAGGTGATTTGAAATTGATACAAATTTGTATTAATTTATTCTATCATAGTCATTTAATATGAATTGTTTTATTCTACATATTTATGATGAGTATATTATTTGATTTTTTTATTATGATTGCAATTATTTTATGCTCACAATATTCTTCCAATTTTTATGAAGGGTATAATATTTTATTCGAAGCGAATTTATATATTCTTATTCAACAACGGCAGATACATTATATATATAGTCATATTTTCAATTCTTTATCTGCTATTATTCCGGATTGCTATAAATTAAATCAAATAAGAACTGTTTTTATTCTTAAAATTGAAAGATTAATTTTTTGAATTCATTATTGAAAATATCATATTTTTTTAATTGTTATTCCTAAACTTTAGAATAAAATTAAATTTTTAATGCTCTATTTATAACAAAATATAAATAAATGAAACGGATTTCTAACGATAAAATGTAATTTTCTAATAGATAATTTTAGATAAAATGATGATTTGAGATTAAATGATATTTTTTAATTTTGGAAAGAACTTCTATAAGAAATTACATATTTTCATATATAATTTTAATGCAAAACTGTTAAAATAATTTAGAACAAAAATTTTCCCTCCCTCATCAAAAGTTGATATAGATTATAATTATTTTATAAATCATAGAATTAAATATCAAAAAAATTTTTCTGTGCTTTCCAACCTTCTCTTATTTTGTATTTAAATAAGTGAATATTATTAAAATAATTAAAAAATAAGATTAATCCTTTCCTCAACAGTAATATTAAACAAAAAAATATGATAATTATTTTCTTCAATATAATCTTATTCGGAAATTATGTTTTAGAATTTCAGTGATTAGCTTAAATAAAAGTGTAATCATGAAATTAAAATAATTTTTATTCTGTAAATATTACAATATTACATTATCTCATCATAAATTTCGATAGAAAACTTAATGCACAGTAAAAAAATGCTGCCTTTTCATAAAAAGAACTATTGAGAAAAAAGTATTATGTGTACTGCTATTCTTAGAAATTAAAGAAATCTAACTCTTTAATCTGGATCTATCAATAAAAGCAGTTTCAGATTTGAGACCTAAATGATTAAGAAATGCTTTTACATATATTCACCCACGCCAACCAAGTAATTGCTAAAGATAACATATAGTAACTGACACAAGATACAAGTTTTATTAGATGATTAAATTTGTGCCAATAAAAATATTTCTCCTCTTATTATATAATGTATGCATGTTTATAAATTTTTTATGACTTTTCATATATGGAAAAACTCCTTTGATCGAATCTAATTTTTCTTGTGAATTATATAATGATCAAAAACTTCCTTAAATTAATTTTTTTAACTTTGTATAATTCCCTAATATTATTGATTAATTTCTTTTACATTTTGATCTTTCAGGTATGTTTTAAGATGGATTCAGAAATAACTTTTCTTAAATTCATGTTGAGTTTGAAATCTCAATTTGATCATTCATCTAGAATCCTTCAGACTAGGAAGAACATTAATATTTGATAATTAAAATTTATAACATTATAGATCAGTGTTAGTGGGTATTTAACTAGCCACTTTTCAAGGACAAGGAAGACAAGCTATCTGGACATTGTTATTAATAGCAACTTTTAGATATTTTGAACGGTATTAGAAAATAATACATAACTTCTCAATTTTGTAACTTTGTTCTATGAGAACATTTTAGGATATTTTGTTGGTTCCCACTAATAGCATATCCCATAGCTTAAGAGTGACATAAAATAAACAAACTATAAACAAGCAATACAATTGTGTGAGTTTATAACATATGTTAAACAGGGTCAAAATTGAAGGCAAAGTGCTTGCAATATATACAGAAAAAATGTGATTCAACAATATTAAGCAAAAAAAAGTCTTATAAAGCATGCAACATTTTCACTTTAATTCTTAATTTTTTTCAATACTTTAAGTACTTTTACGGAATCTGATAATGTCATATAGAAAGGTTTGGTCCTCTCTTATATGCAAGATTGGGATTTTACATCGAAACCCATCGCATGCTGAGAAAACTAATATATGCATTAAACTGTGGCTTTTGTTGTTTGCGTAATATCTGTCATTTGATAAAATATGGAAATTTAAAAAGAAATGAGACTTGTCAGGTATCAACTATAGTTTGCGGTTCAATGTTAAAAGAATTAGCAGCGTTCAGCAGCTTCAATGAATAGACTAAGTTTAAAAAACAATACTGAGTTTCATTTGTAAAAATATAATTTGCTTACGTAGCTCATAGGAAAAATATTTTTGTTTAAATTTTTGATACAGCTCTATTTATCTTTAATTTTTGTTCCTTTACAGATTTAGGTTTATTAATTAAAGGAATATTCAGCTAAAATTTAGTAAAATATAGTAATTTATTTGAAGTGGTTTTATTTTGAATTAGCCATATCTGAAGATATTGTTATTAGAAGAAGACGTGTATTTGGTCAACCTTGTTTTTATCTTCGCAAAAAAAGGACAAATATTTTACAGAAATTTTTAAAATGAAACAATTTTCTGTAAAATGAGTTTTAACATACCAAAAGAAAATTCGCGGAAAATCAACAGTAATTTTTAAAGGAATTGTTGAACAACTGGATTATTAAATGTGTTTAGAAATTCCACAAAAAATCAATGATAAATTAAAAAAAAAATTCATATGTGGATATAATTTACATATCAACTACTATTTCTTAAAATTAAAAACTATAAATAATACTAAAAATAATACCGTTTAGGAAGAAATATTTTCCTAGTTGTACATAAACATTGTCCAATACCACAAAACCGGATGTGCGTCATCTTTAAATTTCCGCCTCTCTTTGGATGGTTATAGTACAGGGTACGCTGAAGCGATTAAACTATTTGGAATTCAATAAACGGATTCTGAAGACGGGTTGAAAGGGAAAAAATTACGCAAATCATTCATATATTTGAGCTATTGGCCTTATGACGTCATTGATGACGTTTGAAGAGGAGAACGTGGGCGTAGAATGTTGATAATAAGTTGGATGAAAGAAAAAAATTCCTTCGCGTTAATGGATGCTCAGAGTTATTTAATCGATTAAGTGGGATATATCTCTTCCATAATTTTTTAAAAAATTGGAAAGTTCTTCACCTCTTAAAACAGAAAATAAAGTATAATATGTCAGATAGTATGTTGGTTTCACTGACAATTTTAAACAGAGATAAAAGTTTTCGATCAAATTTGATTTTATACAGAAGATTTAACAGAGATTGAAAGATATTCAATCATTTAATAGCAAATACTGTTTCAAAATTTTGCATAATTTAATAAAAGTATATAAATTTTTAGTAGACAAATTGCTAAAATAAATTGCTACAATACTAATTCATAAAACTTTATTAAAATATAAAAATTAAAAACTAATGATTTAAGTTATATAACAAAGTTTAGCCCATTTTCTATTATTTATTTTTCAAGTACTCAGAACCATGCACAATTTCTTAGAACTTATTGCTCTAAGCATAATTCAAAATTATTTCAATTTAATAAATTTGAATGAAACTGAAAATTTCTCTTTTTTATTTGTTGCTACATTTGAAGTTTTATATTCACTCAATAAAATCAATCAAAAGTGAACGTGCTATGATTTACAGTATCCTAGCAACCAGGTGGATTTTTACAAAGTGGAAATCTTCAAGTTCATTTTTTTTCAAATGGCGGGCACAAGAGGGTTGAACCCTATGCCACAACAAGGCCAGATATTGCTACTCATTTTCGTTACCCAGCGGGCACCTGTGAACCAAGTCACGGAGACGAGTAACGTTACCCGCGCCATACCACCACAAATTCGTTTATAGAGCGGGCCACATTCATACATCATCACGGAAGAAAGGACAGAGAAAAAGAGAAGAAAAGAAACATCCATATCCGAACCGGGATTCGAACCCGGGATTAACAGCTTAGGAGTCAGGAACGGCTTCAAGTTCATTACTTACCGTATTTAATAAAAAGGGATGAATATGGCATTTTCTATTTTCTATACACACAATCTTTAGGAACTTGAAATTTTCGAAATTTTAACAATATTAAATCATGACCATGTCTAACTGCATATCAAAATATCTCTTGAAAGTCTGAAATGCAAAGATGTTATTAATATTCAAAGTGCATTAAAACACCATTTCTTAATCAGTTTGTCATGTGTTATTAAAGCAAACAGTTAGGATTTTACAAGGGGAAGTGATTGAAATCACTTTCATTCATTAGAGTAAAAAATAAAGATTCAGTGTCATTAACCTTCCCCAGACATTTAATAAATTACATAGCTTTCTTCAAAAATTTTATTTTTACTCGCAATCGGTTGGAACTATTCTTTTTTTTATTGACTCATGAATATAGCCTAAACGTAAAGGAAAGATTCTTGCAAAGGTTTTTAAAAACTATTACAACTACTATTCCTATTTATATGGAATAATTAATGTCCTAATAATTTTAAATAATTTTTTAAACTCTTCAAAAAGTTTGTCTTGTAGAAAAACTTCAAACTTAAATCCTAATACTTTTTATTAAAAACCTGGTTTTTGATAAATGTAATTCTTAATGGAACACATGCATTTATGAAAACTTTTCCCGCCCAACAATGATTCAATCGGCAGATAACTACCCGAAAAGAATTAATAGAAAGAAAAATAAATAAATGACCATCTAACGTGACTGCAAGAAAATCTTTATTAGTAGAATATTTTTGAAATAAGACCCTAGATGTTTATCAGTAATGGAACCTACCAATGTTATATTTGGTTTATTTAGAAAAAGGTAGAAAAATTGCTTCTATTTATAATCATATTTCTGAATAAAGAAGATTTTCCTTTACTCAAATTTTTTTTGTATTTTATAGATTATTATTTCGGCATATTTTCCAGTTAATATTTCCTTCTGTCATTTCATAAAAAGAATGAAACATTAGATATGATAATGGCTATAAAATTAATGTAATCAATGGGTCATTTATCAAACAATTGAGGGCATATAATATATTTTTGCAGAAGTAAATTCACTAAAAAATAAATAATCAAAATGATAATGATGACAATTTTTCACAAGAAGCACTATATGTTATTACGCAATGATGAGAATGAAAACATTTTCGTTATAGGTGTATTTGCTTGCAGTTGGTGGATACAAGATTTAGCAAAAGTGGGAAACGAAGGATTTAAGTTTAATTTGTTTAGTTACTCATTATCATAAAAACCAGCATTTAATTTATTATTACAACAATAAAAACATATTTTAGGATTAAGGGTTATGCGTAGAAAATTTAAAAAGTATTTGGTCGAAAATAAGCAGCCAAGGTTAATAAATCAGCTTATATGCTGGTTTATTAACCCTTTGACCACATTCGACGCATCAGAACGTCATGCATTAATTTGACCAAAGTCGCACATGACGTTCTGATACGTCATTGAAAATGAGATAATATTTAACATGTTCATTCTTATTAATTTCCAAGTAACAATGATAGTGGTGATGATAGTGAGATAAAACCAAGATGCAAAAGACGTACAAGATACTTATCAAGCAGTGATAGTGAATCTTCTCCTGAGAAATTAGATCAATGGAATTGGGATGAAAAAGACAATGTACCTAATGTAAAACGGTTTCGTGAAGTACCTGGAATAAATCCTTTGTGTCTGCGAAGGCTAGGTGCTAATCCTAAACCTTTGGATGTTTTGAATGAAGTCCTAAATGAAGATTTTTGGAATAGCATAGTGGAAGAGACAAATAGATATGCCAGACAAGTGATAGAAAAAGGTTTTGGAAAAAAAAGAAACAAAAGGTGGGAGCCAATAAATTCTAATAATTGCATAAAATATGCTGTTCTTACAAATTACTTTACCCCAAAAAATTAAATGTGCTCCAAATGCAAAAAATTATTCGAATAAATGTGCATCCAAAGGGTTAATTTTATTACTTCGAATGTTAATATTTCAAACTAGTGTCAACTATTCGGAGTTAATCTCTCTCGAAAAAAGCTTAATGTAATATAATTATAATACATAAAAATATTTTCAAAAATGAGATTATAGGAGGCAATGCCAATTATATAACACTTTACCGCGTCTAGTTTCTTATGCATCTTGCCTTAATTGGGATTTTAATATTGTATACTCTGAAGAATATAGAAAATATTTGCAGAAATTTATCACTTATTACTCTTTAAATATGCTTATCTTACATTGTAGAGATATTTTTCATAAGTTTAAATTTTTCATCATGTTTTATTTGAGGAATAAGAATTTTTTTAGCATAATAATATTTTATATGACATTATTTTAATCGAAGGCGTGTCAGTGTAGTATACTTTAATGCCGACATTGCTAGTACTGATAATTTAAACATTATATAACTATGTTTTTTAATTCACATATTAATTTCCTAAAATATGTTATTTATTTTACTAACTGTGTGAGATAAATCATCCTTGGAATAGAATTATGAGATAAAGTTAGGAAAGGATCATTACCAAATATGGGCAAATACTATGTCATCTAACGTCATTTCATGACACTGATGATGTCTTCTCGCGCCACTATTTTTAACCAATCAGAGATTAGTATTCCACACTCTTCTGGAAATGTCTCATTAATTCTATTCTCTTGTAGATCAGACATATTCTAGAAATATGGTTTGTTGAATTTTATCTTTTATAATTAAAACAAAAACCTTCTTCTACTTAAATGGATGCTTAACTGATGGAGAATTGTGTTATTAAAAATAATAAAAATGACTGCTTATGAGAAGTATAATATGCTTTTAAAATATTACACATACCCGCACGAACATATATATATATATATATATATATATATATATATATATATATATATATATATATATATATATATATATATATATATATATATATATATATATATATATATATATATATATATATATATATATATATATATATATATATATATAGCGAGAGAAAAAGAGATTCTATTTTACATATACTGTGTATAATAAATCTACTTTATAAGATTCTGTATTTAATTTTTTAAAATCTATTACACCTATTGCACGAAAGCTGACTATTTTCAGTTATGAAACCATACTGTGCCATATAATATGATGAGAAAAATATTGCCATTGAAGCTGCTAAAAATGTTTGCTAATCAGAATTGAAAGAAATAATATAGAAAATGATGAAAAGAAAGAAAAAGAAAATGAATGTATTGTAAAAATGTTTAAAAAATACTAAAGAAATTATTCTGAAAATATGAAGTCACACAAAATTCTCTCTTGTTTTTATATATAATTTGATATTTATAAATACAGATTTGAGTAACCAATATTAGTGATTTACTAATATAAATCCCTGAATACCATATTCATATTATTAAAAATTTCTGTAATTAAAAGATATTTTAAATACATTTGAACTTTTTATAGAAGCTCATAATTAAAGAAGAAAATAAATAATTAAAATGCTTACGTTGTTAATCACTTAAATATGTAACTCATTTTTAATAAGTGCAATTAAATTTTATTATTTTCCTTAGTAATTCATTTTTTCTGAAGATGAATTGCTAATATGATTATATATCAGTAAGAAGTAACATTTTAAATTCTTATGTGAATTCTCTTACTCAACGATGGGATAGTTGCCAAACGGGTTGATAGTAACTTTACCTTTTTCATTTATTTTATTTTATCCTGGAACAAGAGAATGAAAGGAGCTATAGTGGAACAGAATACATTTTACTCCAAAGAGGGCATTTATTATGAAGTTTAATGAATGCCTTGAAAGCTTATATGGGAAAAGGATATTCTGATGAAAATAAATGAGCACTTAAACCTAACGTGCTATCCACAGTCCAAAGCTTTTAATAGTTTTCCTTCAATGATTTCAGGAATAATAGATATCTAGAGATTCAATGGAAAAAGAAAAGTTTAAAAGCATCTTCTCTATGATGTGTATAATGCTGATTATCTAGGTAATTGCTTGTACTGCAAATAGTTTGTGAATGTATTCTACTTCTGTGTTTTAAATTTTTAATACTATTGGGAGGTAGCAATCTGGCAATTGGCCAAAAAGTTGTAGATTATTAGTTTTTTTTCATTTTTAAATAAAGTAATTGATTGAAGTGATTACAGGTAATGTATAATACTCTAAATCTCTAATATTTAATAACGGCTTCAAATTCATTAATGGTATTTAATGAATTAGAAACTGTTATTAAATATTAGAGATTAGATTAGCCAACCGATGGCTGAGTGGTCAGCGTTCCTGACTCCTGAGCTGTAGGTCCCGGGTTCGAATCTCGGTTCGGGAATGGATGTTACTTTCTTTCTCTGTTCTCTCTGTGTTTCTTTGAACTTTCTTCTGTGATGATGTATGAATGTGACCCATTCTATAAACAGGTTTGTGGTGGTATGGCGCGGACAGCGTTACTCGCCTCTGTGACTTGGTTCACAGGTGCCCGCTGGGTAACAACAAATGAGTCGCAGTTTCTGGCCTTGTTGCGGCATAGGGTTTGTCACTCAAGTGCCCACCGTCGGAAAAAAAAATTAGATAAACTATTGTTAAAATTCACTGAATAAATTATATATATATATATATATATATATATATATATATATATATATATATATATATATATATATATATATATATATATATATATATATATATATATATATATATATATATATATATATATATATATATATATATATATATATATATATATATATATATATATATATATATATATATATATATATATATATATATATATATATATATATATATATATATATATATATATGTATATATATATGTATATATATATATATATATATATATATATATATATATATATATATATATATATATATATGTATATATATATATATATATAAGATATCTCTATTTCTTCTTTCTTATTGATTAAATTACTTCGAAATTTAATGAATAAATTAAGATATATCAGTGATTGAATTATTGTTAAGAGTCAAGTACCTCGGCTTTATTGTAGCATTTTGTGCCAAATATTAATCCACTCATTGATACATAAGTTTCATTCGATTGGGTCATTTTCTTTATTTAAAAAGTCTGAAGACACCTTACTTCATTTATAGAATCTAAGGATACTTTAATAGAGTTGATGTATGGATCTTCACAATTTTGAAGCTGGAACCAAATAGAAGATCTAAAGACTTATACTAACCCACACATATCATTTCATTTGATGTATATTTCAATCAAGACTTATCTTACATGCCAAAGCAACTATTCATTACTTCAAGAAAAAGATACATATCAGGTGAATTAAAATTATTCACAAACTAATTGTATGTGTGGAAACTAATTTTGCCTCCCTCACCAGAGACTTTACATAATAATTAAATAATCCATCGTTAAGATGCAGAAATCAGCATGAAAAGTTGATTTGATTCAAATATAATTTTTTCCGTAAAATGTAAATTAAAACATACTTCCCATCAATAGTCAAACTTGTGTATTCTATTTATATTTAAAAATACAATAATTATTTCTTTATAGTTATTAAAGTAATTCGCTCAGTAAGAATTTGAAATTTATTCCTTGAAAATAATTAAATTAAATCTACAACTTGGCAGAAATGCGCGTGTGAGCTGTTTCTATTAACTCGAATGAAAACATTAAAAATTTATTCATATACTTAATTGCTTAAAAATAGGCATATTTTTGTATTTATGTGAAAGTTTTTAAACTTCAATAAATAAATTATTAAATATTACCTGAGTATTGAAAGTATAAACACATTCCTATACTTTCGAAATAATATTCAAATTTTATGAAAGTAAACTAATTATCATTTAAGTGTTAAAAATTGATAATAAATATTTCAGAAATTAGATACAAAAATCATTAAATATCTTTCTATACTTCACATTTATTTTGAAATAAAAACTAAATCATAAAACTTACTAAGCAATACTTTAGTAAGTTTAATAACAAATTATACATGTTCCCAATCACACATATATTGCAAGCGTATGCTTACATGTATTACTTCTGTGCTTTACATATCTGTGCAATAATAAAAATATAATTCCATTAATAATAAAAATACAGTTATTCAATCCAGCAGAATATCAGCCTTTAATATTGAAAAGATTAAAATGTTTAAGACGCATACATTGAGTGTCATAATATTGTTGGATTCATAATATGTTTAATTTGATTATTGTCAAGACACCTTTTTCTGCAGTTATCTAATTTTTTACAAAAAAACAGTTCTTAAATTTTTTAATGTAAAAGTGTTTGTTAGAATATATTTATGTAATTAAAAAAGTGTTAAAAATGACAAAAGTTACGAAATAAACACTTGCGAACTAAAAATAATATTAATAAGCATTGAACAGAGGAAATACGTTTAATAAACAGTAAAATGTTGTGCAGTGTTAACTGTCATTTCATTTCATCATATAGTGAATCGATATCTTAATATTTTTTTGTAATAATAGGTAAAATTTTCAAAAAATGAAAAAAAAAACCACAAATATTTTCAGATGACAAAATGAGTTGATAAATCTTGAGAAGACTACATTCTCCTATCCGAACTTTAATATAATATGCAGTTTTTTGTCCAATTCGGAAAAAACACTTCAAAATATTGGAACCATCAAGAAAATTCTATAAACCGCCATCAAAATGCCCTAAGAAGTTCTTCATTTGTTCCTCTCTTTATTTGAAAGAGAGTACATTGACTCATAAATTACCTTGTTTCCAGTCTGAAGTCAGGTTGCGACATTTGTAAACCTGCGAGAGAAGAGTGCCTTTTATTATTTCATAGCTTCATTCGAATCCATAAGCACTTTTTCTTAACATTCGATTACTGTGCTTGCTACTCGAAACTATACGCGTGTATTGCAATTGTTGAACGGAGCACCAATTTATCTTAAAATATTCGGCTACTTTGAAAAGTTGATTTTTGAGTACATGTGTCAATTGATTTTATTTGTGAATCTCGTACTTTGATTGATAGTCATGAATATGAAACCGTTATTTGGCTTATACATCCGAAAAGAAGTATCAACATCGTCTTTAGCTCAAGCAAAATTATCAATTTATAGGCGATTTTCTCTCATAACTTTATTTTTCACAAAATCTCTTTGGGTGTGAGAGAGGGGACATGGATTTGAGACCGGAGGTGGTGCTTGAGAGACTGACTATTTTTGGATTCATGGGGCTGGTGTGATGGTACTGTCACGCCAGTCGGGGATAAGCAACAACAACAACAACAAAATCTCTAAGCCACTTCCCCCATTGTTAACATGATATCTCAAGTAATAATATGAAGATATTTGTATGAAACTTGGCCTACATGTTTTAGGTGCTTTTATCTATGAAATGAAGCAAAAGTTTGAATATATATATATATATATATATATATATATATATATATATATATATATATATATATATATATATATATATATATATATATATATATATATATATATATATATATATATATATATATGTATATATATATATGTATATATATATATATATATATATATATAGGAAGAACTTTTATATTTACAGCTATTCTTACAGGGAATGTTCATTAAAATTTCATAAAATACCTATAGTGCTGTATATTTTTAATCATATTTTCTTTATCGCTCAGTATTTTTCTTAGATATTGCTTCATTTCAAAGTAAATTGTCGCATAAATTTCATGCTCAAATTAATCTAAGATTGATGGATTAATAATTTTCTGTAGAGTTTCGGCCGTTTTGTTAAAATTTCACCAAAATTTCCCTAAAAATAACCAATTAAAAAAAATATACCATTTGTAATTAAAATTTTTACTAATTTTATGTTTTTGCATCATAATTTATCTAAAAACAAAATAAAAGAAAAAATTAATTTTTAAGGAAGAATTAGCTTGATCATAGGTAAATACTTTAAATTTTAATAGAAAATAGTGACAATGATGTCCATTTCTGAAGATGAACTGTTTTCAAACCAATATTATATTTGATTATTCTCTCCTTTATCTTAAAAGCCAAAAGTTATAAATTTTCTATAACGTTCATGTTTGGTTTTTGAAGAGGAATATAAAGTATAATTCTTAAACACATCACAAATAACCAAAGCTTACAATTATGGTTTGTATATGTCGATAAACATTGTTTTAACTCATTTGATGACTCTAAATATAGTCTTACGTATTGAGAGTCTAGAATCAAAGGTTGTCTGGTTAGAAATCTAACATCCTGTATTATAGTTTCTGGGTTCGATTCCCGTTTCGGGCATGCATATTTGTGTTTATTTGAAATTTGCTTTAAGCTAAATATCGCAATCGAATTGGTCCTTGTGTGAGAAAAAGGATCTTACATCAATTTATGCTAATTATTTCGAGGCAACTTCATTTCTTGCTATTGTTATTTTTGATACAAATTTAAATGCTTTGAATATTTATAAATGGAATAATATATAATTAAAAAACTCTAAAAATGGAATAAGTTCTAATTAATAAAAGTAATGCTTGAATATTGAGCAACAGCCTAAAAATAGCACCTTTAATTCAGATAGAAAACAATCAGATGAATTCATATAATAGTACTTTATATACCAATGAATAATTTTACTAATATATGTAACAGAAGACATTATTGTGAAATTTATAATTAGCACTAGTCTAGTAGGGTAGACATGGTTTTGCTTTCTCAAACAGAATTACTCAGCATTTATTTCATATTGCGCTTTTTATACGTTAATTAATTTAAATAAAAATAAACCAAAAAAATTAATTTGAAAATCTTATTTATGTCTTATAAGTTATTATAAAAACTAAGAAATAATTTATTGAAGTCATTATTAAAATTCACTTTATATTAAAATTCAGTTGATTTATAATTAAATTAAACTATGAAATTCTTTTGAAAGTTTATAAGTAAGATTTTTATTATTATCACATTTTCAAGCGAAAATTACAAGGCTTTCTATAGAAAGCACTGAAGAAAATTAGAAGTCAGTTGCAGTGACTGTAAACTCATGACAATCGAATAACATTTGTACAATCCACAAAAAAATCAAATGAGAAAACCAACAAAATGAAAAGTTTTAACACTCTTAGAATTACTGTAATGATTACCATCCTTTTTTCGGATTCTCTATTTGTAATGCGTCATCTGCTAATAGATGCGTTTGAGATAATAACTGGATTTCAGATAATTTGAAATTTTACTGTTGGAAATAGGTGCCAATTAGTTCGGATTAACATCCTATTCTGCTGTCCTTACAATGCCACATCAAACGCATTTAGGTGAAAATATAACTAAAGCAGAGACTTCCAATTAACGTTCTAAAATTATAATCTGGAAATATTTCGAAACATTTTCAATTTAATTGATTAAAAATAGCACATATAGTCAAATAATTTATCTTTTAAAAAGTTTTAATATTGACTTTTACGAAATATCTCAAAGAGATTAATGAGCTTTTTATTTGAACAGGATATTAACAGTATGATTAATATATATATATATATATATATATATATATATATATATATATATATATATATATATATATATATATATAGTGTAGTGTGTGTGATGATATGTGTGTGTGTGTGTGTGTGTGTGTGGATAAATTTCCTATATGTTCATTATTTCATAGTGAGTTTTTGCAATGATAAAAATTGTGTTTTTTTCTTCAAATTCTCGCTAAAACCAAGCGATATGTGAATAAATTATACCTTTTAATCAATGACATTTTTTTAATTTAATTTTCTGAATATAAAAACGTTTTTTGACTTACATTAAAATTTATATCTAAGTTTTAATGTAATTAAAAATTTTATTTTCATGGATCAATTTTATCATAATGATCTGAATGATCATCATTTTCTTATGATAACTTTATTCGTAAGTTCCCTATGTATTATAGAACGGTTTAATATAACTAATAATAATCCCCAAAATCCATCAAACGTTTTACGTATTATATTCTTTTCTAAAACTGCTTTTTATCTTCAATATGAACGGAACAAATTGTGAATACATTTAATTTCATTAATATGATGTTTAGAAAACCGTCTGAGATAAAAGCAGGAAAAAAAAGAGTTGTGGAAAAATATTCCCAATCGTAAAACTTCGATTAAATAGGAAAACACTCAACAGAAAATAACGAACTCCGTTATTTCTGTCAACATTTGACTATTTCGGGAAAGTCAGGTATTATTTTTACTCTCTCCCATGAAATGCTCCTGTCTTGCCAATTTGGCGATGATATTTGGCCGGTTTTCGATCGATTCCGAATCGAAGGAGGTATGATCAATAAAAACTGATGATGATGCGCGAACTTGAAACGTTTTCTCCTCTTCTCGCTATGGACTTGCTTCATTTTCTTTCTTTTTTAGGCTTCATAAGGGAATTCGATTTTTTTCCCAAGTGATTCTCTGACCTACTAACTCAGAAACTGATACTTATTTAATTTAAAAAAATGTTTGTTTTGAACATTTCGCTAATGGAAAACAAACGGGATAAAAATTTAAATTCTTATAGTGTAAATTGAGACTTATCACCTTAGAATTGAAACGAATTGCAGTTGTTCAGTTTTCTGTTGGATAAGTTACAAAATTTTATGGCCAAATAAACAATATTATATCTTAAGAATTATTTGCACAGGAAAATGAATGTAATAATATGTTACACATTACTATCACTTAGCATTCAATTTTACCAATAAGTTTAATAATATTTATATTCTTATGAATATTATATTAAGAATATATAGGAAATACATAAAATTTGATTTATATTTAAATATTGTGATAACAAAATACAACTTAATTATTTCATTAAAGAATCTTTTAATTTATTTCGTTAAATATTTTATTCCTAAAATATAGAAATTAAAATTTAAACTAAGGAATTATATTGCTTACTTTATTTATTGAATTAGAAATGTAATTAAGAGCTTCACATATTTCTAGATCAAACTGAAATAAATTATTTCTGTTGCAAAAAAATTCTAGTTATTCATATTAAACTCCAATATGCAATAAAATGTTTTTAAAATAATATGTTGTGAAAGTTTTTTTTTATCTTTACAGAATGCATAACTTAAAAAAAGTCCTCAGATTTTTATTATCATGAATATGTGGTATCATTTCCAGAAAATGCTTTATTCATTCTTATTTTATGCAAATTTTTAAGTTCTTAAAATTCATCGTCTGTATTCTTCAATATCTAAAAATTATTACTGGAGTTCATTCATATTGTCAATGTAAATAGTATTCAAACATATACATAATAACAACTGTTCAGTGATTATAAAGTTCATACAACCAAATTTGCCACATATATTGGTGCTAAGTTAAATTCCGGTTTTTTTCTGTTTATTGATTATATAAAAAGCAATAACTTCTCAACTTGAACGTATATCAACAACTCAACTTGAAAGAGACATTTTAATATAGTTGCGTTTTATTTGAATCTGATTCTTTTAACAAGAAATTAATTGAGTTTAATTAGATGCCAAGCGATTTTAACACATTCAATTCTTATATCTATATCTAGTGAATTTATTGGACCAAATACTTTCACTAATGTTTGTTTTAAGAATAATTCAGAAAACGCTGTTGCCAATACATGATCTGTACGATTGTTGAATCCCTAATAACTCTTACATATTATTGTTACCAATTTAATATTTAGCTATTTTTGTTTGTTGCTATTAGTTATAACTCCGCTAAAGAAAGAAAATATGGCTTACATTTTCATTCTGAGATTACTTGTTTGGTAATGGTAAGGTTATTTTACTCTTTTATGTTTCATTAAAATTAACATTTAATAATTAAACAGTATTAAATTTAAAGCATTAAAAATGCTAATATTTCACTTAAAGGATTATAATTTTTTAAACTGATCGGTGATTAACTTTATCCTTAACTTAAGCAAATGCATAATGTATAGTCTGACAAATAAATTTATCTCATAAATTACAGGGCATTTTTAGTGATAGAGGTCGATATTCTTGAGACATAAAGGAAAAAAATTAGTGTGGTCACTTGACATATATATATATATATATATATATATATATATATATATATATATATATATATATATATATATATATATATATATATATATATATATATATATATATATATATATATATATATATATACTCGTTTTGGGCAATAACTAGAATAAAACCTGATATCTTATACTTAGAAAAGCGTATTTTACCATTATATAATTAGTTCCAAATTAAATATCTAAATATAGATAAAAACTTTCAGAAATACTAGAAAAAACTTGGAAAGCTTATTTAACGAATAATTCAATTGTTTTGGAAGCACAAGTAAAATTAATTTTGAAATTACTTTACTAGCTCGAAAGTCATGTATTAATACCAGAGTCTATACTTAGATTTTAAATATATCTCAAATGAATATTTAATAATCCCAATTCATATAACAGTTTTAAATCTTAAATGGTATCAAAAATTAAATTTCTAGGTGCACAAAACATAAGGAATGTTGATATTTTATTGGTTAATCTACAGGCACAAATTTCTGAAACCAATGAGAAAAGTTACTCCTCAATGTGTAATGTTTAATCTTAAATTTGAAATCTTGAAGAAATATTATTTAATTCTTTGATTTCATGTTGTTTTGTGTTAGATTGAAGCTTTATCATTCAACCCAACGTCCTGTGATCAGTTAATGTTTCAATTTTATATGTTTATTCATTATTTATTTAAATGTTTTAGCCGTTTTAATTAAATATATTTATTCTGAGATGAATGACAGATATTTTAAAGCATTTATTTTAGGAAAAAAGGGAGTTGTTTCAAAATGAAAGTTATTTATTAAGAAAAAACACTTTGTTGCTTTATTAATCTTGTGAATTAATAAATATAAGTAACTTAATAAAATCAAGAAGTATAAACAGCTAGTACGCTATGGCATCAAACGTATTTTTGTTACTAATTTAATTTTCTATGAAAACTTTAATGTGGCGGTATATCTTAAAAGACCCAGGTAGCAATTAAACAATCATTTATTTATTTTTTGTTATAATATTCATTAATACGAAATAAAAATATTATTACTTATTGTTTTACAAATTATTACAGCTTTATAAATTACAGAAACATATCACAAATGACAAATGTATGTATGAATACTGATATTTCTTGCATTTAAGTATTTTTAATAATATTGTATCTCACATATTGAAATTATTTTATGTCCAGTTGTAAGCCATGTAAGTCACAATAAATGAAGCCTTTATTCATTTTGTAACTTTTTAAATTACAATATGTGTAAATTATTCATAAACTATATTAAGGCGGATCTATTCGTGTATAACTAATATGTGAAACTAAAAATGTGGGTTATTTTCTTTGTTTTTTTAAAGAAGACACAGATATAACTTGATAGATTGGGACAAACCCTGTCTGAGAATCAGTTGGACGATTAACTCAGTACACGAGAAAGATATGTTATAAGAAAATTTGCATCCTATATTTAGTACTAAGTAAAGTCATGTAAGATTTTTGTAGGCAGCACATTTTAGAATACAGCGTAATAGGTGGATTGATAATAACTGCACAATTTAACAAAATAACTTGTACTATTTTCTAAAGTGACACAGCTTTTATTTTTAATTAAGATAACAATTGATTGGAAATCAAATTTCAAATACCCAAAAAATGATTCTCTAGATTTGAGTACTGTTCACTGAATTCCATTTGTATATCAATCTTTTTTATCTTAAATTTTTCTCAATAAATCGACAAGAATGACATATTTACAAATGTACATTGATTTTTAAGGTTTAAGATTGTCATAAACACTTCAAAATCACAATCTTGTAGATTTATAAATCCTAAACGAATAAAAGAATAACAATATATTTATGTACTTCTTCATGTAAGTCTAATTATCATCATCATATTTGGCCAGACAGACCAGGGTAGGCCATTGCCTTCCTTTGAAGTCTGCTCCACTACATTCTATTTCTTTGACTTTTGCGCTAATTTCCCGTCTCCACTGACTCCATACATTCTATTTTAGATTCACTCCTTTTCCTATTTGTTAGAGGTTTATGTAAGAACTGTTTAATAAGGAATTATCATTCACTTTAAATATATGAGCTTTCCAGTTCCTCGGATTTTTTATGAACTTTATAATATGTGTCTAGCCATAGATTTTATATATCTCAAAGATTGTATATACCTCTCTATAGATTGTTTATATCCTCTTCTTTAAATATTGTTGATTTCTATCCTACCAAGAATGGCTCGCAGAATTTTTCTTTCAAAAGTGACTGTTTTGTTTATTTCAGTTTTGATCAAGGTCTAGATTTCTGAGTCATAGGTAAGTATTGGTATAATTAAAGTTTTACATGGTAAAATCTTGTATTTCTTGACAGCTATGAGGATTTAAAAAGTCGCTTTAGTCCGTAAAAGGCTTTATTTGCATTTATGAGGTGACCCTTGAATCTCTTTGACTATACAGTTATCAGCAATAATTATATAAACAAGATTAATGAAACTGCACAACCCGAAGTTTGTGAGAATTAATTTCTAGATGGGATTCGTGGGATGTTCCATTACTCAGTACTGGCATATGCTTGGTCTTTTCGCTGTTTAGGATAAAACCCATACTATTACCAGCATGTTGTAAAGAAAGAAAATCATCTTTTAGTTCAAAAAAAGTTCATAAATTGTTGTATATATCGTCCGCATAGGCTAAACAAAATATTGATTTTGAGAATATGTTGCCTCTGATATTTTCTAATTCCAAAATCTCTTATGATTTTCTCTAAAGCAACATTAAAAAGAAGACAGAATAAAAAATAACATTATTTTATTTCTTCTGATGCCACCAACTCCGTCTAGTGGTCAGAGTACCTGACTGTGGATAAGGTGGTCCTGGGTTTGAATCCCAGTTTGGGCATGAATGTACTTTCTCTCTCTGTCTATCCCGTCATTTGAAATTTCTTTGTTTGAATGAGTTATATTAATGATTTCCCCTACCCTAATAAACGAGTACCTATGGCATATGTGTACTGAGGAAGTGGGACTCCACACCAAAATATGGTTCAGTTGGAAAAGTGGAGCAGCGCACCTCATAATGCCAGCCGAGCTGGCACAAGATAACAGCAATAACAACATTTCTTCTGATACATATTTTAAAATTTTGAATCTGCTAGTAGTTTTGAATATACTTGCAACTATAAGTCTAATTGGATTAGATGGTATTTGAAATGTAGCCAGTTTCATATAAGTGATAAGTGATTTCTGATTTTATGATACTCTGCGGAAATAACAAGCAACTTATATATAATAAAGTCATTTACATCACATTCATAAGAGTCTATAATATGAATATGATGAATATGTGTGTGAAAGAATTTATGAATATATCTCCTATTAATTTCAGAGGAATATCATAAGTTACTTATTACTTAATAATTAATTCATGTTTTTGTAACACTGAAATGTGTCGATAGCAAATTGCTTTTAGCAATCACACGCATTTAAATTACACTCATGAGCTTCTAACACTCATTAGAGATAATAAGTAATTTATTATTCTCATATATTTATTAAACTCATATATTATTCTTTTAGGACTGATTTGTTATGCAATTATGTTTTGCAATGTTTACTTCAAGCTTTTTCGAATAATGATTTATTTGCGAATTACATAGCTATAAAAATATTATGTATGAAATATTCAATTTTAAACAAGATAAATTCAGCAACTGAAAATTACTAAAATGGAAATTAAAATGCTTTTTTATTGAATTTTTCGTATTAATATATTGATTCTGGTCTTACAGTATTGTCAAAAATGAATATAAAAGACATACATTGTTGTTTCTCACATCGTTTTATTGTATAAGAAATGAGCAAATATTTAAAGGCTTTTATAAGATAATTAGAGTTAAGTTTTGAATCGCGGCAACTCATATTTTCTTCATATTATCCAGAAATTTTTCAATTTTCTGTGAAGATTTATTTACACATTCTAATAAATACAACAAATATAAAATTTATTCTTAATATTCTGTTAAAGATGATATATATAAACTTTTTTTTTAAAAAGACACCGTTTTTTAAAACATGAAAATTATTTTCATGAAATTAAAGTCTATTTTCTATAAAAATACGCATTATATGAGAAATTTTTTTATGATTTTGTACTTTTCCTTTTTATTTCCTTACAATTCATTTAAAAAATAGAGGAACATTTTTAATTTCTTAAACTATTTACATCATATTCGCACTTAATACCTTAGTTAAGTTTTATTTCTGAGTATTGAATCCGAGATTTGTAAGCGTTTATTACCCAAGAAATCTTACGAAAGATATTAAGCTATTTATATAGCGAAAATTAAAATTGTTATGGATAAAAATGTTTTCTGTGCGAAGTTGATGTGCAAAAACTATTAGTCCTTAATTCTTCCTTATTAAAATATAATAAAATTATTATTTATACATTTAATTTTGAGCATTTTCACTTTTACTTCGTTATATATACGTATGTATACTGATAAAGTAATATCTATCTCAATGCACTTGAGTTAAAGAAAAATTAAACAGTAAGAAGAGCCAAAAGTTAAGAAACAAAATCCTTAAATTTTACATTGCTTTTATTTGTTTAGTTAAATGTTTCAACACGTAATGAATCAGCACAATTATAGAGTTTTAAATGTCCTATTTGTATAAATATGTCTTACTCTTAACTAAAAGATTTCTTATATCATAACATAAAGTATATTGTGATGTTATTTAAAAAGGAGATGATTCGAAAAATAAAATGTATACATATTTTTAAATATTTATAAATTTGATGTCTAAAATCCGAGATTTTAGATACATTTTAATTTAATATTTCCTATGTATAGCATAGGTAAAAATATAAGGTTTTTTTACAAAGGCTTACTCTTTCCTCTCAATATATTATAGTACGAGATTAATATTTCGAGAAATATATTTGAAATTTAAAGTTTGTTTGTTCTTAATAAGAATTTTATTTATTTTTAAAAATAAATTTTTATTTTTTGGGCTGGATGATTGTTTTATTAAAAATTTTTGAACGATATAATCTTTAAAAGGTATCAGTAATGAATTACTTCTTACTAATATTTGCTGTTAACAGTGAAAAATAAGTTTTAAAATATAACAAAATAGTATTTTTTGTTATATCAGGGAATTAAAAATTTAACTTCTATTAAAATATTATATTTTCACTATCAAATATTTCAATTTATTTTCTATTTATTTACTATGTCAATTTTACAATTTCAATAAAAAAAGAGCCCTTATTAATCATAAAGCATTTCATGCATTAAGTATTTCTTCCTTTTCCTCTGTTTCAACTTTTAACGTTCAATAGATTTGAAGATAGTAGAAAGACCTAAATTTTATGTTAGCTCTTTCAATAAATTTCTTGAAAATCGATACAAATTTATTGTTGAATCAGAAGGAAGCGTGCAAGAAAATATGGAAACAAATAAACAACGATCGACACATAGTATTTATTTGCACTTATTTATTGTTACTTTGTGTTTGTTTCTTCTCCACCAACCATAGATTCTCTTTCCTGTTCTCTGCATCACGTGATTAGAGTTACTAAACAGTCACCAAACAATTAATCGATATTCCTCTGTACCAAAGGGAGCCATTTTTCATACATAATCAGGAAACAACAGAAAAGGTGGAATGAACTGATAAAACGTCAGATCGCCTATGGCTTTCGCTATTTAATTCCCGTGTGGTTAAGGTTAAAAAATTATAACATTTTCACATGATTTTATGGTTCTTTACATATATTAAAAAGATGCTTGTTTAAAATTCAGAAAAGAGATTTCTCACAGTTGAATTTATATTTTTTAAATTCTATTTATAAGTGTGTTTTTTTATTTATAATGTCGTTAGTGACTAATATGATTACAGGTATGGATATACAAGCATGTAATCAAATGAATAATATACATATGTTACATAACAATTTCATGAATTCGGATTTTTCTGGTTTTCTAGATGTATCTTTTACTGTAATCCATTACCATAGAGTGATGCAGAATCATTTAACAATCAGTAAATCATGTAATTATACTTATATAGAAGATTATACTTACATATCATGTAATGATACTTATTTAGATATATTATACAGAAAGATACATGTAATTATACTTATATAGACATGTATAATAATTATATATAACTATACTTTGATACATCCTTCTTATATATATTCTACTCAATAATGACGGTATTTTATAATTCATAAATTTATCTTTTATATGTATGAAACTAATTGAGATATATTCATGATTGAAAATTTTTTAATATTCCAGGGAGTTCGAAAGCAAACTATAATTGATTCCTTGTCCTCAAATGTTTTCAATATTATGAATGCCACTTCTAAAGATGGAATACTCTCCCATCATTTTAAGAATTTAAAATTCAAAATTCACTCCAATTTTCTATCAAAGAATACGAATTTAATGGAAAAAATTAATTCAGTTTTAAATGAACGCAGAGAGTTATAGTTATTTTTTCTTTCTCTCTCTTTATATTTTTTATGTTTATCAACTAGCAAACTAGCAAAATTACTTTTTAAGCAGATTTTTTCAAATCGGGTTTCAAAAGAAATTTTAAGATTTCCTACCAGTATCTCAATGATTATGAATATAAAGATTATCTGAATCTATGGATAAACTATATGTTGTTGCTTTCCGGGGAAGAAACCCAAAATATCAACAAACAGTTGTCAGTGCCTTTATTCAATAATTTATGGCTTGACTCCCACCTCTGATTTCACTGAATAGCTTTTTATAATGACTTCATTTCAAATAATTGTTTACTATGTACTATTCAGATAGGAACAGACCATTTAAAGTGGCCAAAGAATGTGAATCCAATCCACCAATTATTCAACGGGAAAGAATATTTTAACTATGTAGTGAATTTGATTGAAAGCCTTTAATGATTACCATTGCTCCTTCCATAAAAAAATTTAGAAGTACCTCAATTAAAGTTGGCAAAATTAATTTCTGTTTGATATCAATTTATTTCATTTTTAAGAGAAAATCATACACTTTAAATGACTTTTCCTTTTACTTTGTTTTCTAACTCGGGTATTCCTAACATCATGTGTAGGCATCCTTACGTCTGAAAGAGTTTTATGAAGAATAGTTTTAAAATAACTTAATTTAATTCTATTATGTTGTTGTTGTTATTTATGACACTTGGATAAGCCAAGCTCGCTAGGCAATGGCAAGGCGCAATTGACTCAAAATGGTACGTCTTTCGTTTTATCCAGAGCACCACGAAGATGAAAGTACGTCTTTGTTCTAAGACTCCTCCGATAGATGGTACCACAAGAAGATCCATTTCCTCAATTTTCACTTTTATCTGGAAGGGTAGGAAATTTTCTCCAGACCATTATACCTTCTCAACGACCCACCACGGGACGTTCGATTCCATAGATTTAACGAGCACGTATATCACATGTACTCGGTGGGTCTTTGGCGGCATTAGGAATCGAATCCAGCCCTTCCGGACAAAAGGCCGATGATCTAACCACTAGGCTACCACGGTCCATGAAAATTTAATTTTAATTAAAAAGTTTTGTATTAATAATGTGTTTCCATAAAATATGTTCTATTGTAATGAAATATAAGAACGAAGCAAATTTCTTTCAAATCATATTATAAATTAAGCTACATTTATGAAAGCAAGAGCAAGTAAAACTGTCGACAATTTCATTTCCTCATATTTTGTTCTAAACTTTACATCATCTTTTCTAAAGTAAAGGTTCCATGGCAGTGAAATAGATATTCTCATTTCCGGAAAGTAGAATATTTGATCCATTCAAAAAAGCACTACTCATGCAAAAAAAAAAAAAAAAAAAAACTGTTACTTTTTTTAAATTTAATATACTTTGTTATAGCGTTGGAAAAGTTTGCGAAGAAAGAAGCAATTTCCTGTTCCCGATATTCTACTTTGTTCCTCAGCAGTATTTCAAAATTAATAGGTAGTTATCTACATTTAATTATTTAATCATAAGTATATCGCATATCAAGCAATCTCTTCATAAAACTTATTGCAGTAACAAGCTTATAAAAATCAAGAAAATTGCATCATGTTATCAGAGTATTCTCGTAAAAAGTAACCGGATAAATTACTTTCACATTTTCAGGGAGGTGTCTATATACAAAATATTAGTATTTCCAATATTTCGTACAAAAGATATAAAAATAAGAAAAAAGTAGTATGTAATTTCAAATAAAATTTTTGATAAAATTATATATACATGTATAACTCATCATTTTTTTGCTTCTTGTGGAAAATATTGCTAAATATTTTAAAGTAGAAGACGGGGCATTGTATTTGATTTCTAAATTTAAATTTGCTTGAAAAGAGTATTATTTGACTTGGAGGCTCCGAAAATTCTGTGAAAACTAAAAGGTTTCCATTTTGTAGTACTGTAGTCTTTAAAAAATTTTATTTGTCATGAAAAATTAATGCCAATAAACCAGAATATTTACAAGAAACTTTGTTCAAGAATCTTTAAGGAACTTTTTGTTCAAAGATATTATTGCTGGCTTTTCAGATGAACTATCTGAGTAAAAGTTATTTTTGCCAGGCGGGTTACTTTGAAATAAACTCATTTCGTTTTCAATACAATAATTCTTTGTTACTAACATGCTTATTCAAAAATCCTGTATAATCTCTTAAAACATACTTAAAGTGCATTTTAGCTCGCATTTTATTACTCAAACTAGACTTAACAAAATATTCGGCTGGTTTACAATTGTTGCATTTATCAAACTTAAAGTGAAAACAAATCTATTCCTTTTAAATAAAATTCTCAATAAATATTTGATTAGAATAATATAATTTTTAAATATTGCCACGAATTTTATAAATAAAAATAAATTATAATTAATTATTTATTAAATTCATTTAAAAATGAAACATTGGCAAGATTGAAAATATTAATATAATTAAAGATAACTTCAGCAAAGAAGATAATATCACGATTAAATATGAACATTTATAGTTTGATGATCATATTTAATTATCACATCAACTTAATAAAATTATTGTTAATTTTGACCACGTGTCTTTTGGAAATTTTTAGATTTGCTTTGTTTTAATTTAGTTGAATTTTTTTACTGTTTTGAGAATTTTCTTGCAGAGTTTCACGAAAGTCTCATAAAAATATGATGTTTTATTTTTCGGGGAAATTAATATTGATTGCTAATAGTATTTTAAACTAATTATATAACACCTGACGCTTTTTTATTAATAGTAAGAGCAGTATAAATACCTACTCTTGCTTTATAATCCCATAATTATGCTACATAATGCATACCTGTTTTCAAATATTTATGAAGAATCACATGGAATGACTTGCAATTTCTACAGCAAAAAGTAATATGTAGTTCTAATAAAATGCTGTATTTTCAGCAGTTAATATACAAAACAAATTAGAAGGATCCTAAAACTGTACTAATGAAAATAACTGTAATATTATCATAGAACTGTACAAGTGATCGAAATTAGCACTCGCTGTTGACAGGATTAATTAAGTGCCGCCAACATCAAGTGCCAGTTTTAGGTTTCTTACTTTCTGAGAAATAATCAAATAAAACAAAATTTACTCAAATTATTTCTTAATTTTCAAATGCTGTTGAAAATGCTCAAGTTAAATGTGTAAAAATGTAATATTTTGAAAGAAAGTGAATTTTTTTAGAAGAAAAAAAATTTATTAAGCTACAAAACAGGGATTTAATATATCCAGCCAAATTGCAGAATAAATGCAAAAATTTACAAATTTTTAATTTAATATGGAATATAACAAATTTATTTGAGTAGTGAATTTTAATTGAAGACATCAAAACTTTACTGTTTAAAAACATGCGTGAATTCCTCATTTATATTAGAAGTTTTAATGTTATGTAATACAATGAAATTATGGGATAATTTTTGATTAAATAGTAATCCATTATATGTTATTGACTAAAATAATAAGTGTGTAAAAATAATTATGGATGTGTAAAATAATTTGTCATTTTGAATCATTTTTAAAACAGAATTTGATTATTAGTTTCATTAGTAGATAAGCAAACGTGTCTTTAAAAAAATTGCAATTTATCATTAATATTTTGAAGTTATTTTTATTAAACACACGGGAATATTTTATGTACATTTAATAAGCTTTATAAGTATCCATTATTTATTTAATAGAAGCAACCATTCTTTATTGAATAGAAGCTTAAAGTAATAATTTAAGATAAAATATGAAAACACAAAATGACAGTTTAAAATCGTAATTTAGGTTTATTGTCAAAATAATTAAATTGAAATGATAATTTTGTGCTTTGTTGTTTTGAAATAGATATTAAAATAAATGAAATTTTCTAGTCGCGAATACAAAGGAAAAAACTGAGACTATTAAAAAACAATAACAAAAGATTATCGAAAAATACTATTTACCGGACTGCTCTTTAAGAATGGACAGTAAGGACTTGACGCTAGTTACTGTTAAATAATGGAAGAGACTAATGCATTTCTGCTTCCTGCATATACTGCTGTCTTGAGGGGTGCTTAAACATTCTCTAGTTTTTCACTCTTGCAATATTTGTATATATACCCTGCTGTTAATAAAAAGACCATCAGAAAGAAAATAAAACCAATTTTGAATGCCTTATAATAATTTTAGTACTCACAGTATGGTTATGCAACACATGGCACCATATTTCTATATGCTTGTGTGTATGTGGGTGGATGATATAAACGTAATGAAATTAGAGTTTTGACTGATTATATGCCAACGGACTTTTTGAACAGCAGTAAATCGATTACATACATACTTTTCTCATACCACATTAACAAAGAGCTGCAGAGTAATTGTTTATTAGTAGTAAACCATAGACATTATAACAGAGAACAATAGCCTATTCGGCAATTTAGTATCCATAGTCATTTCAGCTGCATCTCTAATTAAGTCAAAGAGAGTGAAATGGAATATAAATTTCTCTATTAGTTAGATTACCATAACTCTAAGCTATGATGACTATAAAGAGAGAATTCCAATCAGTCCTGGTCAGCTTTTCAATCAGTAATATTTGACCTTCGCTGTTCTGGTGAGAAATAAATCCAGATTTGAAGAAATTACATTTATCCTGGTGAGATAAAAGGGAATATAATCTAATGGAAAATAATTGCTATGATAATCTATGCTCAATATTTGAAATGAAAAATAAATCATAAAATAGTATAGATTTATACTAAATCAGTCTTCAAGGTAAGGCTTGAAGAATATTTAAATGCAAGTTTAATCTATTTATAGTTAAATCCATGCATACATCGTAATCATTACATTAATATTTCCAAAAAATCTAAAAGAAAATTATTTAAAACATTTTTTACCATATTAATCTTTTTATAATGTCACACAAAGATTCTATTAAGCATACGAATTTAATATCCAAATCGAAATCACCATAGAAATCTGTGCTCTAACTAATAAGTTGAGAAATTTGTTTCCTGTTACGATAAGGAATAGTATGAAAGCTTTTCATGCTATTATTAAGTATGAAACCTATGCATGAGAGTAAGACAGAGTATTGCTTGCGGCTGTAGTATTTAAGTACCAAAGGAAAAGAAAAAGAACAATTCTACGAATAACTTCTTGGCGAAAGCGTGACAGGACGCCATAATACCGGAAACCGAGTCTCTCAACTTCCGCGCGGAAAGATAGAGAGAGAAGTTATGGAAGCAGAGCATATGTCCCTTTCTTCTTTTGACACTTTTATTTTCTGTTAGGCGGGTGTAACAGCAAAGAGTCAGTTCTCGGAGCTCATGGTATTTAGATCGCTGTTTCTTTTTGTGTGCTAGGAGTGTTGCTCAAACATATTTGCACGCACGCAGTGGTCTCGTGAGCTACCATGCGTGCGTGTCGTGCTTGAATAAAACGAGAAAAAAAAACCATTGAACTTTACAACCTATCATTACATTCACCCTATGCTAAGTAGTGTAGGGTCTGAACGGAAATCGAAACGGAGATTCTCGTATCGGTGAGATTGCTTTATTTTGCAAACAAATATCTGTGACTATTTACTTCTTTTCTTTCAAAGATAAATTTATTTATTGATATGTTTTTGTTACTAGTTTTTATTGTTTTTATACACTGAATTATAGTTTAACCAATAATCAATTTTTTTACTAACTGTATATATTTTCATTCTACATAATTTATGTATGAATGTTATTTTTAACTATTATTTATATTTTATTCCTTGCATAATTTCTTTGTATAAAACCTTGATTTTCATCATTTTTTCTTTATGAATATAAAGTTTAATATTTATTTAAAGTAAAATATAGTTTAAACATTGAAATCTATTGTACGACATTTTATAATTAGCTGTAATTTCACTCCAGTGTGAATTTGTAGGAAGTTAAATTCTATCTAACATTGCCAAATGGGAAATAAAAGTTGCGTTTATGCTTTTAACATGCACATTCATTAATATGAACATACTGTGGCTTTCAGTGTTCTTTTTCGACGCATAAATAGGTTTTTTTCCAGGAAAATTCCAGGAAGGTAAATAATAAGCATGAAATGACAGTCTTATTACAAAATTATTATAATATTACTTTTCGAAAACACTAAACACAATGCCAAATGTATTGTAATGTTAAAAAAAACATTTGACATAATGTAACGAAAGAAACGTAAATTGAAATGTAATTCAAGATCCAAATTAAATACTGACTCTCTGATCCGTTAATTTACTATTACTATCTGTAAATGACAAAAGCAATTTATTTTTTATGTAAACTTTATTTTATATTTGCTTAAAATTATTAGTATTATTATTTTTAAAATGCTTGTTCTGATATCTTAGTATTATGTTATTTTTAGTACTGCATGGTTTTCTAGAAAATTATTCATTTTTGTGAATTTAACATGTATATTAATTTAAAGAATTATTCACACAAAGAAATTTTTTTTAATTTTTTGCCTATGCTGTAAATTAATTTTATTGGATATTTATAGAGAAATATCTGCTTGCTTATTAAGTAATAGTATTTTCTTAAATTGTAACGCAACATCCGAATTAACCTTGATAATTGCATTAATTTTTGTTGCTATTTGAAGTAAACATTTTGTACTAATAATTTAAATCTAGATTTTCAGAAAATTAATAATGAAACTAATTTTGTATGAAAGAGAAAGAGAACTGAGAAATACAAAACTATTACCCATTGCCTTATTTATTTTACTCACCTGATATAAAATGAATTTATTTCCCATATTTGAAATGCTACTTATTAAATATAGGAGAGCATATATAATATTACCCATGGTAAAGGAAGCAAAAAAAAAACTGTTAATAGATATGAAAAGAAACTTCGTATTTGGTTTTGTTTATTGGCCTACTGTCAATTTTGGTATCTAGTGATCAAAATGGGAATTTAACCTATAAACTGTTTAATTGAAATAAAGCCAAAAGTTTTGAAGAGCATATAATAAAACAATGTGATCTATATAAGTAAGCTAATATTGTATGGTCCATAAATAATAAAAGTAAAGAAACCCTAAATATAGCCATAATAAATAGATATTTTCTTTGGAATATGAAAATAAATCTAATGGTTACCATTAAATTTTATGTTTATAATTAATATGAAATTCATAAAACACAAATAAATAACTACATTTTCTTAGACTAAAGTCATAAATTTTAAATTTTAGAGGAGTAAAAGTCTTATGGGTTTTTGAGACTGTATACATATATATTTTAGCATTAACATTTATTATATTAAGGATGAACGGTAAAATATTCTTAAAGTACATGATAATAAGGAAAATGGGATTAAAATGATAAAATTAAGAATATTTTTTATTATTTTTTAAAATTAAATAATTTTGATATATTTCAATGTGGAATAAAATTTTAATATAGTAATAATTTTTAATATACGATACAAAGAAATTGAGAAAAATGAAAGTTTCCTGGATTACTTGAACTCTTTAGTCTTCTTCAGCATATTTCTCATTATTTAACCAAGACAAAACGTAGTCTTACATTTAGAAAGGAAATTAAAATCAATTCCAAATTTTATTTCATGTCTCGAATGAGATTTTCAATGCTCAAATACTATTTCGCCAACTAACATTTCCAATGATATAAATCGCTTTTTCATTTCACTTCTATCGAAATTGTTTGCATTTCGATGAATAAGTATTTTTTTGGGACTGAAAGAAAGTTTCTGCTCTGTGTACTTTTTCGGAAATAAAGATTTGTTTATTTTTTATATGACGTAGGGTGCGGGTGCAGATATTTCTTGGGAATAGGGGCAAAAGTTAGCAAACATAATTTTTCATCGAAAACATCGAACGGTGTGACACGAATAAGAGTTACGTAAGATTTTATAAGATTTTCATGTACTTGAACGTTTTCTAAAGAAAAATTTTTTATTAAAAAATGGTTTAAAACAAACATTTCATGCATATAAGTGCATATAATTTCTCCTTCATTTTTTGCAATTGAATATATATATATATATATATATATATATATATATATATATATATATATATATATATATATATATATATATATATATATATATATATATATATATATATATATATATATATATATATATATATATATATATATATCTTTTTTTACGTAATTGATTAATGTATGAATAGGACATTTTGCATTCAGTTAATACTAGATGGATTGAAAATCAATTCCTTAATTTTTTTGTTCAGTAAAATATTTCAAGTATAAAAGCAAACATTACACGAGAACATTTTGATTATAGATCTAGATCTATAAAAATAAAATAAAAGAAATTATCCACGAAAATTATTTTTCAAATAAATGATAAAAAATATTTAATTTTTCTTAGGCCTATTGATTTACCTGTTTTTTGTTTAATGAATGTTTTTATATTTAATAAATTCAATAAATATGTCTCTAAATAATATTAGAAAATATTATTTATATTTTATTAGTGTATTTTTATTTATACTTTATTTATATATTATTAGAGTGTAAGTAGACTAATTCTATATTTAATTTATACCACAGATTTTTTTCCATTGAAAGAGAAGTCACTATTTTAATATTTGTGATTTTATAACAGATGATATCCCCATTGGTAGGATATCAAAATATATTAATAACACCATAGAAACACTGCAAAATAAAATAGACGATGAGAATTGGAACGTAAATATAACACCCTAAATTTGAACTTTTTACTAATACAAAAAGTATCTCACAAATAGCCTTATTTTTTTGATTAAACTGTGTAATTGGCAATAAAACTATATTATACCTTAGATTTGTAACCAAAAAAACAAACCAAATTAGAATATTCATATAACTACTAATGTCAATAAATGTTTTGATATTTGTTTCGGTATTACCGAAAAGTATTTAAAGTTATCGAATGAGGTCTTCTACAAATAATATGGGTTTTTTTTTTTTTTTTTTTTGGCTAATTTTCTGAATTTCGACATACTAAGCTAAACTGCAGAAGTATTTTACAGTGCTTACTTAAGATCTATACTTATTTAAACGTTTCCAACACGAATATATATTTTTTTGAGGAAATTAAAAGGTTAAATGTATATCTCTTCAAACAACATATTATTCAACATATCGTTCTTTATGTAAGAAAATCAAAAGTGATTCTATTCGATAAGATATTAGTTAATTTTTGAATTTTGATTTTCTTAGTGTGAAATTTCAAAGTTTATTCTTAATGTATGAACTTTGCAAATGATTGGGATAAACCATGTGTCTTCAAAATTCTGAGGTTATAGATATAAATAGAATGGGGAAAAAGGCCATTTTTTAAAAAAAAAATAGAAAACAAATTTGAAGTTGAGAAACAGAAGTTGGCTGAAATTGACGAAGTTTATGATGTGTTAGAACTTTGCTTTTATTTCTTTTGAAAAAATAATTCAATCCATACTAATTGCTATTAAAATGACCATAAGTAATTCTTGCATGATGAAATGTGATGGACATACGTCGGTGGATAGTTTAAGATGAAAGTTGCTTATTGTTTAAAAATGTCACTATGATGATCTCTAGATTATAGTAGCTTCAGACATCGGGTAGATCATTAGAATGATTTAGCGGGGTTGATAAGAGCTTGACATATTTAAAAAATCATTATGGAACTTTAAATGCCTTGTGCCTTTGAGACATGACTACTGGGCAGCTATCACAATGCTTCGCTACTGCATCTGGAAAAACAATTTCAAGACTGAACTATATATATGGCAAGCTAAAAGAGGTCACCATACTGGATGATATGCACTGTGTATTGCTTGCTTTAATATTCTTAAGAAAGCTCTTAAATCTGGGTAATGTGAACATCATTCTGGAGCAGATCAAGACTGGCATTGTGTCCCTTTCAGTGGCAAGTCGAGATTCAACTCACAAAGGGATTCTCGGTGAGTTTTTATCCTGAGAGAAATGGAATTTATAAGTTTAATATAAGTGATATCTTTGTGAGTTAGGGGAAAGATTATTTTAGATAGAAATACATTGCTCCACATCTTCTCTGCTCACATATTCACAATAGAACGATGTAAAAATGCAATTCTTGAATTTTATGTATAACTTTTACCAGGATCTATGACAGACCAATTGACAGACAATTCGATATTATGGATAATGGCCTCCGACCACAAAGAATTGCATTAATGGATGTTTATCTAAAAAAGAGCATATACACAGTATGATATGCCTAATGGGGTCTCCAAGTCTCAATCCCTTCAAGCACTTATGTCATTCTCGAGGAAGAGCCTTGGATATCGGTATCTTCCTCTTAGAAAACACTGGGAATTTAAATTAGCACTTTTGAAAGAATGACTGTTTTTGTTGCCCTCATTCTTAATCAATAGCCTCTTTTACAATATGAGATCGCTGCATCTCTTATTAAGTTAAGCAATAAAGAATGCAATGAAAAAGTAAAAAACGCCGTATGATGCATCCTGTTTAGTTGTTCTAATTTGCACGTTATCTTACATTAATTTCTTGTGTAGATTTTTTGCTATTATATTCTGCTTTACAACATAAAGTATTAGCATATATGAAATCTTTATGCATTTAACACTTTTTCTTAAATATCTTGTTTTTTGGTTTGACAATCTTCATTTTGGACACCAGTGTATTTCAGATTATGCTATATTTTTTCTTGCATACATTCTTTTTTTTGTTATTTAACAATTACAGTACTATAAAGAATAAAAAATGCATTTTTTACTAAATTTTCATACCTGAAATATTGATTTAGTCTGCTAGATTTGAGTTGGTCTTTTTATAGCTCTACTGTCCATTTTGCAGAAAAAAGCTTATACCACTGAAATCTGTTGTTTTAATTCAACCACACCAAAGTAATGAAATATTCATATCTTATATAAAATATTATTTTATTAGATAAATATACACTCCTTGTTATAAAACTTAAAAAATGTATTTTAATTTTAGAAATATGTTTGGCTAAAATATAAAATGAATCCTAAGCACTGATTACCGTATGTCAATTATAAGGAAATATGTGTTTTACATACATAATCTGACAGTATCTATTGTTTCATACAAAACTTAAAATGTTATTAATTTTTGAAGTGAATATGATTTCTTTCTCATCTTGTTTTTGCGTAGGAAGGAATAACGAATTGTCTTAATTCTATGTTCTCTGCAGATGTCCAGTCCACCAAAGGGTGGCAGCAATTCATCAACCAGTTTACAAGAAATCCCTAAAGCATCCAAGAAGAAAGGAGCGTCTTCCAAGAAAGCCGCTGCTTCGAGCCCTGCCGAGGCGGATGGGCATCCTGGTCCATCCACATCCGTCGTCTCCCCACAACCCAAGAAAGTTAGTAAGAACAACAAAGAGAACAGAGAAGAGATCAGCGCTGCCAGTTCCAATTCCACACCTGTTGCCCACAACAACAACAACCAAACGGACGACAGGAAACACAAGTCTTGTTGCGTTTGCATCTGTTGCTGCTTCAGTTGTTCCTGGTGAGTAGAACGCCTTTCTTCACGTGAATTCTGAAAAGTTCGGAAGGATTTGTAAATGAACAAAAAAAAAAGATTGGCTGTCTTATAAAATGCAATATTGATTGAACAGCATCTTCTAGTTTAATATTTATATTTCTCGACTTAAGAATTAATCCAAACATTTTATAGAAAGAAATTGGAGTGCAGTGAAATCTTTTTAATCAAACATCAGATGTTTCATGGAAATAACTCTTCGCGATACCCTATTAATAATATAAATTAGTTCTCACTGCTGATAATTTTTTTCTCGTTTTAAAGATGTTAAATTAAAATTCACTTTTTCAAAATGTTAGATATATCATTTTAGCATATTATATTTTAGTTAATAAGGGAAAAATTTGTGGAATTTTTAGGAATAATAATGTGAAAGAAACGGATTTTTAAGCATTCTAGGTAATAATCATTTCTAATATGTAATTCTAGTACAATAATTTTAAAATTTTTTTAAAAATTTCTTACTTGCATTGCAAAATTTTTTGCTGTAAGTATTATTTTTAAAATTTGAGTAGCATAAACTAAATAATCTCTTAGTGTGAATTAAACCTAGATATTTTTGTGTATCCTACAAATAAGAATCTATTATTTGTAGGATACACAAAAAATTTTTATTATAATAATAGAATAAAATATTTGTAGATAAAATTTTAAAAACTGAAACCACGGGAAAAAATCTTAAATAAAAATTTTCATGGCAGCAGTATTTATTACTATAAGCACTTTCCTCCAAAAGATAAGAAACAACCGATAACATTACATTTGAAAGGCATATGCATAAAATAGATATATATTGATTGCAACATAGAAGTTTACATAAAAAACACATAAAGGATTTACTACATGACAAAGAAATCTCGCTAGAAAAGCCCCTTTTTTTAAAAAAAAAATAATAACAGTTATATGTGATAAAAGGTCATAGAAACATAACAAAAAGGAGTTTTAATAAGGAATCCTAACTTCAATGCATTAGTGGTATCGAATTTCCATGCTGTCAATTAACTAGTCGGTCACCGAAATAGGCATCGAAGACAAGACAAGAAGTCAGCTGTCTTCCAGCTTTTTCACCGACCTAGGAGAAGGACCAAAAGCAACAACCTATCTGCCAAGATAGTTCCATAAATTCTGTATGGGATTCAGGTTTGGAGATCAATCTGGACATGTCATTCACTCCAAACCAAGACTTTCAAGACATTCAATGAAAACTGAATGATGTTATGCGTTATCAACCTCATTGAGTCTTCATTGAGAACTCAATAAGGTTGTGCGTTATCATACATCAGAACGAAATCACTGGAAATTGCACCGGAATATGGGCTGACATATAGATTAAAGAGCTCATCTCAATATTTTATACCAGTCACATTTCTACCCTGGAACACATACAGGTTAGTTTAACCACCGAGCTAAATCCCTGTCCGAATCGTGGTAACTATAAGTTTCCACAGTTTTGGATTGATGATATCTGGTGTTTGTTCCCTCCAGATTAGTCAATTAATGATGTCAAATTAATAAGAAACTGGAACAATTGCTTCCTCAACAGGATATATGTTTGATAAAGTAATATACATGTAACATAAAGTGTTCATCACACATGTACCTTATATATGCAATTGTTTATTATAGATTATTACTTACTATCAGAAATATATATACTGTTAATATAGCATTCTATTACTTTTTTTACTATATAAAGCAAGATCAAGATAGGAATTTGAGTTTTTTGAAATCCTCTTTTGTCCAATTGTATATCTTTATACGTATTAAATGAAATTTTATTGCTTATAGATGCATGCACATTTATACTTTGTTTAAAATAAAAAAATAAGAAGTTTTATCTGTAAATGCTTTTAAGATGCTTAAAAGTTCCAGTTTTAATTATTATAACCTAAATTAGAAATTCTATATTTATTAATGCAATTTTGACTTATTACTTTCACAACATCTAAAGATTCATATATAACTCTTTTTTCTTTAAAAGAGTTTCAATCCATTGGAAATTTGAAGCTTTTGATTTTATTCTATCGCTGAAATTCGGCTTTTTTAATTCACGTTTATAAATAGCAAACATTTTTGCGTGATTAAAATTGTGTACCGTCATATTAAAAATATTTCAATTTAAGATCGTATATAATGCCTACTACTACTGAAATGATTTTTCTTACATCGAACATGCATTTAAATTTTTGAAAATTCTAAAACTGAAAATCTTTAATGTGTTGTAAGATTATTAATTTAAATAAATGAAAATTGAATCGGTATTCACATGACATTACATGTCTTTAATTTAAGTATAGTTAAAAATATATTTAGAATTTAAAAAATTGGGGTTTTAGATTATAAATGAATTTTGTGGTAAGAAGGAGTGCTAAAAACTTGTTAACAGAAGTACAGAATTTACCAACTGTTAATACCTGATCAGATTATATCATTGAATAGAAATCTTTTCTTAGCAATGTTTCACTGAAACAAAAGTATAAAGTGTTAATTAATGTAATGAAAAAAATATTAGGAATCCAATTAAATTTGTGTATATTGTATCAAAGCTAAACCTGAGAAAAATAATGAATTCAGCAAAATATTTTAACAAAACATTTAAAAAATTATAAGCGTCATACAATTTCACTCAATTGATCTCTTGATGTTTGAAAACTAAACACTCTACAAAAATACAAAAGCAGGAAAAAAATAATGGTGAGACTAACTTTGGAGTAGGCAATTATGTATTGAAGTTGTTAATCTCTTAGAAACACAACTTTAAATTTCTATTGAAAATATTTCGCTATCCATCAATTTAAATTAACTTTGGGATCTTAAGATCAAAATCCTGTTGTTTTTCTCTTTTGATTAATATTTTTTTACTAATTCACAAATTAATTGCTTTTTAATTTAAAATGTTTGTATGAATGATTATATTACTTGACAGATTGTGTTCATCAGAAGTATGAAATGATATGTTTATTTAATTTAATGCACATCTACGATCTAATGTTTTAGGTTTATTCATGAAATTAGTTGTAAAATATTATTTCGTAATAATGTCAATTATTGAGTTCCTGCGTGTAAAATAATCTTAATTTTTGTAATTAAAACTTCTCACTGCCCACAATCTTTCTTTTTCGCTTTTCCTCGTTTCAACATTTCCTAAAAATCTTTTGAAAGTAACTTTTAAATTTTCTTACATACTTCGGTAAATGAAATTATAATATTCATATCATTTTTCACAATATGACATAAATTAATTTTCACAATAAAAGAAAGACATGTTTGTTTTTATTTAGATTTAAATTTTTATCTTTGTTAGTTTGGTAAAATGATTTAATATTTTATTGTTTTTGTATTCTATATTCTTTAATATTTCAAGTCAATGCATTTTATGTAGTAATATCTTATACTAATAATTTATTAATATTTTATTGCTAATGTATTTGCCTTACTTTTTTGATATTGTTTTCAATTATTCTTCTCTTAAAAACTTTTGTGTAAAAACGATATAAATATTCTCTTTTCATGAAAGATAAAAAAAAATAACATGATTTAAAAAAATTCGGAATTTATATTAAAAGAATTTGAAATTTCTCTTTACGCATGCTTAAGCGATAAGAACTTTACAATAAATTAGCATGAATAAGTTTTTCCTATCATGACAATCTGGTAGAATCCAGAAAGGTTACAAATTAAGTCAATTCATTTAAAAAATAAATTTTCCACGTGAGAACTGCCATTTACAAATTATTTTAATTGTTGTCATCTTCCAATTCTCATTATTTCAGACATGGAATAATACTAATAGCGAGAAAAACGTGACCATTGTTTATCCATAAAAAATACTTAAAGCTCATCTCAAAATATTTTTATAATTAGTAGTAATTTACTCATCATGTACTACTGCAGACCTTCGGGTCCTCGAAGATGCTCACTTACTCTTTACCATGAAACCTTCTATCTTCTTGAGAGACTGTCACCCGAATACACAGTGCATTTCCAATGGATCCCTTTACCCGTGGGAGTAGAGGGGAATGAAAGAGCGGATTTCTTGGCCAGATCGGTGTCAGAAGAGGGAGAAAACCCAGGAGGATAGCTCACATCTAGTGAGATTTCTTCCCTGGCAAAACTGAATTCAATAAACTTATGAAAATTCCTCCCAACCATCCGTGGTACTTCGCGAAAAGACCGGGTGAGACATTCAATCTGAGACCAAGATCTTATCAAACTGCTTTTCCCGCTATCTGAGTGGGCACACGAGAGGAATCACCTTTCAGCAGGGGCAAAGGAAATTTCCAGACTGTCCTTGGTGTTCCGTCAATATGGCCTCCCCTGGAAATATCTTAACTTGCCTAAATTTTAAAAAAGACGATGTCCTTCGAGACCCATCACATTTTTTAGACATTTTAGATATTTTTGGTTTTATGGGGGCTTGTCTAGCCTAGCTAGACAACCTGAGATAAGTAACAACAACTACTGTAGATTCTCGAGATAAATATAATATTGATTAGGCTGGAAAAATAAAATTAATTTTATCATAAAAAATTTTTTTCAATTAAATCTAAAAGAAATTAAATTTTAAAAAACGTAGAGTATATTTGGGAAATAATATATAAGGAAGATATTTTTTTACATAAAAAACGAACCTGTGTGTTACTAATATGAAATAATATTCACGGGAAAAACAGATGCTCGAAAACTTACTTTCGTATAAATATAATTGTGTAGAGCAAAAATTTAATTAAGTTTCATCAGAATTTAAGGCTTTTGATACCATAGAACTGACTTAGTTTGTTTTAAATCCTTTTAAAAAATATTTCTTTCTAATGCTTGCTGAATTAAATGTCAAGGCCCTTGCCTTTTTTTAAAGAATTCTTATGTTTGACTTCCTCTCCATATTCATATACTATTTAGTGTATACTTACTTAAATACATTTATAAATGTACTATGATATGTATATTGATAAATGTCCGACAGCCATTGGAGTTTTTTCTGTCATGTTCTTAACATCCATTTTTTTGTGTGTGAAAGATTTTAAAAAGCTCTAGAACTTAATGATTGTGTAACGAGCAGTTTATTTGACAATTTTTTTATTTTCAGAATTTCGGTTAAGAAATAAATTTACTATACTTGATTATGTCAATATTATTAAGTGAAGTTATAATAATTAACTATTAAATACAAATTTATATTACAATATTTAATGCCATGAGGAAAGGTAATGAAAAAACCTCTTTAACTATTTTGTAATCCAATTACATATTAAGTTTCACCAATTTGAATCCTGAAGTTTCGGCAAATGTCAAAATTGAAAATTGAACAGATATTCCACCTTGTCTAACGGAATACATTTAGACATTAATAATTTCTGTTTATTTTGATTATTTACCTCAGTACTCTCTGATTCACAAATGGGAAACTTATAAAAACAATGAAGATTTGATATTTAAGCTTTAATCAATCGTAAAGGAGGTTACATTTTCTTTACAAGTATATTGGCTAAACCAGTCTCTATCGACTGTCAAAAGTGAGTTTCATTATTGGAGTATAAGGTTAAATAAATAAATGTCCCACATATTTACTAACGCAAAATAACAACAGTGTCTAGATTTTTTTTCAACACAAAACATTTATATCATTTCAAATTGGTATTTCCAAGAAACTATTAAAATCTCTTTTATATGTGTATTATCAGTAGAATTTAAAAAAAGTAGTTGCTAATTTCACACAGAATACATCAAATCCTTTAACTTTATGTACAAAAAAATTTTTAAAATCAACATTGCAACGGTATATAAAATAACGCAATTTAATGTAAATAATTTGAATTTAATACGATAGATAAAATCTAAATCAAAGAAAAATTATTTAGGGAACCATTTTTAAAGTGAAATTTAAAAAGTTTGCTATCTTCATTTAATAAAAAAATATACTTAAAAATTACAGGGTCAAATTGATAATAATTTTTAATCATAATATTTTTTCTTAAAATTTTTTCAAATAACCAAGAAAGCATCTTAATATTAATTAAATATTTGAAATAAATTTTCGAAGAAATTTTTTTTCATACAAATGTTTTGACTCGTCAGTTTATTGTACTTAAACAGACTGGGTTTTTGTAGACTAAGTTTATATTCGTACATTACTTAATACCTTCTCATAAAAAATTTATTAAGTTATTTTAAATATCACTTTTTCTGTAGTCATCATATAATAAATTAAAAATCTTATGAAAATCCAAATTTTGATTATTTAAAAAATTTTTATGACTAGAAAGTTTAAAATATAGAATTTGTTTATTTCTCTTACAATTTCCTTATTAAAAAAATGCCTTCTTTGATTTCCATGCAATTATATTACCTATTTTTATCTTAAAAACTTGAAGAAAAATTAAAATTGGATATAAATTTTGCAAAATACTTAATTTTCAAGAGCTTCAATTTTTAAAAAACGATTTCCAAAATATAAGGATACTAGTTTTAAGGTAAAATAATGACGCATTTTATTTAGTTTCGAAGGCTTATATGATTATATCACAGTTTCTAACATAATAATTTATATTTCAAGAGTATATTATATATATTCATATATTTCACAAAGATTTCTGACATATATTTGAGACTTATAAAACTTTATTGTTTAATTTATATATTAGTATTTGACACTTTATGGCCTTTATATATTAAAACTCGTAAAATTTCACTTTTCATAAAAATGTTTAAATATTTTAGTAAAATGTTTTTCATTTCTTAAAAAATATTACTATTATCGAGATTATATTAATCAACTTAAAACATATAAGTCTAAACTAGAACAGTGTCAATGAACAGTTGTAATAACAAATATTTTCCGTTTTCTTCATTGTGAAATGAGAATTTATTATTACACTTATAATTTTAACTCTTAAAAATTGAACTAATAAAATATTAACTGTATAAAATAAAACTGTATTAAATAAAACATGAAATGTATAAAAGTGTATAAAAGAAAAATATATAGAAAATATGGTGTATAAGAGAAAAAAATCTTTCTCTACATATTTAAAGTAAATGTTTTTAGAAATAAATGCTTCTTTTTTTACAAAATGCAAAGCTATGTTGATTTTCTAATATTTTTATGAATTTTTCAATTTTATATCTAGGTTATATATAAAAATAGTTTAAATAAATTTGCATTACAATTATTATAAATACTTAATAAATTATATCATTAACTACATATAAAATGAAACATCGTTAAATAAAGATAAAATAAAAATAATTTTTGATTGTTATTTGATAATTAACATATTGATATCAACCATTAATTAAAAGCTTTTACTGTTATTTTAACTAAATAAAGTCATTTGTAAGTATAGGATTTTAAACATAATATTTATTAGATATTTTTGGGAAAATGTTTATAAGAAAAATTTATTCAAAAATATGTGTTAATATTTCATGCATATAACCAATTCCTTATATAGAATAGAGACCTAGCACACACATTTAAATTAAACGAAGAAGCAGTTTTAATATATTTTTAATACATTTTAATATTTACATGAAAAATTTTAGTAATTAAATTATTGATAATCATTAATTTAATTATTCAAATTTGATCGTTAAAATATTTGATTTTGAATAAGTAATAAAGAAATTATCTGGTAATTAAAGTTTTAATAATTGGTAATTTAAGTATCTCTAAATTTAAAATATCTTATACTTTTTTGAACACATAAAAGACAATAACTAATTTGACGATATTTGATTAAAAAAATATTTAGTCTATCTCCGCACCTGATGCGCTCTAAGATGCGAATCCGCTACAATGTTGATAATAATATATAAATCTTCTGCACAGATTATAAGACAGAGAAAGAGTTTTTTGATTCATCAGCTCATATGAAAGAGATTAAAGTTTGTACTATTTAAAATTAGTCAATCTAATTATCGTATAAATATTAATTTCTCTCATTAGAAAGAATCCTTATATACAAATATGAAAGTTTAAAAATCCTTAAATTCAAAGAAAATTGTAGGATTTTCGGATCCATAAATCTTCTATTATTATTTTTAAAGTAAAATGTCAATTTTAAAACAGATTCACATAAATAATTTTTCACGCGTAAATTATTGTTTCTATTTAAATAATAAACACGTTTTACTAAATATATAAATCAATAAATATGTAATACCAATCTGAAGGTTGGTTTAAATAATTTCAGTTTGCATAAATCAATAGATGGGTAATTTCAATGGATATTTAATAAGAAAATAAACCACATTGTTTAAAATAGTCTTTTTCTTAAAGTTAATTACACAGAGCAATTGTAAAGTTACCTCTTAATATGAAAAAAAAAGTTTAAAAAAATTGCAAATGATAAAATGTTTAAATACTTCTGGTAATTTTTTAAAAGTAATAAATATAATTATTTAATCATTAAATAGTCACAGAGAAAAATTTTATTTACAAATATGTTAATAAAGAGAGATCATAAAGATACTTTTTGTTGAAGGAAAAGGTCTTAAAGTCTTAATAAAAGTCATAGCTCCAGTTTTAAATTATTCACTTGTACTTTGAGATTTATTTTGGAATAAATATTTTTTTCATTTTAAATCATTTTTTATGAGGTAACAGAGGTTTATGTCTGTTTTTGTCTTAAACTTATTCATTCATCTCTGATCATTTTAAGAAATTTTTTAACATTAGGTATCCACATTGAATCAACTGTATGAATACACTTGGCTTTCATTCATTGAAAACATAAACGTGAGATAAATAAGTTAATCACATGTTATTCCACATTCAATTATGCGCGATGCTTGGTGTTCAAACTTTTCTAAAGCATTGAAATCTCCATTGAATTAAAACAGCTATATCGTTACAAAGCTTGCAATTATTTTTTACAAGCTTTGTAACAGTGGTATTTATGGCTTACTTGGCAAGATTTTTGGCGACTTGGAAAGATTTGGCAAGAAATGGATGGTTCTGAAAACTTCCACCTCTTATGTTCTAGAGCCATTATTGAGCGAGATGGCCTGGAAGCTTCCAGAACCTTGGGGAAAGACCTAGACTTTCACGCCACGTAAGCTATAAATACCACCGTTCCATGAACCGAGTCAGTGTCTGAGTTTTTCTTGCGGCATTGAGAAGTTCGTGAAGACGATTAGTCTTGAATGCCAGTTTAGAGCATAGAAGCTGTTGTTTGTCTAAGATATTAGAGCTTTCTGTAATTGGAAGCTTTTTCCTGTAGTATTAGCTGTATTAGATCTGTGGAATTGTAATTTCTAATGCTGGAATTTTCTGTATTTAGTTCAATTTGCTACGAATAAAAAGCTTGTGAATTTTAAAGAGTTTGTTTCATCGACTCTCAATCAATACAAACCCCGAAGCTCGGTACAATATTACGAAGTTGGTATAAATCAATAGATATGAAACAAGATCTACATTTTTGCGAGTCAGTAAACTCATGTTCAATCGAAACTAAAAATATAAATTATATTATTTTGTGTTTAAAACTTATTTAATAACAAGGGAAAATATTTATTATGCAAATGCAAACTATGCAAAAAATTATTTATTATAAAATTTCCAGGTTTTACTAGGGAAAAAGTGCTTGTTGATAGAAAATATGAATATTAGGAAATGGGTTTTAATTTTACGAAAAAATAAATGTATTTCGTATAAGATAGAGTAGCATCCCCCTTTTATAATATTTTTGAAAAACTGTGTACTTGTTTTCCTGTGAAATATATATTTCCATAAAAGAATAGTACAATTATAAAAAATATCAAAATTTAAATATAATAATAAAACTCTAATAATAAAAATTTCTAGTTTCGATATACACCTAGAGATATACATTTACTATTATCAAAGGAATTTTTTTACGAAAAATTAAACAAGTTATTGCAATTTTGAACGAATAACTAACCGAAATTATTTCTACAAGCAGTTATTTTATCAAGGGTAAGAGTTATATTTTGTAAATAAATAAACTTATTTAGATTGTGATATAATATTTCCATGATTTATGATATTTTCAGCATAACTTTCTACAAAATACTTCCACTACATGAGATGATTATCATTGCGATCTTAAAGGTGTATTCTATAACAAATTTCTATCGTATTGAGATTATTATAAAAAGTATAAGCATTAAAATTTATTTTCTTTTACAATCATCGATTTATTCACTTGTTTATGTCAAATAAATTGAGGTCCACATTAGTTATATAATTTATAGTTTAATGAAAACTTTTTTCATGAAACAAGAAATGATATATTTTTCTTAACATACATGCTATTATTTTTATTATAAATCTATGCATGGAATTCGTAGTTGCCTGCATAAGTTTTATATTATTTTTTACTTGTTGCTGTTGTTGTCGTGTGCCAGCTAGGCTGGCAACATGGGGTGCGCTATTCCACTTTTCCAACTGAACCATATTTTAGCGTGGAGTCCGACTTCCTCTCAGTACACACATGCCATAGGTACCCGTTTATAGGGCAGACAACCATTCACAATCCATTCATACAAGGAAAGGACAAATACAGGATAGATAAAGTACATCCATTCCCGAACCGGGATTCGAACCCAGGACCTTCTTGTCCGCATTCAGGTACGCTGACCACTAGACAAGTTGGGCGGCTAAAGAACAGTGAATTTGTTTATTTGAATAAAATAAAATAAAATAAAATAAATTATTAATTACTCGATCAAACTCGTTTATTTTTGTAATATTTTTAATTTGAGTGTTGCAGAGTTAAAAAGGTAATGAAATTGAATACTCTGATGAAAACTTCTTATACAATTCTTATTTGATATAACCGCATAGGAAATTTATTTCATGTTATAAATTTAGAATAAAAAGTTTTCCAATAAATATATTCCTCACACAAACAAAATATTTTCTTTTCCATCTTATTATTTTCGTGAATATAATTAATTTTAAAATTACCTTTATTTTTAACGTAATAAAATATGTTTTATGTTCATTTGAAACACAGAGGGTTATCCACAGAGTTACGTGACCATTTACATTCTCCATTCTGTAATCAAAAAGCTGAAAATTATAATTTATTAAAATAGAAATTTTATTAAAATAGATATAACAAATTATGTAGATAGGAAAATAGATGTTTTATTTATTTATATAAACATAGTTCTTCAAAACACTTAAATATTTACATTCATCAATATTGCAATTTTTTGTAAATTTATTTTTACTTAAAATTTTATCAATAATTTTTTTACACTATACTTTATACTTCTTTCACTTTATAACCTTTCATAGAAACTGGGTCGCTTTCCCCGAGAATGGAAGAGAGCTACCATCTGTAGCTCTGCGGAAATCTGTAGGCACATCTCATTGACATCTTTTATTTGCATACTTATGGAGAAGCTTCTCTTGGCCAGACTAAACTTTCTGCTGTTCTACTGGACATGTTCAGAGCCTCTGACAGAGTGTGGAGGCAGAAACTGATCACAAAACTACATGACGTTTTTGGTGTCGAGGTCAGGGTCCTTCCATGGATCTCAGGTTTTTTTCAAAATATATCTTAAAGAGTTAAATATAAAAATACTCTGTCAGACTTTTTTGGATTTAAACATGGGCTTTCTCAGGGATTACTACTAAGCCCGGTGCTCTTCTTCTTATACATTACAGGACCTGAGGAAGTAATAAATGAATACAGCTATGTGAGGCTTTTTGCTGTTGAAGTCATTCTTTGGTCTTCTGTGTCTAACACAAGCAAATTAGTATCTTACCTTGACTCTGTTCTTGCTGGGATTCTTAATTTAGCTGAACTGCATAAATTGTCTTTTAACACCTTAAAGTCATTAGTTACCTTCTTTACAACCAACAGACATCTCTATAATCACCAAGTAATTGTTTACATGAATTGCTATCAACTGACTTCTATAAAAAATGCCGAATACCTAGGATACATTTTGAACCAGGAAATCTCATGCAATCGAGACATAGAGGCCCAGGTGGCAAAATGCAGACAGCGACTTAACATCCTTAAATATATTTCTGACTGGAACTGGAGCTCAGATGCCGATACCCTGAGAACAACTTACATCTTTTTGGTCAGACCAATACAAGAGTATGGCTTTCCGATTTATTTTTATGCGTCAGAGACTAGCTTTAACAAACTTGAACGTGTGCTGCCAGAATAATTACCGGCCTCCATAACAGCTGCCCAAACAACATTGTATTGTATGAGAGTGATTTGCCGCCACTTTCTTAGAAAAGAAACTTCTTCCTTACAAAATATTACAATAAACTTTATAGATTCAGAGATCCGCATAGAACTTCTGCCTTTCTGCAGTCTTGGCAAGACAATAAGCGCTTAACGAAACACAGTCCTTTTTCCTTGGCTAGTGAGATGGGACTGTTTTCCAATGAATTGGAACCGCACTCCTTAAAGCAAACATCTTTTTTCATGCTTCCTATGAAGCGTATGCATTTCCAGACTAAATTCGTGACAAGAGTATGTAAAATGTCAGATATTTCTGAATTCATTAGACAGATGGCTCTTGAGACAATACATGGCATCCCTCTCTCAGCATTGAAAATGTACACTGATGGTAGTAAGGGCGCCGGTGATGTATCTAGAAGTGAAGTGCATATCGAGACACCTAATAACACAATTGATCTTTAGAAATGCTGATGGCTGTTCCGCCTTCAAGTCTGAACTTGTGGCAATTTACAAGTAACTACATTTTATATACACGATCCCTGAACTTGTTTTCAAGGATATTTGGATCTTATCGGATAGTTGTGCCTCTTAAACAGCACCTGATGCATGACTGTTGGGGATATGACAAGCCTGGATATACTAAAATTTTGAATCAGCTTGTTAAAAGACACTCTATACACTTTCAATGGGTCCCCTCCCATGTTGGATTGAATGGTAATGACATTGCCGATAATTTGGATAAGGCTGCCACTGCTGATAACCTGCATGACAACGCTACATTAACCTAGTTTGAAATTTCCTTAATCAAAAAGAACGAATTGAGCGCACTTTGAAGAGCTCCTCCTGCTCACCCATGGTACTTTGGCAAAAGACCTCGTTGGTGCAACAAGAAAAAGAAGACGGCTCTCTCACGTTTTCCGAGCGACCATATTAAATCACTTACCTTTCATCAGGGCGAGAGGCTCTTTTCAGAGTGTCATTGGTGAGGGGCTGTTCAAGCCTCCCCCGATCATATTCTTATTTGTCTAATTTTTACAGTTTTTGAGATTTTAAGGGATCCGATTTTATTTTTGGACCTTCTGGATATTTTTGGTTTTATGGAGATTGTGTAGCTTAGCTAAATCATCTGGGATTAGAAGCAACACAACAACAACACTTTTTTCTTACATAATAATAATTTCAGGGCTTTTCTTACATTATAATACATCAAAAGATTCGTAATCAATTGACTCTAATGTGCAAAATAAAGAAACTACTATGTAGAAAAAATATATTTAACCTGAAATAAAGAATACATCAATTTTATGTATTTGCGTTATAACTTTCAAAATACAAGCATTTGTTTTATAATTTTATAAAAATGCAAATGCTTTTCCGATTATTTTTAAGAGCATTTACAGTATAACAAAGCGAAAATTTCCAGTTTTGTTAAGATTAAAAACACAAACTATGTTTTTATTTCTTTCATATTTAACTTCTTAATAACATAGTTGAATTTCTTTATTTACTTGCAGTATAAATAGTTACATGGATATCTAGGCAATTTTGCAAAAATCTGTGGTACCGTAATCATTACAAAATTTAAAGAGATATTTTCATTTCATATGCAACAGTTAAATAAAATATCTTATAGTTTGACGTAATATCTAAATAAAACTGCATATTTAGATTATTTTAGTAAAAAAAAAATCTGTATCTATAAATCTATACAACATTTCACACAAAGAAATATTTGGTTCAAATGCCTATTTTTTTATTCTCAGATTAAAATTTATGCCGTTATTGAAAACTTTCAAAATAAATTCAAGTTTTTAAGATTATATTATTTAGCAGTTTCAGTTATAAATTCGATTTATTTCGAAAACCATATACTTTTCAACATTTTTCTCTTTTCCCACATTTGATTATATAAAGTTTTAATTTATGTTGTTGAAACTGAAATACGCATAATGATTTTATTCATTTTCAATTTAATTTATAATTTTGAGAGAAATGCCATTCATACAAATTAAAACATTTTACATGAATGCTGAATCTGTAAATTAATTATCAAACCAACAATATTAATTTTAGGAAAAGTCATCTTTTCTTTAAGGAATATTGAAAAATATCAATAAAAAATCCCCACTATTGAAATATTTTCTAATAGGAATATCACTTGCTGTGTCAGGAATAAGCTGAAGCAGTTTCTGATACGAATAATATTTTGCATATTAATAATATGTATTTCTAATTCATTGTTAAGTTAGGAACCAAAATTTTAATTTTATAAAAATTTGAATAATATTAAAACAAATGGATATAAAAACTTATGGAAATAACAAAAAATTTTAAAATCTAAAATTTAATATTAAAATGAAGATGTAAAATATCTTTTAACTTTTTATGTTAAGATTATCATTTTGCTACGATCACATTTATAAATTGAAAACTTGAGCCTGATTTAGTAATACATAACTAAGTAAATAAAAAATTAAAAAATATTGCATTGAAACATGTCGAATATCATATGAAAATTTAAATTTAAACAATGCGCTGTTAAGATACAAATTAATTGTTAAATTTAATGACATGATCCAAATAACAACATGTTCATGTAGTTTTAATTTACTAAAAAATACAAATACATTTGTTAACAGGGATTAACATAAAAAATCACTTAAAGAAAATACATCTTACTTTTTTATATATGTATTAAAAATGCAAATATATCATACACATTTCCAAACATATGATATTCTAAGCAGATTATATGACAATTGTATTTAAAATAACAAAGATATTTATAAATACAAGAATATTAGAGAATTTTTAAAAAATTAATGTAAATTTTCTCCTAATAGTTAATTTTTAAAAATCTTAAAAAAATGTGTTCCTTAATTAAACAAAATTTTAATCAGTTTACAAAATTAGTTTATTTTTTAAAACCTCATTCTCACAAATGTTATGATATCTTTTAGGCTTCGGAAGTTTATCCGAACGAGAATTCTCGACGCCCGGTAAGTCACTGTTTAAAATTGAAAATTTATAAATTTTAAAATTACAGAAAGCTAAAATAAAACAATGTTCTCCCTAAGATTATGAGGAAATTATAAAATTTTCAACTAATATTTTGTATTTAAAGTTCACCAAATCCTTTCATTTCGTAAAATTTTAATACTCGCGTTATTCAAAACAAGCATTTCAATAATGGTTTTAACTAGTTTATTTAATATGATACACACAGTTATTAATAAATAATAGGAAAAATAATAAATGAATGAAAATACAATAATATAAAATAATTTATATATACGTTCCAGACTCGCCATAGTTAAGTTATTAAGCTAAATTGTTTTCTTTAATAAAAATGCGGCAATATAAAAAATGTACTTTAATAATAATTATAAATAACAGTTTTTATAATAAGTCCAACATTTATGATAAGTTAAATAATAATTTCGTGCATTTTTGCATTCAAAAATTTTATACAAATTACGTAAAATTCTAATTGTTTATTTAGTAATAATATTATTTATTGAAATATAAACATTATTTCACAACATTAGTGATTAATATTTTTTAATAAAATATTATCACAAATATATCTTAATATTATATGTTAATGCAAATACATTAGTTTACCTAACAGGGCTTGAAAATTATTCTCTGAATGCTATAGGAGCATAAATAAATATGTAATCAAACAAAACTGATTTGAAATTATTTTCGATGCGAGCAATTATTTCAACTGAGAAAATTATTTTATGAACAATTTTGCATCAATAATGTAATCATAAACGGTTTTTTTTACTTATGATGCCCTTCTCTTATAATCTTTCGTAATATTCTTGAAGTAAATTTATAATTTGTAAATATTTTTTCTGAATTCAATAATAAAAATATGTTTATGCATTATTTTGGGCATAAATGCAAATTATCTAATATTTTATCATGTGGAACGAAGTTTAAGATAACATTAATTAGTTTTAAAAAATGACTAATCAGACAAAAAATTAAATTTCAAAAAAATAAAAAATTAATCTATTAATTAAGGAAATTAAATATTGGGTATAGAAATTTATGCCACAGGTTAGAATATAATTTATTCCTGATGTTTTTAAATGTATATCTTTTTTTCCTTCGAAAAAGTAGTTTTTATACTATGTTTTTATACATTGTATTCCAAACACGAGCCTAAATTTAATATTATCAATTTAATAATTTGAATTATTAAAGATTTGAAGAGATAAGTCATGATTTTAGGAGACTTTATTTTCATTATTTATTCTTTTTATTTTATTAAAAATTAAAATGAAACTTACTGCGCAACTGTAAGTAGTATATAACTTATAATACTAATTTGACTTAGTTACATGAGAAAAGAGAAATCTGATACCCTTAGTTAATTAATATGTATTAACTATAATATAAATTTTTAAAAAACATAATTAATTTTAAGGATTTCAAATGTCTATCATTAAAAATTCTGTGAAGTACTATGTTAAAGAATATTAGTTTTTTTTTAAATCAACTGAAAATGATCAAATCAACAGTGTAAAGAAAATTAATTATGTGCGCACATAATTTTCATAAGATTCAATACTTTTCAATAAATTTTTGTAATTAGATTATGAAATTCATATAAAGTTACTATGTAATAGCAGCCAAATTTAAAAAATTTTTCATTATGAATTTTAATTTTGTCAAATTAAGTATATTTAATATCATCCTATTTGTTAAACATATTTCTTTTAATTAATGATTTTAATACGTTATTTTTGTAATCAAAGAAAGAGGTTAAATAAACTGTTTATTTAAGACTTCAAATATAATTATTTATTTTTAATTAATAGTAAATTTAATTAGCAGTTTTGCGACATATTTCAATGAATTTCAAAAACAATTTTTTCATTTCCATACTTATCATATTAAATACAGAAGAAGAAGAATTTATTAAACTAGTTGATAAGATAGTTTATAAAAATTTGTATTTTAATTGCCAATTAAAAGCCACCGATATCAATAAAATTTAAACTTTTTTAATTTCATAAAATTTTCTACTAATAAATACTTTTTATGAACACAATATGGAAACGTATTATCGAAAAAAAAGTTTTTGAAAAATTATTTTGTGAATGTTGGAATGTCATAGCTAATCCGATATTGATAACAACACAAATAAAGGTTTCTATATAAATTAAAATTAATCAGTTCCCCACAAAAAAAAAACAATCCAACTGTGCAATGCTGTTAGTTTATCACGTTTGGAATAAAAGGCAGTAATTGGAAATATTGCGTGCGAATGAAAATTCGTTATGATTTTCGTGGAGTTTTCAAGAGATTGAGATTTAGTATTCATTTCAGTTTAATTGGTATGTATGCGAAAGGGATTTGTGCTTTTAATTAGTTTTTGATATCAAGAATATCCATTGACTTTGTCTTGTGATTTTAAATAATAATTTTATTTTAATGAAAGAATGATTTAATAATTTAAGTGCCAAATGCTTTAAATTTTAACAAATAAATACTTTATCTATTATTAATAATGTAAGAAAATGTGTGCATGTGTCATATTTACACATTATATTAACTATTTTCAATGATATGTTATAACATGTTACTTCGACATATGTTCACCGAATGGTTACAATACACAGGAATCCGTTTAAAATAAGGTACGCAATTTACAGGAAGTTTAAAAACACGATAATGAACTGTAAGTGCAATTAAGTCTAATTTAACATTTGATTTTACAATAGTTTGCATATATTGTTAATTATTTAATAAATATTTCAAACATCAAAAATACTTGCAAAAAAGTTAATATAGAGGGTATTGTATATATATCTTCAATGAAATTACAGTGATACTTACAAAACAAGTAATTCAAAAGTATTTTAACAACTCTCAAAATATTTTTAATGAATAAATGAACAACATGACAAATTTAACATAAATAAAATAAAATTTACTCAATTCAAACAATTCAATTATTTTGCATTTAAATTAAACTTTATCAGCCATATTTTGCTTTCTTATACATTACTATTTTTTTATAATAGAGTTTTTTTAAAAATGAAAATCTGAGTTTAGATTCATTATATGAAACACTTAAAATATTTGGTTTTCATTTTAAATTGTTTAAATGAGATATTTCTTCAATTAATGGTAAATTTATCATAAGCAACAAGCTCTTTTTGTTGTAGTTTAGTTTTGGTATACCATTTACATAAAGCTGAAAACCTATACAATCAAAGCGATCGAAAGATTCCAAATTAAAGTTTTCATTGTTTTGATGAACCATTCTTTTTCTGTATAAATATTGTTTATGGTAAATAAGTCATAAAATAAACCGTAATAGACAGTATGTTCTAATCTATGTGATGAGGTATTCATGAATTGATTACCTAATTATCTCTGTTAATTTAATTATTTTTAACTTTTTTAATTATTAATAAGACTACTAATAATTAAAAAAGAACAATAATTTTGTTATTCTGCTATCAACATGAAAATATGTTTTTATTTCTAAAATTGCCCTATCTAAATAAAATTATTTACCATATATTTACAGTTTTTTTTACAAAGTTACAGTTATTTACAAATATTTAAGTGTTAGAATATCATTGTATCTCTGGATGAAAACGCATTTCTTATATTGTTAAAGCCATTTTCGTAAAATTGTAATTTTTCCACATATGATCACTTAACAAATCAAATTATTCATTGGTATTAAATTGAGGGAATATTAAATACAGTCATTTTCAGGTAATTTATTAAATATTCATTTAGTTTTGTTAAAAAATATGTGTTAATAAGAGCTAATGAGTTTTTTTTTAATTGAATATCACCTGCTCTATGCTGATTGGTTAATAAATTAAAATAATGTATCTTTTATTTTAGTACAGCAGTTTTAGCATGAGTAAAATAAAATCATAGAATCAGAAAATTGTATTTACGTAATCGAGATATCATGTACAGTTAACTCTGAAAGAAAGCAATGTTAATTGTACAAAGACTGGACAATTTAGTAAAAAATAAAAGATCTCCTATTTCAATATAATATTTTTAGCATCAGTTAGAAAATAAACATATTTTTAATGTATGATAATGGTCTTTTTATTGCAATTTACTCACAAAAATCTCTAAAGATGGGCATAAATAGGCTATATTGTGAATGGTCTAAGAATTTTGTTTAATTGAATATGCAGCAAATATTACCAGCATTTTTGGATTTATCTTGTTTAATATAGAACTTAAATCTTTGATTTTTAATTAAATTTAACAATTTCACAAATAATAATTAAAATTTTTCAGGCTCTCAGTTCAAAACCAAGTAAACGAAAGGAACAATAAAATGCACGCTTTCTCCTCCACCGAGAACTTCTTCAACGGAAGTGAATCCGAAGCTCCGTGAGTATATTTTATCATAATTTAGTTTATTTAATCATTTAACAATAACAATTAATCATAACATGAACCAAAGTCATGAAATTAAAATATTATCTTCATTTTATCATTGCATTAGAAAATGAATATAATTCATTAATTTTATTTTTATTTTTTATTTATATTAGCCTTTGATATTAACTTCATATAATCAGGGCAATTACAGAAATAAATTTTTGCTGTTTTCAATTTTGACCTGCTTTAATTTTTATCCAAACATATATGCAATTCTTATGCATCTGTAAGGGTTACATTTAATTATTTTATTTAAACAGAACTTTCTATTCATTAAATATACGTTTAATAATATTACTCAATTCAAATTTTGTACTCACCGTGGCTTAGAGGTAGAGTAGCATGATTTGAATCAAAAGCTACGATATTTAAAATACAGGGTGTTCATAATTAAACTGCAAATTTAAAAACGCTGTAAAAAAAGAACCACTGGTCAGAAAGACCTGAAATTTCACCAGAATGTACTTCAAGCAGGGGGATTTTGTTTGGCGTGTGAAAAAATTAGGAAAAAAGTGGCCAACAGATAGCGCTGCACAGGCGGCTGTTGGTTAATTACATGAATTCTGACATGAACGATAATCAATTGTGGCTGTAAGCTGAACGTTAAACCAGTTGTGCTATTGTAAGTCAGGCAGATGTTGTGGCACTCTTGGTGTAAAGCCTATTCAGAGCGACAAGGTGATGCCACATCGAATAGGAAAAAATCGGTTTTTAATTGCCCTGCAACCAAAAACCGTAGAAAAAGCCAACAATAATTCGGTTTTTAATTGTCCTTAGTCTTCTTCAAGAAATTTTCAATATGGTGTCCACCATTTTTTGTTAGGAGTTGTAAACGTAAAACGGTAATTTCCACAGCAGCTTGGAGTGTATCAGTGCTGATTTTGTTAACGTGCTGAGTAATGCCGCATTTCAAATCCGCTAAGGTGTCTAGTGGAGCACTGTACACAACATTTTTCAGAAATCTTCAGAGCCAAAAGTCAAAGGGAGTGATGTCCGGTGATCGTGGCGGCCAGGAAGTTGGAAAATGTCGGCTGTTAATACGGTCATTTTTGAAATGGCGTTGCATCACCATCGACAATTAACGAGAATTCAAGCTACTCAGCATTTTATACAAGACGTTAATTTGTATATAACCAATTTAGTTACATCTTTGAAATATAGCAATCTATTCGCCTTTTACTATATTTATTATTTTTATGTCGTTAAAGTGATGTGGTGAAGTAGTGGTTAATATAATCCAACCAAGTTGTTTTTCAAGCATAATCCATATGTATTTTAGCGATAAATTGAGAGAACAAGTTGGCATACTAAGCAATTCACTGTGTTGGGTACATTATTTAACATTGCGTGTCCCGTGTGGTCATCTATCATCCTACTGGAATATGGCTAGTGGCAATCAATGAAAGTATGGGATAGGCGCTAACGTCTCAGAGTTTTATCGCTAGCTGTTCACTATACGTCCATTATGTCGCATTAGGATTCAGAACGCTACCTCGAACTATTATATCGGGTGCAGGACAAGTGTGGAAATGTATAGTGCAACAGATCAGCAGTCCTCTCATTACGGTGTCTTCAAATTCGAATCTGACTATTGTAGTGCTGTTGGCAAAAGTGGTGTTCCTCAGGGAAGAAAATTTCGTTCCATTCGGTTTACACGATTGTCGTTCATTTCACCGCTGGTGGTACAAACGCCTGTTGTTCTGAATCAAGGTAAAACGAAGCAATGGACACTTTGCGAGAATTCCACGTAACTACAATTGTACAAATGGACAATGAATAATGCGTAACAGACTGAGTTTACGAGGTGAGCGCCATCGGTTCCATCAGTTTGCCCCATTCTCTTTCTCATACAGCAATTAAAAATTCCTTGGTTTCATCCAACACCATCATTGATTTTTCTACGGAATAATCCACAATCCCTATATTTTACTATTTTTCCTTGGGTTGAATTCAAAAGCTTTCTCGAACAATGGTCTACAAGACAGCATACGAAAAAAGAATGTCATTGTTAAAATTGGCAATTTTCAATGCTTTTATTTAGCTTTTGCAGACGTCCCTACAGCCACACATGATGTTGTCGCCTTACAGTGCTAATGATTTACATATCTCATTGTCACATACCACATTATGAGGATTTCACATGATTTGCACGCTTTTTTAAAGATGTTACATTTTGGATAACCATCAGTTTATATATTTATATTGTAATAAGTAAGAATTTATTAAATATAGCATTCATGTAATATTTACAATACCATACGGTTTTAATATCATCAGATATATGTGTATTTAACACACAAATTCATTTCATAGCATAACCTTTTACTCTAAATATATGACTTTTTAACTCAATTTTCTTTTTTATTAACCACCAAAAACATATAATTCTTCAGATGAAATTTCACAGTTTTTGGGTTGGATTCCTGCAAAGAGTTTGGATGCAATACACATATACCACACACCATAAAACTGAAGCATTACCTCTTCGTTGAAGTGGCATGAAAATTCGGAAAAGAGAATATATCAGAAGAATGTGTCTTAGTCATTACTCAATGGTTCAATGCTATGAAATGATGTCCAAAAAAGAAAATTCTTTTTTTGATATCATAAAGTCTTATTATAGGTTAATTTATTATTCGATGTTCATAAAAATTACTATCCTTATTTTCCTATTTAACCAAAAACCTATGATATGATTATTTTCACTCTGAGTTATCTCTGTCATTTTGCCATACTCATCATTGATGAAAATATTGAAGAGAATTATTTCTTGTAAAATCAAATAACTAAATATACTTTCTTTCTTTATATTTTTTAAAAAAAATTCTCTCAGTTATAATGTTCAATTTACACAATATATTAGAACATTTTTTCAATAAACATTAAAAATTAACATCAGTTGAAAAATTAATTTTGACAAAACGTATTATTATAATTTCTTTTATAAGCAACAACACTGCAAAAAAATATTTCACACGAAATTAATTGATAAATTAATATATAGAAATTTGTTGACGTTTTAAATCAAAACTTTTATAAATTTTCATTTAAATTTCGAATCTAATTATCAAGGAATCTTGAACTCAAATGCCTATTTGTCACTTTTGGTAAAATTCACCATTTTGTGATATCAAAAATATTAATATATGAAACCATTAATATTAAAATCAATACTATATATCATATAAGATAATATATATATATCATATATAAGATCATATACTGTATATCATATAGTATATAAGAATCATATACACTCATGTCCATAAATTAAGGATAATTCAGAATCACACAGAAATTGAACTCTAAAATAAAAATTTCACATGTAGAATTATCACACACATCTTGAAGAATAATATGCAAATTACAAGAAACCGCCAAGTGGCACCTATAGTACGTCACAATAACGAGAGTATAAGAGAGGGGTATATGAGGAATGGTTGCAAAGAAGTAAAATTGCTCACAAGCGCTTTAAAAGCATCTCAATGCAATAACCGCATAGGTAGGGCACAAAGGAAGCATTTAGATGACGTTTTACGTGTTAGAATTATCGACCGTCTGGAATGTGGACGTAAGTAGCTAGAAGCATCCGAGGAACTTGGAATCGCTTAGAGTGTCATCTCCAGACTTTGGCAACGGTTCCAAGATGATGGTAATGTGAGAAAACGTTACAGCACAGGTCGCCCCCGACTTACAACGCCGAATGAGGACCGGTATTTGGCAGTTACTACCAAAAGAAACAGACGGAGCACAGCATCAGACCTGTCTCGTCAGCTCTCTTCAGCTACCGGGATGACAGGCTCAAAGCAGACCGTGTACAGAGGTTTAGGGTACATTGGTCTATATGTTCGTAAGCCTGTCAGATATGTTCCATTTACTGCATCGCATTGTCTCCTGCGGTTAGTCTGGTGTAGAGAGCATGCATTGTGAACACCGCAACAGTGGTCTTGTGTGATGTTTTCCGACAAGTCCAGGTTTAACTTTCAGTTTGATTCTCGCCGGTCTTTCATATGGAGGGGGCCAGGTACCCGTTACCACCAAGAGAACTCCATTGAACCGCACCGTTATGATGGTGCAGGATTGCTCGTATGGGAAGGAATTATTCTGGGTTCCAGAACTAACCTGCATGTTCAGAATGACAAGCCACATCTATTGGGATGTCATTCTGGAGCAACATGTACTTTTGTTTCGGGGTGCCATGGGTGCAGAATTTCTGTTTATGGATGACAATGCCCGTCCTCACCGTGTAAACATTGTAGACGAATGCCTTCAATCATAGGATATCACCCAGATGGACTACCCAGCATACACACCGGACATGAATCCGATAGAGCATGTGTGGGACTTGCTTGGCCGACGATTTGCAGCCCATTAACCCCCTCCCACATGTCTACCGGAATTTTGCTTGATGAGTTCCGGTAGACATGTGGTGAGCATTGCTTGATGAGTGGTGTAATATTCCCCAAGAACAGATCGATAATTTGATACTCAATATGTCTAGGCATTGTACGGCCTGTATTGCATCGTCTGGGGGTGGCATACTATGTATTAATTATCATACCAACCATGTTATATTGGTTTTTGTAAATTGATTCTTTTTTTGAAATTTGTTCCTAAGAGTAAATCGCAATTTTTATTAATGATGTCAAACATATAGCATCTTTTTTTTTGCTCTTTACCTTTTGTTTAATAAATAGACTTTACAAATAAGTCACATTTGTTTTGTTTCTGTTTTTTTCTTTGCCTGAACTTGCATTATCCTTAATTTATGGACACGAGCGTAATTAGATTAATGTCACTTTACAGAATAAAAACAGTGGGTTGAAATACATCAATCATCTGTTAACATGATAATTTTTTAATTATTTGATTTCGATTTAGTTTTCTACCATGGAATAGAAAAAACCTCAAAGTCTTTCAAATGTTCATACATTAGATGAGATTCAAGAATATTTTATACAGTTTTTCATGTTAATGATGTATATCAAAATTATTTATTTATATGCCAAGTTTTGAAATTTTCTATATTATCTAGTGAAAGATTGTACTTTTCTGAATGGTAAGCCCTAGGTTCAATGCTTACCAAATTAAAAAAGAAAATAAAGAATTGGATTTTGTGTTTAAGTTTTCGACATCGACGTCTATCTGGATTGTTTTTTTCCAGAACCTTTTTCATTTAGAATGCGCAAACCTGGCCTTCTAAGCAATTAACAACCTCTAGTAACTACTGGGTAAGATTACGTAAAGTATTTATTCATACTTTTTTGTTTATTTTTGCAGCCCAACTATTGAAGAGATTCGATCTTGGGGAGAATCCTTTGACAGACTGATGCGCTGTGCAGGTATTGAACCTTATAAAGTTAATATTCTAATTCATTTATAATCAAGGAAGCTAATTTTATGAACAAATATAACTTTGTTTTTATGTGATACAAAACAAATTATTTTTGGTTATCTCTTACTCATCACTTCGTAATTAATAAGAATCATTTTAACAAAAATAATAAGTATTTAAAAAATAGTTTTTAAATTTTAATATCATTTTTCAAAACAAATCGGATATAAATCTATATATACATACATGCATGAACAAACTATGTTTAATAAGATTTATTCTTGACGATATTACTACTTTGCATCTCAAACTTATCAACGATAAGAAATGCAAGAAGTTAATTCTTATTATTTACGAGAAGTTAACAATTTTTGCTAATTTCCTTATAAGGAATTGTTTTGTTAACAGGAAAGACGATTTCATGGTTAACTATATGATTTAAAAAATTTAACGAATCAGCTTCTCTTTAAGGTTTTGAGAGATTCATAAGAAACAAGATCATATGTAAAGCAATTAAAAATTTCGCATTGACCCCTAATCAAAAATATACAATAAGTTAACTGATAGCTTTTAATTCTGATGAAATGAATTTCTTCTTAAAACTGTTACGAAACTGATTGTGATATTAGAACTAAAAATAAAGCATAACCAGGTTATAATGGACAATAAAGGACTACCGATTCTTTTTATTATTTTACATAAATGCAAACAGGCATTTCAAGATTAAACGTTTGATCGATTATTTTATAAAATGGACAATCTACAAGATTTTTTTTAAGAAATTTGAACATCCGAAAAAAGGAGGCCGCAGTGACTTGTTTAGTTAGGGATCGTTCTCATTATTGGAAAGTAGTGAGTTCCAATCTCGACTTAACCGAATCTTCGTCATCTTTACTAAAGACAGCTGTGGTTTGTAGAATAGATCGGGATTGCTATGTTCCCCAAGTAAAGTTATACCTCTAGGGTGGAAAGTCAATTATTGAGTTCTTCTGATTGGTTTCTGCGTTTAAATTACGAAAACTCCTTCTTGCTTGATTCTACCTAAGTGGTGAGTTGGGTTCAGGGAAGTATAGAGGTGTAATAACAACTTCAAAAATGAAAATTAAATATCTTAGAATATTTAACAAGAAAGCTTGGTATTACCTGTCAAAAGATTGGTTCTTTGAAGTACTTGATCAGTCATATCTACGTTATACTATTTGATTTTATCACTGTGAAATGTTAAACATGGATAAGTCTCTCGTGCATTTTCTTGTCTTAGAAGCATTCAAAATTCATCTTCTTGAAAAATAAAAATTCATAAATATTTCCTTCCTTCCTTCCAACAACACTCGTTTACCATAACACATAAACCAACAAGTTATTTTGAACTTTGAAAAGACTTCCATAAAATATTCTTTGAACACATAATTTTGAATTAATAGAAAAAACTAAATCTTCTCAGAGAGTTTTGATAAAACTCATTTTTCTTCTTACGGCTTCTTTCAAGATCAAATGCTAAGAAGAAGAAGTAACCACAAAACCACAATAAGGAAAAAAAAACTTTTTAATGAGAATTTTTTTTTTTTTTTTTTTTTTTTTTGGAGGGTGAATGTTGTTGAAAATATCTATGATAGATCTGAGCTTATACCTCTGAAGATTAATCTATGTAAACGTGTTTATTTTCAAAATTATAGTTTTAAAATTGTACAACAATAGGATCTATGAGTCACTGGAAAACATCCCCAAGGAGTGATGATCGAAGAATTTATAGAACTGCATCATAACGAATAGTCTTGGAGGAGATTACACAACATCAAGAAGAAACAATAGCTTGAGCAGATAAAAAACTTTTCACTGAAATAAGGAAAGTGCTGAAAATATGTTGTGGAAATTATTGTTTCATTCATATTTTATTTCATTATTCAAATGAGACGTAATATTAAGGGACAGTAACATGTATTTTGAGAAACTTGTCAATAAGACATGTTTAAGAAAGTTATTTTCTGAGAAAAATAAAAGGTTTCGTCATTAAGCTGTTGGAGTAATTTTTTAAAGGAATCATAAAACTAAGAAACAAACAGTATTTTTTATTCCAATATGCAAATCTAAATTATATACAAATTTTTAGTCTCAAAACCTTGTTTAAAGCTTTGTAAAATCGTTCTTTACGACTAAGTAAGATGAGAAATCTAATTTTGGAAATCAAATATATTCAGATTCTGACAGTTTAATTAAAAGTATTTCATATAAAAATGTAGTTAATGTGTAAATGTATAAATACTTATAGATATTATTTATTTAAAGTTTTGCATTTTTTAAAAATAAATGGAAAGGTAATTTAAAATTGATTGAATTTGCTTTAGTTTTACTTTTAACACTTTAAAATCAATTTTCAATTTTTAAATTATAAATTTTGAGATGACAAAAGAAAGTAAATTTACTGGTTAAGTAACTATATGTTATTGGTCAAAATTAAATGAAACTAGAAGCAATACTTTAAATATTTTATTGAGATAATTGTTCTGATGGAATGTTTTTAAATGTTATTTCTAAAATGAAGAATGGGAACATTTTAAATTTTCATGAGAAACATAAATATTTTGAGCTGTTATACCAATAACGGTTTTATATGCAAATTATATTAACTCGATTTATTTTTAAGTATGGTAAATTGTAAGTATTGCATCTTTGTCTTCGAGTCAGAAGTATAAATCTACTTTTCTTTAAAGATAGGATCAAAAAACGTCTGATCCACAGTGCTTTCAAAACATTTGATCACAACCAGCTTCCGATTCCCTTTGGAGCCAATTTCAGATACCGCGAGATAAATTTTGTACGGACACCTTTCATCTGCAAATCAACAAGCACTATTGATTGAATAGATCTATAAGAGACTTCTAATTTTGTACCAATTTGTTGGAGATTATTTTTCATTGATCTGATTAATAGTTTCCTTTCTTTATATTTAGGACCACATATTTTTGAAAGTTGAAGATCTGCAACGTAGCTCTCAAGTGACTTCTGACGTCCCGAACTTTTAAAAATCATCACATATATAAATGATTCTTTTTTTTTCTTAAAAGAGTTATTTCTGGAAACTAACTTTTTACCACGTAATCGCATGCCTTAATTTTGAAAATTATTTGTGAGACTGACAAATTCACTGAAATAAGTTTCTCCAATCTGCACTGTCACTTAATCTTAGCCTCTTTTCTTAAATTTAACATAGAGTCAATCTGTTCACCGTAAATTCTTTTTTTCATCTGGATCTTGGATCTAAATTTTCATCAGTAGCAGCATCTTGATAGAGTTCCAGCCTTTAAAATAGGCGTTTCTCCTTGTGATTTGTTGTAAATTCACTGGAAAATAAATTTGACTTTTCAAGCGGTTAAAAGATTGAAGGACATGGTTTATCAGTTGTCTACTATTGATTTGACTTCACGATGAATCAGAGTTTGAGTTCGATGGATAGATGGATTATTATTAAAATGAGTGAACATGAATAAAAGATTTTAAGATATCGATATGAAAGAGGAGTTCAATTTTTTATGCTAAATAAATCACCTACTGAAGAAAAATTCTAGTGAAAACTTAATGGATAATATATACATTATTTACATTTAGAATTTTTTAATACTAGGACATTCAACTGATAAACTTTTATATGAGCTACACACACATTAACGTAATTTTAATATAAATAAAACTATTTTGTTGAAATCTTCTTCTCTTCTTCTTAAGGTTGGGTTTGTATGTCATCGGCACCTCTGCTTTAATCAGCATTTTGTACCATTAACTCCAAATCCAATGTTTCCTAGTTCCAGTTACTCGGGTCACCCACTTTATTAATAAAGTCCGATAACTTTTTAATGGAGTCTAGGTGTAACTCTCTAGTATGGATAGTGCCTAAAGAAGTTAATCTAGGGAGGGCAAGAGCCTCGCATTCGTAAATGATATGCTTGGCCGTTTCCTCTTATGTATAACATTTCCTGCAGATAGGGTCTTGCTGAAACAGTTCCATTTTATGGAGCTGTTTTCTGAAATAGTAATTTCCAGTTATGAAGCCTACGATTAAACGTATCTTCTGCCTATAGCATCTTAGAATTTCAGAGGCAATCCTCACTGATGATTCACAGATGATTCTGGTCAGAGAGTCAGTCATGCTAGCGATAGCTTCCTGACTTTCACCAGAAGAATATGGTTTGGAGGTCACTTCTATCTCCTGTGAAGGATTCATTGCTGCCCCTTAACTAGATTGCCTCTGAGTTCCCTTGTCTTTTTCAGCAAGGTCTACTTCAGAGGCTTCACCTGCAAATGCAGAAAGGTTTGTTATTTCTTGTGTCTTTTCAGCCACAAGATAACAATTCATAAGCTCAGGTAATATAACAGTCCACCCAACATTGCCTGAGTTACTGGGCAAGGCGAAAAAGCTCTAGAAGTTCGCCAGGCAACTAGAGGCTCCGTTAAGACACCATTACCGCGGTGCCAAATAGCCCTAGGCACGGATCGCATAACACCAGAGTTTACGGGAGCTGGTTCGCGGCCTCTGATTCTATATTCAAGGCTATCCTGTCATTCCTACGGGACGTTCGGCGATCCACCGCCTGGTAGCTGCTCAGGCCCCAGGTTGTTGAAATCAGTAGCTCCACAGTTTCGAGCTTTGACTCAAAATTTTTGATTTAACTTATTTATATGATAAATTATATCAGAAATTTTGATAATTTACGATGAATATCTTCTTATACCATAGGTTGAGTAGACTAAAATAAAATTTTAAAATTCTAGGACTCGTAGTCATGTTATTTATGTTCTTCTGTACTCGTTAAAATAGTATAAACAAGGATTCCTTATCATTGATCTAATATATGGAATTCAGGGATATTTTAAGTTTCAAAAGCATCTTTGATTTTGTGATAAGAAATAATTTGAGTAAAGCATTGGGAATAATTATTGCACGTTTAAATATTTATGGGATTATTCTATACTAAACAAAAACTTAGTTTATTAGTTTTTATTTAGAGTGAGTGTTAGCTGATTGTACAGTAAAAATTATCTTTGGCAAAGAGTAAAAGTTTCCATATTTAAATTTGCTTTTGATCTCTTTTTCTTCACTTAAAAATAAGTATAAGTAAAGTGTTTTCTCTTTTTCTCACTCTTCATTTTTTACACAATTCTTCTATTTCATATGACATAAATGGAAATCTGTGGGAAACTAAATCATATCTAAATGATAATTATGAAAAACTAATTATATATTTGATAATTAACTATGAAAAAGTATTTTTCTAGTATTTTCATTACTTATGTTTCGATGTCAGAGAGTAAAATAAAAGATAATAAATATACTCAGAGTTTTTATTTCAGAGTACATATGTTTATGCTAAAGCACGAAAATTTCATGGTATATGACTTTTATGCTAAATATTTCAGTTACTAAATAATAGAAAAATCAAAAGACAATCGCATTTTTTTGCGCAATGTATGCGGAATTTTTTGAGAAAAGAGAAGTAAAATATAAATTCTCTACTAAATTATAAAATTTTATTCTACTGCACGGGCAACATGAATCAATGAATATATCCCCAAGAGAATGATATCTATTTAATTCTCCTATAAAACTCAACGAAATGAGAAATTTGAGCGTTACAAAAATTTTGGCATGACGACTCAGTGCACAAAAATATGTTTGATCGAAAGATTGTATTTAATGGGCCATGGTTTAAACTGCAAGAAATAGAAAATAAAAATCAGTAGATTGATCATGCCTCTATTGTATGAGGTAAAAGGGAAGCTATCCTTTTCTATTTTCTGTTGTATATATGTGGGGTTGAGAACTTATTTTATTTTTTTATATTCTTTTTAAATTGCGCGTAATTATGTTTAGTTTCATTTTGCCAAAATCCTGAAATAGTTATAGGACAAAACGGAAATATAACAATAAATTTTAAAACATGTATAATTCTAAATAATATATTTAAATTATCCTAAACAAATAAAATTTGGAGTTAGAGAAATAAATACAATATTAACATTAATTTCTTAAGCAAAAACTATTTGAAAAAGTAAAGTAATATTTGTTTTTAAAAAAAGATATTTGCTTACCTCTTTATTAAGAAGCTATCTATTTTAAAAAGTATAACGTGTTAATTTGGTTTTTTGAATTTTAAAATATTACATTTTTGAGTGTTTGAATAATTTTTATTAGAATAATTACTTGAAAAAGAATTGTCGCTGTTTCGAATTTTTTAAATATGTAATAAATTAAATTTTACTTTTCTGTGATTAAAATAACAAACATTAGTTTCAAAGTTGATTAATGTATCCATCAATAAATTGTTATATTTATGTTTATTGCCTTTTATATTAAAATATTTTTCTAAATTATTTATGCTGTTCATTATAAATTTAACTATCAGAAATGATGTCTTAATTAGTGATAATTTTTATAAGTATAAAGCATAAAAATAAATTTAATAATTAATATAGAAGTTATTGAAACTCACACACATATAAAATAGGATTAATATAATAAAAATTACTGAGATTTTTGAAGTGTATTTGTTGCTACATCAAACTAGCCATATATTTCTTACAATAAAAAAATTAACACCAAATTTTCACGAATTACTTAACTATCAAAAAATAACATTATTTAAAATTCAAAACTCTTTAATTAGATCTGGCAAAAGAAAAATTTTGTATGCATTTTTTAAAAACAAACACAACTTTTTATTATATTGTTTAAGCTTCTAAGCATTTATTGCAGTACTTTTTGTAAATTAAATTCTTCACCTTACGAATGTATATGTTTCAACGATCGATACATACTATTAAGGGAATGCTTAATATATTTGTATTCATATTAATGATAAAAGTCAAGTAACATATATAAAATGCTTACGAAAATTAAGATTATTTAATACCAACTAAATGTTTATATTATTCTCCTATAATGCCATGCCATATCAGGGGAGGATAATAAATAAAAATATCTTCTTCCTCAGCTGGGCGACAATTGTTCCGAGATTTCCTTCGACATGAATACAGCGAGGAAAACATTCTCTTTTGGCTGGCATGTGAAGACTTGAAGAAGGAGAGAAACCCAGAGTTGGTAGAAGAAAAGGCTCGAAGCATCTACGAAGATTATGTTTCTATACTTTCACCTAAAGAGGTACATAATTTCAGATAGCACATCTTTTATATTATTTCAACACTATTTTTCATATGTATTTGCCTTAGTTATTAACTGGCGACCAAAATATCCTGATTAGTTTGTCTTGCAAATAATTTATATTTGATATATTTTACAAGTCTAGCTAATCAGGATATTGCTAACATATCTTAATTTATAGCGATTAGTTATGTTAAATATAAATTTAACACACTTGTTTAAAAAATATCGGTTATAATACGCTGATTTTTAAACTAGTATGTTAAAACTTTTCCAATCATTTGATATAACAATGGTTAGACGACATGGCACAATTAACATTTGATTTCTATGGTTATCTATGATTTCTTGTAGATTTAAATACGCCAATAGAAACATAAAACATTTCATTCCTATGTAACATATTTATGACGAATCAATAAAAGTTCTAATTATAAAACAAATTAATACTTAAAACTCCTTTAGATCTATAAATATGTTTTTGTAAGATTTATAAAAGCTATAAATTTTTTTGTGGAGCCCAACCTTTAAAGTTATATTTAACTGAAAATAATGAGGTTCTTTTTTCCCCTTTATTGTTAAATATATGTAAAACTAATTTAAGTTACAATTATTTCTACCGCAATTTCATTTATTTATGCTACAATGTATATAAAATTAATAAATGTTGTCAACCACATTCAAAACGTTAATTGGTAGCCAACATGCTTTGTGAAATGTAATGAAAAGAATATTATAAAATTAAAGGAAAATTTGATTCCTTTCAAATCTTAATATAGATTCTTAAAACTTGTTTAACGCAATATAGTTCCAGGGGAGAAATAGTTTAAGTTATAAAACTCAAGGATTATAATGTATATATATATATTAGCTATTTAGATATTTGAGATTAAATATATCATATAGTTTCTAGAAATCTATTCGAAGTTGCGTTTCATAATTTTTACTGGAATGATTTATTATAATTTATTATTTACTATTATTATGATCATTTTTATTCTTTATCTACTATTATTATTCATACAGGGATAATTTATTAATTTCAATATCTTAAATCAAATAACATTATGTTAAGAATATTGTAGGTGTGATATTGTATATCTAGGATTTTTAATTGAGAAAATAGGCATTAAGCACTATTATTCGCGGTTACCATATATTACGTAACAAACCCTTTAGCTTTTTTTTTACTTTCGCATTACAGGTAAGCTTGGATTCGCGAGTCAGAGAAATTGTGAATAGAAATATGAAGCAACCCACGGCCAACACTTTCGATGAAGCTCAGCTACAGATCTATACTTTGATGCATAGAGACTCCTATCCGAGGTTCGTGTGCTCGCCGCAGTACAGACGAATGGCGCAACTTTCACCACCGTCTCCACCCACCCGCAGAATATCCATTTCAGTCGGATGACCAAGGTTACTTCGTTTCCTCTTTAAGATAAACTTCTTACTGTAGAATGTCCTTGGATGTCCCACGGACATTCCGAGGCATATGGTTATCGGACGTGTCTATTTACATCTACCAATACATCTGTATATAGATAGGTACCGTGTGTACAAACACACATTTATATATTCAACTCACATCATTACGCACTGCATGGACTTTGATGTTTCAAAATCTATTAAGGAGGTAAGAGACGCAACTTTTTCCACCATATTTCAGCGATGATCCTAAAAGACGAACCAGTTGATTTGTGTTACCTTATTTGGTCTCATATCCTATCCTAAGTTGTGTTACTCATGATCTATAACTGAAAACATTGAATTTTGACGAAGAAATAAATGCTCTTTCTAAGAACAACCCTACTGAGCATTATTTACGGGTGTGAATTATTTATTCTGATGAACATAACTTTGACTTCATTGAGTCAAATTCTGATGAATATGAATTTGACTTCATTGAGAAACCATGCATTCTGCTCAAATAGATATAAAGTTAAATACAATTCTGTTATCGTTTCTCAATTTTAAGCAAAAAAGGAGCTAAATGGAACCTCATTATTACTTTTTTGCCTCTTATATAAAAAAAATAATAATAAATGGCACCATAGCTTCTAAGAAGCATCTCAAAGTAAATTTGTCTTTCACTTTAAACAAAAAAAAGGAGAGATTTGACATTTGGGACGATCATATGCCATCTCTATTTGAATTATTGCTACTGTAACTACCTGATTCCAAACGAAGACAAAATATCCCGTTTCATACGGAAAAAGTCCTCAAGTAAATTAAACAAAACACAAATTGATTTCTACTTTTGTGTACGCCTCATCACTTGCGACAAGGCTCAGAAGTTAAAAAAAAATTTTGAATAATCATAAATATTACAACAAACAAACAGCTTAGCAACTTAGATTGATGGGAGTTATTTCCTTTACTTCGTTGAAAGCATTCCACTCTTTCACCATTCCACACTCATGTAATATCATCGCTCCCTCAAACACGACGTTTGAATTCAAAGTTTAGGAAAGAAACGACCCATCTATAAGAAGTTCTTGGAGACAAGTCATAAAATTAATATATATATATATATTTCGAACTGAGCGAAGACAATTGTTCAATCAGAATCTAACAGCGTAGTAGAATCTTTCTTCTTCATAGTAAACAAGTTATATATATGTATATGTGTGTATGCGTTCATTCAAATCCATGATATGTTGAAAACAAAGGATTGTTCATGCATACCTCTATGATGCTGATGAACATAGTACGGGCAATAAACAACAAAGCTTTCTTCAATTGTTCAAAGACTATGATTAAGGATTAACATTTTCTGAAACATAAGCTTTTCACTTTATTTGATGAAGGTCAAGCTATAAGGAATTTGTATTCACAGGGAAAAGTAAATTGTTTGCCTTCATGCAGTCATAAATATACAATAATTTTAATTATTTTTATCGAATTAATTGGCTTAAGAATTTTAGAAAAGTATTTTCAAGCAACTGAATACGTACGTAAAAAGGCGCAAGTGCCGTTCTTAGGAATGTTATGGAATTGTTCTTATCTGAAGGTGAAAGAACTAAGTATTTTTATGTTGAGTAAACACATTTTGGAGCTTGCTGTAATCACTAAAATGCTCATTATTATAAAACAATTTTAATTTGTTGCAGTATATTTTTGCTATATATTCATATGTTTGATTATTCAGTTTAATCTTCGAGCATTGCTTAAATAGAGAAGTAATTTCAATTCAGTCCGATAAAAAAGAAATTACGATGTGTGAAATATTCAAAAAATTTTGTGAATAAATTTTTTTTAACTTTTGCTTAACTTGGAAGAGATTAAAATTAGTAGGGTGGGTCTTTATAAATAGGGCGTAATTTTATCCGAGGGGTGTGTCTTAACTAGTTTCCAAAAACTCTACTTATAAATGATAAGCAAATTAAAGATATTATAGATTTTTTTAAATAAAAGAACCTTAGACGAGATAAGAACTTATCAAAGTTTTAAAGAAATATCAACTGATGATGAAAAAAAAACTAATGAATATTTGTTGAAGAATGCATCTATTTCTTAAGGATTTTTTTAAACAGGCTTATTTTATAAGTAATTTTTCATTTTTGTCATTCCATATGGAAATAATGTGATTACAAATATGGTCAGTAAGCTTATATATGGAAATATGAAAACATTTTCTCATTAACAGATATAGTGAGAATTATTACATTACGAATAAAAATAATGAGCTACAGCTACTAACATGTTCATTAAACTATTTAATTAGTTAGTTTATGTTGCAAAATTAACAATAAATTTCGAATATTGTTAATTCAAGGTTGTAAAATACCATCTTAAATCTAAGCATTGAATTTCACCATAAAATATGGTTGTTATTTGAATTAAGCCAGGCTCTAATAAGAAAACTGTCCGCTACGAAACAGTTGTTGTTCTTGCCAATACTAATATTTTATCACCAATGTGTGCTACTGTTTAATCCTCCCCGCGCACAAATCATTATTAAACCAAACATAAAAATTGTAATTTTCCTTCTTGTTTAAGAATTTTTTCTCTGTCAAAGTGACAAGCTACCAGGTTTGCTTGTACTGTGATGAATAGAAGTTCATCATATTGAACAAATTTACGGACGCATTTCTTATTGAAATGCTGTTTTACCTTATAAGTATGAACAGTTTTCTCAATATAGATAAATACTGTAATTATGTATACTTTGCATATATAGTTTATTAGATACAAAACTTTTGTCCCAAAGTTTAATTCTTAATTTTTAAATTTCATGAAAATTACATGAAAAATAAAAATGTTCTTCCCATAAGAAATTGTTCTGTATAAGGTATAAAACAAAGATTTATTCAATTAACGGTTCAAACCGCAAACATCACAATTATTTATAATTCATCAAAAAAATTATGCCTAATTTTTTTTTTACTATTTTCTACCTAAGCGATTGCTCGAAGTTGTTAGTTGAAAAACAATTCAAGCAAAAGTAATTCGATTACTTTTGCGAATATTAATAAGCAACACGATGTATTTTTATGAAACATACAAAATGAAACTCATTTTTCATAACATTTTTAGTAATTATAAACTTTTACTGCATACTTTAATTGATACTCTTAATATTATAAAAACAGAAACCATTTATATTTAAATCTCATTTATACTAATGAAAAATTAATATTTCGTTCTTCTTTTTTTATTTTTTTAAAATTAATATTTCGTTCTTCCACGTTTTACTTTTGATTAAAACATGAATTTTAAAATGATTTCACTTTTTAAATTAATTGACTTATATTCTATTTACCACATACAATATTATTTTCTTCTAAGAATCTAATCCTTATTATATATATAACGGATAACATTTCCATTCCATGTAATGAAACTGTTAAATTAAACCTTTAAATTTTCTTGTGTTTTGCTCAAAAGCATTCAAATTGTTTTTAAAGTAATTATCAGAACGTTTGATAAGCCATTTATATACTAATTACCATACTTTTATATGATCTATTTATTTCTTTGTGATCTGTTTAATTATTATATATAAGCAATTGTTAGTAATAAAAAAATGAAAACGCAGTTTCAGTTTGGAATACAGTCACAGTGAAAAATATTAAGCTTCCATTTTATTCGCATATTTTTCATATTTACAAAATATGCTTGTACATGCGAACAAAATTTTGTTGCTGAGTCTTGACTTGCAAATCTGATGCCATTTTAAAGTTGATATTTATATTTTGCGCCATTTTTTTTAAAGTTGAAGTTTACCGTTGTTTGAAGAGAAATTTTATTAGAAAAACGATAAAATATTTCGATCCATATTTTACTTGAATTATTTTACGGTTTACATATTAATAAATTATATATTATCTGATGCGATTTAATATAAACAGTTGGATTTTATTCACTGATGTGAGGCATCTGATCATTTCTGCACAAAAACGCACAAAAAATAGCAGTGCAGGGAATATATAGATAAATTTTAATTAGAATAAATTTCAAATTCAAACTAACGTGAACAAATTACTAAAAGGAAACACATATGCAACAGTTTTTCAATATATTTTCCATTGATTGTATGCTTTTTTATAATATTTGATAAACTATGCAAAATTATTAGCTATATTTATTCATACTATTAAGAATGATTACCTAACTTTTTTATTTATTATATTTAATATGAAAATTAGCATGAAATATTTTAAAAATATATTTTGTGTGTTTGGAAAAAAATATGAGAATGATTGTTTACTTTCTTCACATGTGCAATACATTATATTGAAATCAATCTTACCGTTGAAAATTTTTTTTATTTAGTTCTTTACATCCAAGTTTAAAACTTTATATGATGAATTGATGAATGCTATAAATAGAGAGTTTTAGAAACTGCTAGACGTGTGTAGTCAAAAATATAGATGTGTTTTATTTCCACATCCGTTGGTCTGAATTATAATCAAAATTATAAAAAAAAATATTCATATTCTCTAGTATTTTTCATTGTATGTTGTTAATATATATTTCATAAAAATTCAAGGTATGCGAAAAATTGTTAAATAAGAAATTTATTTGGAGAGTATATATAGTTGATGTTTAAAATCTCTAAACCAGGTTTTAAAGAAAAATTTATATTGTATAATTTGCTAACATTTTTTGATGATGTTCACACACTGATATCGAAAAATGATTTTCTTGCACTTTGACATAGGTATGCGAAATTAAAACTCAAGTTAATTAAAACTTTATAAATATATGTTATTGCTTACTTTTTTTAAAAAAAACCTTAGAATTCGATAAAAAAAAAAAAAAGACTACTGAAATGTGAATTTAAATGAAAAAATTTCAGAGAAATGTTTAATAATTTCTCAAAATTCTTTCATTTAAATCTTCCAGCTCTATATGCATTCGTAATATAACAGTATTAATTCTGCTTATCAAAACTTTAATAATTATACATCATTCCTTTTCTTGTTTTACTTGATATCATTTTTATTTTCTTTGAAGACACAGCGTGTTTACGAAGTGATAAATTCGCTCAATGTGAAGTATTATTGATTAGTTTAATTAGTTAGTGAATAATAGAAATGGTAAAGGTAAGTAGTAAAGTTAAAAAAGATGTAGTCATACATCAATTTTGGAAAGATCTAAGACAGCATCGAAAATACTTAGAATTTGAATGTAGGCAAACCAAAATATCCATTTTAATTCAACATATATGCTTCTACTATTCTCAAAATAAAGTTCTTTTTGTTTATTAATATTTTCTCAAAAGTGTCTTTGTGTAAAATTATTCTTAAGCATATAAAAGAAGCAAATTAAATGATATTAAGTCAGTAAGCGAATTATCAAACTTGATTTAAAAAAAATAGCTCGCCTTTCTTATTTAACCGCATTAGCTATTATTGCTTTAAATTATAAAGATTATTTTAAAGAGAATTTATGAGAATTTAAAAATAATTAATAGATGTTTAAAAATATTTATTTTATGAAATCTGAATTAGAATTATAAGAATGAAAAAAGCGTTCGTAAAATTTCCAAAAATAATACTTAAGAAACATTTACGAGAAATTACTCATAGTTCATCCTAACGGCTCATAAAATGGAAACTAATCATCAAGTTTAAAGGACATAACAAAAAAATTATTCTGGAGTTATTAATTACTAATAACATTATAATAATAAATTAGTTAATTATTAATAATAAATTTAAGTATAATTCAGAACAAAAGTAAAATAATCGTAGTTCAAAGCAACTAAATGTTCTAAGTCATCTGTTCTATCTTTTGAAGAATATCTTTTTCTATTACTTATTATAATTTATGTGATTGTTTTGGATGTTTCCACAGCATTTTTGCCATTTCCCCTTAGATTTCAAAGTGAGAATCTGACTGCAGTAAAATCATAAGCAACGATGTTGTAAATGGAGTTGCTGGTGGCTGATGATCGCTAATTTAGATTGCGGACCAAATGACCAACTATTTTGACAGTGAACAAATACACATTTCTGAACTTTGCCATTTCCCGCACACCCGCCGCCGTCTTTGCAATGCGAAATGAATAAATTACATAGCCAACTTTGCAAAGACCTAGTTAACCAGTCTGCCCTTTTCTGTAAAGTTTGGCGACGTTGCGTTTTCAATTTACACATGGAGCCATTCAAACCTCTCTAATGTTGTAGTTCTTAATGTCTCAGACCGCCAATCCATGGTCGGTATCTTACGTTGTGTGTATTCTTAGCTCGTAATACTATTTCATTCTATTTTCAATATATATATAAATATATACACAGAGTAGGTCAACAATTTCTATGAATATTAATGGTTTACAGATTCCCACATGCTAATTTTCAGCAAAGAATTATCACTCAAGATTTCATTTTTGAAAAACAATCTTTAGTTGGCCGCAACCGTATTGTGTAACTTAAAAGAATAATTAAGGCAAAATGCACTTCACTGATTGTCAAGAATTTTCGTTTGCTAAATAAAAAATGTGACACAAGCGCGGAATTTTTCTATAAATATGGCGAAGAAGAGCAGCTGTATATTTAATAATGTATACAAAAATGCAATAGCAGCGAGACATTACTTGTCTTCAAGTATGCTTAATTATTTCAAATTTTCTCTTTTTACTGAAGTAAGTAATCTTTATTTTGGATAGGAACTTGAAGTTATAAGCGGAAATTTAGGATTAGTGTCAGAAACAATTTTAAACAATAATACCTACTAGATTTGATATCAAAATCTCTATGATATATTTAAGAATGTCCCGTGATGAATTAAATAAAGGAATTTTGTGAAAGCTTCTGTGAAGTTTTCTTTTAACCAAATTGAATAGTTAAAGATGTAAATTAATACCTATATTACGCAAATGGATATTAAAATTAATGTATTAAATATATCTATAATTGTTAAAATTGATAATTATCATATTTATTTTTTTATTTCGAGAATTATTAATTTTTATTTTACTCTTTTAACAGTTTATTAATCATTCAATATTTTAAAAATTGTGCCTTGGAGCATCAATCACTATGCTCAAATTCATCTCAACTCAATTGAGCGAAAACTTATTTGTAAATTCACATTTATTTCTCTTTACACACTATTGTTTGAAATTATTACAAATTATGACATAAAATTTTATATGAAAAGTTATTCATAGTTTATTTAACTGTAAGTTTTATGAAGGATAAGATTCTAAATATTTCTTAATACTTCTAAATTATGAAATAAAAATATTGCACTCTAACTAAAGAATTTCTTAATATTTTTTAAATCGTCAAACCTTTCTCGACACTTGTCCTGCTGGCTAAAAAATATTTTGATAAAGAAAATATGAAAGAGTACTATGTTTTTTTATAGAATTTAATAGCATTTAAAAAATAAATATATGTTTAGTTTTATCAATCTACATATATGCATATAATAAGCGAAATATTTTATCTAATTTGTTTAACTTATATGTCTTATGTAAATTACTAGTTTCTTTATATTTGAGGAAAAAGGTGAATGAAATAATAATTAAATAAAACTGATTTTATTGAATTTCAGTAAAATTTCTAGTCATATTTTAATTCTAGTCATCTGAATATTTATGCTATAATTTAAAATTCTCCATGATATTGTATTAATTGCATAGTTCAACTAACTAATAATAGCTAGTTACATGTTTTCAGTGACCTTATGAATAAAAAATTAATAATATTAATTTTGCTTATGGTGCTGAATTATACAGTGTAATATATCTTGTTTTTTCAATCATTTAAAAATTGCATGTTACACTGTCTTTTTGAGCATAAATCTTCTTCTTTCTTTTTTGAATATATAATTTTTTGTACATTTACACCAATTTTTTTCTGATTTATTCAAGCAATCTTTTTTTAATACCTTTTTTTATACGTTATAAATTTTCTAAGGGAAATCAAATATTATAAATGTACGAAATAAAAATACGTAATTTTAATTTCAATTTTGTATTTCAGAACAGAAATAAATCTTTGACAATTATGTGACAAAAATATATATTAAGTTATCTTTATGTTGAATACATCAAAAAATGATGAAAAAATCTAAATTAAAAATAAAGATGCAAAACTGATGAAGATAATTGTGATTATTTTTAAAAGTATAACCTTTAATATTTTACTTAAATTTAATAAGGTGGCTTTTCGGTGAACTTAAGAAATGTGAAAATTAGCAAAAGAGAGTATTTACTTAAATACACAGTTTTGTCATTATTTTTCTGATAAGTCAGTTTCTATAAGAGTCCATTTTTTTCCACCAAATTTTTTTATTTGATCTTCATTTCTAAATTACAAAATCTTCAATATTGTTGATATTAAATTGAATTAAAAATGATAATAAAAATTACTGCACTGTATTACATTTTTATTTTAGTAAAGAATATTTTTTAAATATATTAAAAAATGTTCTTTTATAAAAGAAAAACGCAAATTAATGTTTATTGTATAAATGTAAGTTCATGCACAAAATGTTAATTTCGAATTATTTAATAAAGAGATTTTAAGTTTTATTTAAACTTAGTGAATCTAGATTAAACTGAAAAACATTTCTTATTCGTCAACAAAACATGCATCTTATCTTGTGAAAATAAAAAAATATCTATATATGTGTATACATACAGCTGCCTCCATGCAAAATATGCTTATGCTTATAGAAAATAATTTTGAAAATATTCTAGCTATAAATAAAAAGCCATTTAATATTGTTCATGTTTAATTTTGAATTTGTATGTCATTTGTTTCTATCTATTAAAGATGTTAAATTTGTACACAATTTTAAGAAAAATTGTAAAATATTGAAGTAAATAAAAATATTATTAAATGAAATATTTAACTTATTGTAGTTTCTTAAGTAATTATTCTTTTCTTACAGATCAAATATTTACCACAAAAATTTATTTGTATTTTTTTTTTTTAAAGAAAAAGTATACATTCATGATTTATGGATTTCTATCATTCGATTTATGGAGCGTTAAAATAAAATTTCCATTTTGCAATAAAATTCTGTTAGAAAAGCAGCAAAAACAGTCACACTATTGCAAAATTGCAAAACAAAATTTTTAGACAGTTGCTTAACATATTTTATTTTCATCTATTGTATTAGAGAATAAGTTCGTAGCGTTTTAACCAAAGACTTTTATTTAAACAAAAAACAATAATTATATGAATAAGTTAATTATATATTCACCTTTGCTGTTTACAACCTCTTCCCACCTCTCGTCCAATTTGTTGATGCCGTTCCGCCAAAAATCGCCTGGTCTGGTGTCAAAGAGGTTGTTGAGCCAGTTTTTAAGGGCCTCTTTGTTATCGAAGGTTTTCATATGGTTTGACAAGGAGCGGAAAAGATGGTAATCGATCGGTGCAACGTCCGGAGAATACGGTGGATGCTGAAGGACCTCCCATTCAAGCTCTTGGAGAACAGCCTTGATGACTTGTGTAACATGGGACCTGGCGTTGTCGTGAAGGAGTATGGTTTGACCACATGTCGATTAGGTCTTTTCAGTCGAATAGCCTCATTCATTCGGAATAGCTGGACAATGTAAAGCTCCTTGTTTGTTGACTGTGGCTTTCTTTTCTAGCATTGCCCAGTGCACCAAGAGGTACTGAAAAAATGGCTCAGCAACTTCTTTGACACCAGATCAGGCGATTTTTGGCGGAACGGCATCAACAAATAGGTCGAGAGGTGGGAAGAGGTTGTAAACAGCAATGGCGAATATATAATTGATTAACTTATTGATATAATTATTGTTTTTTGTTTAAATAAAAGTCTTTGGTAAAAACGCTACGAACTTATTCCCCAAACTAATATTTACACATATTTTAGAACTTCAACAAACTGATAGTATAAGAATTGTGTACATGCAACCTGTGGCCATAAAGTTCGGTGAATGAATTTTTAATTCAAATGCTGTATTGTACAGCATCAAATACAATTAGCAGTCCTTCAAAATAATCTCCATGAGTGGAAACGCACTGAAGGAAACGAGTATGTAAATCCTGGAAACTCCTGTAAAACAGTTTTTTCAGAATGGCTTTCAGCTCGGCCGTCACGTTACATGATCGTGATTGATCAAAAAGTCTGAGCAATAAGAATTTGCCAAAGTTGTATACAAATATAAAATTTAACAGCAATGAGTTTTTGTACATAGTTCCAGATATGCACACATACTATTCTGAATAACTTGTATTCGAAATTTTCAGATAAATTTAATAAGGAAAACAAGAACTGTAGATTTAATACGATAAACAAAAAAGTATAGAATTTAATAAGATTAGTAAAAGTGTAAATATTCATATATGAATACACTCAGTATTTCTATTATTATTCATATCAACTTAAAATGATTATCCACTATTTTCGAGCAAAAAGTAGGAAATATTCACTTTCGTGTTCTCAATAAAACTTCGAGGTCTTGTTTTTAAAAATTATATGAGCACATTTTATTTGGCATGTGAAAGCTAACTTACAACTTACTAAGTTTCTTACACGGTCAGATAATTATGGAAGGGAATTGCGGGGATTGGAAGTCACACCTCTTGTTTTCATAACCAAGCTTGATTGTAGATACGATAACTGTAAATTAACTGTAAACCTTCAATATTAAGATGCACCGCGAAGCACATTACTCAATCTCAAAAGTAGATAGAGTATCAGTCTTTGAAATTTAAAATTTTTTCCACTTGAGATCTATTCATATCTTATTTATAGGTAATAACCACAATTAAAATTAATTTGTACAATATCTATTCATCAAGGAATTTACCCAATCATTTAGCTTTTGTATCAAATATGTTCCCAACAAATTTCACAGAATACTAGATTGAATAATAACAAGTCTTCCAAGTGTAGGAACACTTCGCAAATATAATTGTTGATCGACAAGCTTTCTTTAAGTGCCATGAATACTTAAAATCTTAAAAATTCACCTACGAATAAATCTAAATGTCATTTTTTCAAAAACGAAACAAATACAACTTATTCAATCACCTCCTCTTAAAAACCAAATTTAAACATTATGGTATCATATTTTTCTAAATTTCTCATTAATATATCATTCCAAACTTATATGCTTAGCAAATAGCTATTTATTAAAAATATTAATTTTCACGAGACTACTAAAAGCGCCAGTTTAGCTTCATCAAATTAAAAAAGGTTACCAAAAACAAAGTTCTGATGCCATTCAACCCTACTTTGCTTATCAGAATGGCATTTGATACATGACCTAATTGATAATAGATATTTTATCCACATCATGATGGTATATATAAACAATAAGCCTTCGCATCTAAGTCCTTTACAGTTACTAAACCAAATTATAATCAACTATATCTTGTAACATTAGCAATATACAGTTCAAAAATTGCATAACAACGTCTATGTTAAAGTTTACCTTTGTAATCCATAATGTAGAATTTTTTATTACAGTTTTATCATATATTCTATGATATTATCCTGCTAGAGTTCATGTAACATTTCTTCGTAATAACAATTATAAGGTCTAAAATCCAAAGAGTGAAGGAAAAATCAGAATGCCGATTATCGTTACGTTAAGAAAATCAAAATATCTTACAAGGTAGGTAGTTATATCATTGTCAAACTAGTCATTGTTAAATGACCTATCATTTCTTGTCCTCTTAACAAGGTTGTAACTTTTCTGTCCTAGAAGCGGATTTTCCCTCGTTTCAATTTTTTTTGTGGTAAATATTTTAATTAAAATATTTTTTTTGATATTATTCTGTGTTATAAAATTTTGTGATGAAATTTCAACTACAAAATTTTTTATTAAATACTTTCCTTTTAAATTATTTTTATCGGCACCATTGAAGAGTGATATATATTTCATTATATCCTTTTCAATAAAGCCAATAAAAAAATATAACATTTCTACAATTCAAAACAAAATTTTGTAAACATGAGATACCTTCCCACCAACAATGTGAAAATAAAATATCATTTGTTGGTGATTGGTGGCAATATATCTTCTGGATATACATCTTTAACCGTTTTTGGAATAAAAAAAAAAAGCAGTGACTGGTTAGCTTTGGAAATTATTTATTTGAAAATCTTACGTGATAGATCACAAACATATGAACAATTATAAAATTATGCGTAAGGACAGAACACTATAGTTAAAAAAATTTTTTATTTCTAATGGCAGATTATGTACAGTTACAGCAAAAAGAAATTTAAGAATAAAGATCGAAAAACACAGAAAACAACAAACTAAAACAGCTGTAACAGAGTCCATTAATTTTACATGTTTATTGCCTTCCAGTATTGCTCTGCGAGAAAAGTCTTGAGCAGACCAGGACAGTGGAGAAGAGTAGATCACATCTCCAGAGCTGCACAGAGTGCATATGGGAGAGAGAACAATTTTGAATCTATAGAGATGATTTCAAAAGTAGTCAAGTCCAGTAGCAAGGCGGAATTCTGCGACCGCTCTACTCTTTGGGCCATTACACAAATTCGAGATAGAATTCTTCTAGGACTTATGAGAAATAGATGATAGAGTTCTTCCTGACAATAATTAAATTTAAATTCATTAATATAGTAGTTCTGTACCTTACTACAAGCCAGTTGGAATTCGATTCCTTATTTACCATTATTGTTGTTGTTATTCGAAAATAACTAAGTATTTATTTGCTTCTCGAAGTTCGATAAAGTAGTTACTACGTATAATATGAATTTATTTTATCCTATTTAAGAAACACCTTTAGTGACGTTTAATGATTAAATCAGTATGATATAATTACTTGAAATTTACATGCCTATTATTATGTATAAGTTAGCAAATTTTCAAAAATTAAATTCATTCATTCATTGTCGTGTGGCAGCTAGGCTGGCAACATGGGATGCGCTGCTCTACTTTTCCAACTGAACCATATTTGGTGTGGAGTCCGACTTCCTCAGTACACACATGCCATAGGGACCCGTTTATGGGGTAGGCAACCATTCACACCTCATTCATACAAGGAAAGGACAAAGACAGGATAGATAGAGCGAGAAAGTACATCCATTCCCGAACCGGGATTCGAACCTAGGACCTCCTTATCCGTAGTCAGGCACGCCGACCACTAGACAAGTTGGGCGGCTTCAGAAATTAAATGAAATGAAGATTTAAAAAATTATACATGGTGGTTTTTATTTCCTCACTGTTTGGATTTTAAATGGAAAAATTGTTTGGAATGGATTTCAAAAAATAAAAAATCTGTTTGGATTTAAAATGTTGAATCTTATAAAGAACGCAATGTCTGCGTTCAGAATTAACTGGAAATTTATTATTCTTTAGCACTGCTATGAAAATAATTTGTTACAGAAAATTATTAATAGAAAAAGATGTAAGAGGGAATCATATAATGGGTTTTATCAAATTCAAAGCCTTTATTTTTCCATATTCTAAAAAACCAAAGTAAATAACATCAAAAGATTCCTTGGAAGATGCGATCTTTCATTTATAATGTAGTGATATTTAAATGACTACTAGAGAAAGATTTTCATGTTTAAATGAACAATTTTTATATTTTCAAAAAATTTGTTTTCTCTTAATAAATATGCAGTATGAATTTTGAGATTAAATTTTTAATCGTTTGAAAAATTTGGTCCAAATTGTGAAAAATTAGAAAATATTGAATGATTAGTTTAATCAAAATTATATTTAAAACTAATTTTCTGAATTCTTTAATATTTTCTTTTTGGTGGTTTGAGAATAATGGTATCTATTCTTCCTAATATTATATAAAATAAAATTTCTAATATCCCATCCATACGAATCCTTCTCAATTATTTTAGTAGAATAGTATCAACAAATTTATAAAACTTAAACATAATTTTTATTTTCCAAAATCATAGAAAATTGGGATATACATATTTTCAATAAGGTATTTTTATTTCAATCACTCAATTGTTGTATAAAAATATAATTTCATCTTCATTTCATTTTTATAAAAGCAGATTGAAAATTATCAGTAGATGAAACTCAAGTAATCGAAAGATAAAAATCAAATAAATTAACTGAAATTATTTGTTTAAAGTAATTGGTGAAATGAGGAATAAAATGATAGATATAATAACTGAATTTATCATAAGATTAATTTATTGAGTTGTAAGTCAAGTCAAAATTAATTTTATAAATAAAAAGAGTTAAGACTACATGTTTATAAATATTTGCAAGTTCTGCTTAGAAAAAAAATTCATTCTTTTTAGTTCGATATCCAACATGGTTTTATTTCTCCGCTTGTTCTAAAATAATTGATTTAAATTAATCTTAACACATCTTAAAATTTTTATATCAACTGACTTTATGTACATAATTCTTTCCTTACTCTAGTCTCACATTATAATTTTAACGAATCAATAGTATCATAAAAATTTCATTGTTTTAATCATTTTAAGACTTGCTTGAAATACGCAAGGTTTTTTTTTATTTTTGTTGTTCAAAAAATGTTTTTTTTTATCCAATGGTGGGCACACAAGGGTGACTGAACCCTATGCCACAACAAGGCCAGAAACTGCTATCCATTTATCGTTACCCAGCGGGCACCTGTGAACCAAGTCACGGAGGCGAGTAGCGTTACCCGCGCCATACCACCACAAACCCGTTTATAGAGTGGGTCACAGTCATACCACAACATACACATATCACAGAAGAGAGGACAGAGAGAACAGAGAAGGAAAGAAACATCCATGCCCGAACCGGGATTCAAATCCGGGACCAACAACTCAGAAGTCAGGAACGCTAACCACTCAGCCAATCGGTCGGCTCAAAAAATATTATAAAAAATTTTCATTTTTAAAAGCGTAATATTTCACCCTTTTCTATATCTTAAATAACTATTAATCTGATACAAATCGACAAAAATTGCAGAGGAAATGTATCATTACACTTTCTTTTCAAGTGTCTCATAATTTTTATTAAAATAAGGTTCACGAACAGTATGTTCATGAACATTTCTTTAAAAAGAATTGTTCAAAATTTGAAGTCAAGTTCTCCTTCTGAAGAAAAATCACTTTGGTTTTTCAGCAGAATTTTCATCTGGGGACTCTGCCTTCTCATAATATTACGTATTTTTGAAATATGTGGCTTCAACTGCTCAATATTCAGTTTATCTTGGAATTATTCGACCAGAAATTACTCTAAAAAATTGCTACAAATTTTCTGAATGTCCTAATAAACGAAAACAGAATTAAGTGGTATTGCCGCAATCCAGTTCATTACTAAGAAATGGTATTATTAAATTTTAGCTATCTTTCATAAATATCTTGTGTTATTTTCTGACATGTTCATTTTCATCGATTTCGAATAATGTGTTCTTATTGAAAAAATCACGTGTTAATTATTTATGCATCTTCTGGATAATTAATTAGGTGTGGGTGGATTTAAGACCATGATAAAGTAATCAGTGAAAACAACTAGCTAACAACTAACGAGTAAAGAGTAGTCAATAATAGTTTTGTAAAGAATATTATTGATTTAAAAAAATAAGCATGCTCCTTACGTATGCTCCTCCTTGTATGATAACAAAAGAAGTTTCGCTATATATGTGTGTGTTCATTTAATCATTTTTTTTTTGATTAATTGAAAAATATTTGAAAATTGCTAGATAATCAAATTTATATCTTGGGTAACAAATATTCTATGGATAAGAGATTTTAGTGATAGTCAAATACATTTTGGCTGTGAGTCATATTTTTTATTTGTATAATTACCAAATTGATTCTTATTTTATAAGTTACTCTGCCACCCAACTTGTCAAGTGGTCAGCGTGCCTGAATGCGGATAAGGGGGTACTGGGTTCGAATCCCGGTTCGGGCATGGATGTACTTTTTCTATCTACCCTGTCTTTGTCCTTTCCTTGTATGAATGAGGTGTGCATGGTTGCCTACCCTATAAACAAGTACCTATGACATGTGTGTAGAGCAAAGTCGTACTTTCACCTTCATGGTGCTCTGATTAAAACGAAAGACGCTCCCAATTGACTTAAATTCGCAAAGCCAAGGCATAGCGAGCTTGGCTTGTCCAAGTGTCATTAGTAACAACAACAACAACATAAGTTTCTCTGAAAATCAAAATCATATAAAGCAACAGAAAAGTGGTGAGTATTTCCAATTTCTAAATAAAAGAATCAAACAGTTATTCCATATGCTTATTAACCATGATGCTAATTCATTTAATCAATTAAAAAATATAATTTAAAATACCTATTATATTAATGAAGTATACAATGGTTTAAAATAAAAACTATGAATAACCAATTATTTTAAACATGCCTATGAAATTTTTTATCGATAAAACTATTTTCTGATAAATTGTATCCTAATTATTATTTATAAACTAGTTATATACTAACAAAATGATAATTGATAAAGCTTAAAATTAAAGGTTTGTTTAGGGAAAGTTATCCGTATGTAGTAATACATATTATTGCCTTTTCCAGGACATAGTCGGAATGTTTTTTCTTTGCTATCTATTCCTTCTCCAGAACAAATTCGGTATCACTTTACTAAGCAACTGCATGTAGGTAGTACAGATCATTGTTGATAGTATGAGTTGTCGCTTTGGGAAGAATTCATAAAAAATATTATGCTCCAATAACACAAAGCGCTGTTCGTTAATAAAAAAATTCATACGTGTATAATATCAAAAGTTAGCTTTCTGTAATTATAAAATAATTGCGGAAAAATATTATGAATGATAGATAATTCATATGTTCTGAAATACTGAACTCAATAGAGTACTTCAAAACATTTATAATATCAAAAATGAACACATTTTCACTTATAACATTTTATGAAATACATAAAATTATGCATTTATTATGATATTACTCATAAAATTACATATACATACATATTGTTGTTGTTACTTATGACCCTTGGACAAGCCAAGCTCGCTAGCCTACGGCTGTGAGAAATTAAGTCAAATGGGTGCGTTTTTCGTTTAATCAGAACACCACGCGAACGTGAAATGACATCTTTGCTCTAAGATTCCCCCGACAGATGGCACCACATGAGGATCGACTTTCTTAATCTTGACTTTGATCTGAAAGGTGAGGAAATTTTCTCCAGATCATTACACCTATGGTAACGAGCACGTATATCGCATTTATTCGGTGGCATTGGAAATGGAACCCAGCTCTTCCGGATGGAAGGCCGATGCCCTAACCACTAGGCTATCACGGCCCCATATATACATATGTAATACATAATCATAATTCAAGTCTTAATATCTTTTTTTAAATTATTTTTCTTAATATTATTAATTTTACTATTATTTTGTTATCCATACCATTATTTTTACCATTTTCTTATTATTATAAATAATTTTCTTCTATATATGACACAAATTCATTATAAAATTGTACTTTAAAACATTATTAAAATTTAATTTATTTAAAATTAACATTTAGGAAATACCAGTAACATTCAGGGGAAATCTTGCTTCATCTCTTGATGAGTTGCATACATCCATGTTAATCCCTTTTGTTAACAAATATATTAAATACTTCTCATTTCTGATTTTTTGACGAAGCAATTGACGTTTTCATTTCACAAACTCGGAAATTATATTACTCTTATAATATAATTTTATGTACATTTAACTTCTAAATGTCCGTTATATATAGATAGCAACGACAGTTAAAGAAACATTGAAGAGCAACTGTCAATTAAAAATATTTACTATAATGTTTGAATTAGTTGAAACAAACAGAAAGGAATCGATTTTCTGAAACTTAAGTTTTTAATCATTACATGCGTAAAATAAATTGATACCTTTTCTATGTTAGAGCAAAATATGTCCTTTAACAAAAAAAAAATAATAATAATAATTCACGTTTTAGTATTGACTCTATTGGTGTAGAACACATAATGTATGTTCTTGATTTTATCATTGTTTCATTATATTATCATTGTTGATAAAATATGCTATACAAGAGTAACATTTGTATAGCATATTTTATCATTTGCTCTGTTGCCATTCAATTTATCTTAGATAAGCAATTATTGAGAATATGCTATAAGTTCTTAATGTGATTTGGGTTTGATAAGTTACCCAGCCAATCAAGCACTTTTATTTTATTTTCCTGCAATTCTACTTCGCGTAATATTTCTATGTATTTTGCAGAACTTATCATGCCTTTAAGAGGAACTAAAGTATAATTTATTGTGAAAAAGCACGCAAAGTATCTCTGTAGAAGCATGTTTTAAAGTCTGTTGGATATAAAATGGCCTCAGAGTTTCGTCTTCACTTTGTCTAATTACATCAAAATTCTATCCCTTCTTGAATTAATGTGTTTCATCTGTAAAAATCACTTTCTGGTCGTTAACAGTCCATAATCAGTATTTTTTGACAAATTCTGAACGTTTCTTCATCATTTTCTGAGCTACAAATTATTTTTTCTGGTTGCCATACGTCCAACTTCTATAACCTTTTCAGCCCAGGTTGAATTACTTAGTTCTATATCATAATCCATTAAATAACTTCGACGACTAGCACTTGTCTTTCTTAGATTTATTTTGCTGTTTCTTAAAATAATTTTATATATTCTTGAAGTAGTTTTCTGTTTGCGCGTATACTTTCATTTTCTTTTTAGAGACGTTGATCCGGAATCTTGAAATTTTTGTTTTAAATTCTTGAAAATCATAATTTGCTGCACCCCCAACCGCTATTGCTATATTCCTCAATTATGGAAGTATTCTCATTAAGAGCGATCGCTTTAAAACTCTTTCCAAGAGTAGCATTCATCTTTGAAAAAGCAAATGTAAAAAACAATAAGTGCTCCAATGAATGCAAAATCATACCCATCAACGTTTAAAGAAGTGATACAATAAAGCCAATCAAACGAGCAAATTATAGTCAAAATCGATTATAGTACTTCATTTAGGTAGACGTAACTGGTTTGAAAACTGAGATTTGGGACAACACCAATTATCACAAACCAACTCGGACAAGAAAACATGTTTTCCCTATTAATTCAAACAGTATAAGATCTAATTCTGGATTATTCCTATGCCCCAGCGAAAGAAAATTGTTTGTATGATATGGTACACATTAGGTTGCTGTACACTATGCCCTGAATATCCATTGTTGCAACATTAGTTAGTCGTCGACGACCTTTCCATTGATTCATTATTATCAACGGCAATTGCTGTTGACGAGAGATGCAAAATTCCAGGGAATTTTGAACCTCTGGATTTTATTCGGAAATCTTGGAAGTAAACCTAAAATGTTGAGGAATATAGGGAATTTAGAGGAAATAAACTCAACCAATTATATTTTATTTAATGGATTGTTTTGCCTCACAAATGTGGTACGAAGAGAAGTAATGTACGTAACTGTGATGCAAAAAAATGTTTGTTCTGTCTTCTTGTTGGAAAGTTAATAATGCTTCGTTGTGTGAAAAACAGAAATACCATTGAAAATTATATAAATCTGTGAATTAGTATTTTATAAAAAAATATCAAGATTTATTTAACTAGATTATAATCGAGATATATTAAGCAGAACTGTCAGAAAATAAATACTAACATTCTTATAAACTTAAGATTAGAAAGTAAAAAAATGATTTGCTATAACATTTATATATTTTTAAAGTTATTCTATAGTGTTCATTAACGCTAAATTACTTTTTCGTGTAAAATTATGTTCCTTAATTTATTAATAAGAAAGTGTATTGTATACGTAAAAAATAAACTATTAGAAAATACTTAAATATAAATTGTAACGTTTTTTTTTCAGAAAACTTAGAAAAACAACAGATTTTTTTCAATAGTTTTCCAAATATTTAATTGTAATAATTTTTTTATTTATTTTTGTAAACGTCTGATGAAAAGAAACTTCAAAATTTATTACATCATTTAAATTTTCAATAATTCCTTGAACATTGAAAATTCCCAAAAGTTTTAAAACTGCTTGAAATTTTCGAAATTCCAGTGGAAATAAATCGAGTTTTCTCACCTTTATACAACACTATTGTTCATCCTTACAGAGATTGTTTTACCGATATACTCTTAATAGAATGGTTTGTAAAAATTTAGATGTCTGCCCAACTTTCGAAATAGAATGATCCATTCGTTAAACCCCAATGATTCTGCCCCGATCTGATTCACTTAGAATATATTGCTACCCATTTTTTGCTTTTGCTTAATTTTGATATCGCAAGCACCACTCATTATCTTGTTAAACTACTGATTATATCATTTGAAAGTCACATTTAATTTTTCACACAACTCAATTTTCATAACGCCAGCTGTCCTTAATGCAATTGTTATTCAGTATATTGCGGAAAAGTGAAATATGCTTGATGTCTTTTTTTTTTTTTATATAATATGTATTGCTTTTGATATAGGAATTGTTAAATATTTTAAACTTATATAATAAAAAATTACTAATTGCTATAATTTGAATTTTTGAAAAATTTCTAGTTGATTTAAAAAGATTAAATAATAAGTAAATAATTTTTAAAATAAGTTTATTAGTAAAGATACAGAGTTTCCTTATCAGGTAAAAATATTTTAAATTCTAAAGCAAGAGAAAAATTAAAATCGTAAATATAAACAGTTATACATAGAAAAACTCATTAACAATATTAAAGATAAAGTTTAATTTTAACAAAATTTCAAAAAATAAGTGCTTTTTTAATGGAAATGAAAGTTGATGATGAATTAAAAGACATAATAAGGAAAAATTTTAAATTTTTTACTTTTCTATTAATATAGTTATGTTTTGAAAGGTTGAAAAGAAAATAACTGTACAGGTATCGTAAAATTTTGTATGAGAATGCAGGTATTTGTTTTTCTTTTTTTACAAATAAATTTAAAAAAATCACCACGAGCATAAAATAGCATTGCATATGATGCTATTCAATAATAAAAGATATTGTCTTAAGATAGCGGTTGTTGTTGTAGTGTGCCAGCTAGACTGGCATTATGGAGTGCGCTGCTCCACTTTTCCAACTGAACCATATTTTCGTGTAGAGTCCGACTTCCTCAGTACACACATGACATAGGTACCTGTTTATAGGTTAGGCCACCATTCACATACAAGGAAAGGACAAAGACAGGATAGATAGAGAGAGAAAAAGTAAATCCATGCCCGAACCGGCAATTGAACCCAGGACCTCCCTATCCACAGTCAGGCCCGCTGACCACTAGACAAGTTGCGAGGCTTAAGATTGCGGTAAAATGAATGATTACTTCTGAAACCCTTTGTTGATAGTGATTGTTGATACACAATTTTGTTCAACTGAAAGATGCAATAAACCGATATATGCTTATTTTTTTATTTGATATACTATTATTGAGTATATATTATTTTACTATTTTTGATATACTATTATTGCTTAAACTTTCAAAAATAATTGTCGCTAAACTCAAATTATATTCTATGCATTTTGTAAATGATTAAAATATATTAAACTTCTTCCTTCACGACCTGAAAAAATATTGCATAGGAGCTATTTTTCGCACATGTTGACTTTTGAATTTTTTTTTCTGTACATTATTTTAAAAATTTGAAAAAAAGTTACCATGTTTGACATCGCTTGATCTTGAAGTTTCCTTTCCATGTTAATTTTAGGAGAAATTTTAATTATAAGGATTTGTTTTTAAATCTCTAGAAATCATCAGTTCAATCTCAAATTATCCTTCCAAAGTTTTCTAATTATGTTTACAGAGAACACACGAGAAGAAATAATGATCTCAAAATGCTTAAACCTTTCAAAGTATTAACTTAATTTAGAGAAGGACCTTTCAAATATTATGATCTATAGTTAAAGAATAGGTATATAAATAATTTTAAGAAAAAACAACTTTCAAATAAAACAATGATATCGTATATATAGAACAATAACATTGATCTTTATAAATATTGTCACATTTGAAAAGAACTATGTACACGTATGCATATATGTGTACTTTGCATTACATATTTAATATTTAAGAAATTGTGAGAAAAATAATTTAACTTAGCACTGATTTTCACTGCAAGATTTTTTAGGACAGTATTGAGGATCTTCTAATACATTTAAGAACATAATATTTGTATTTTTTGTGAAAAAATATTTTTTGATATCAATTCCTTTTAAAGGAATATTATAGTGTGAAATTTATTTTTTAAATGGGAAAGTATATCTTCATCTAACAGTTAAGAAAATATGGATGTTGAAAGATTTTTTTTCAAACTATCTGTATATATAATTAATTGTTCAAATTCTTTTCATTTTTCGCATGGCCTTATCCATCATATTCCAAACTCATTCCTCGCTTTTTCGTTTTGTTGAAAATCGATGATTCGAAGAAATCTAGCTATCATAATGATTTTATTCTTGCGAACAGCAAATTTAATTTAATTTTTTTAATTGCGATTCAAGTGTTTTATTTTATAATTTACAATATAAATAAAGAGTTGGTTGACATGAACAATAGGTTTAATGATAAGTGACATAATATTAAAAAAAATATCGTATTGTGTATAGGAATTCTTTTTGAGATGCCTCTTTGCTTATGACAGTTTTTTTAACCTAATTCTCTCTTTTACATTAAAAAATCCTTTTCAAATCTGCTTTAGCAACCGAAATATTTAAAATTATTTTAGTTTAAAAAATAGCATCTTTTACCAAGCAAAAAGCTGTTTGAGAAAAATAATGCTCACCCTGAAATTAGAAAATGGAAAGAAAAAATTGAAGTTTAACTTTATTTAAAATAAAAGCGAGAAATGTAATGAATAAAGAGTGTTTAGAATAATTATAAAATCGAACGAAATTTATAAAAAAATTTTTTTATCCGAAATGGAAACAAAGGAACAGGTTTCTTATAAAATTTCTCTATAGTTAGCTTGAAAACAATACTTTTCTGAATGAGAAAAGATAATTAAAAAAAAGATTTTTTAACATTTTTTCAATATTTAGTTGAGGAGAACCTATAAAATAGGATTAATAAATGAGCTTTTTCTAGAAATACCGTCCTACATCCTACAAATGACAAAGACAATGGATTTTTGTCACAGATTGTTTGTGATTAACAATGCTGCAAATAGTTCTCATTAACTTAAAATTAAGCAGTAATATCATATTCAATGTATAATTAATCATGTTTTTTCTTCACCCGACCATTAATTTTGATCTTGTGGATGAACTTCTTGTTTTGGTCAAATTGATTTTAACTACGTAGGCGAAAATAATTTTAAGAAATCGAAAAATCTGATTGTAATTGAAATTGCAGAGTGCATAAAATTTGGTAGCGCATGCTCACATGAATGTCTTGCATAACTGCCAGGTTAAAAGATTTTGCAGTAGTGCTTGAAATTTTTTGAGATGAAAATTTTTTAAGTATCATTTTAGTGTCAATCTAAAAGCTCTTGGTGTCAAGGATTAAAACCTTTCATCTGCTGTTGACCCTGCATAAACAATATTCTAAATCGAAGAGGCATTTTGTGGTCTGTTTCCGGAAGAATCGAAAGAGAATAGCGAGTTATACTTTCACTATATAGAAATTAACTTTCCAAATAAAAAGTGCACCCTCAAGATAATGGATTTTAATGTTGACCATGTTTTAAAATATCTGGAAGAAAATAATTAATTGCCTCAGGAAGAGCTTGTTACTTACGAATGAAAAACAACAATGGCATTTAATTTTCCTCGTCGATATTAAATTGCATAAAAATTATTTAAATTAAAGATTTCAGAAAAGGATATATTTTCATTAGACTTGGTCATATCTCAACTTTTATGAGTGAATTCTTTTTTTTTTTACTTGATTTTTGAGGCTAAAGCATAAACAAATTCCAAATTAAAAGAAAAAAATAGTCTAAAAGTGAAAAAAAATATCTCCTTACTATGATTAATTTTAAAATATTTCATTTCACATTCATTTAAAATGATTATGATCCTTTTTAAGACAGTAAAAAGAATACTGATCTGTTGAGAAATCTTTCTTTAGTTTCTCGGTAAGACGATAATTGTTATCGATGGAAACCCAATATAACAAGTGATTAAAATTATATTAAACTTTGGAAGTTTTGAACTAACAAAACTTTCCAAATTTATAGGATCTGGTTGTCAGAATTGCTGTGTTATTCGAATCAATCTATTTTTGGGAATAAATATTTTCTATTATAAAATATAATGAAAATATCTTTCGAGATTCACCAATGTGCACCAAAGACTTTAATCAAATAATAGTGTACCTAAGAGCTAACCCCACTAAAAATGACTACAAAATAAGAAAAACTACAAATTCAAAAGTAACATTAATTACAAACTGTTTGATTATTTAAAGATAAATGTTTCAAGTTATTTATGTTTTGTGTACATAAATAATCTAACAAATTGGACCTTTAGAAATGTTACTAGAAGTAAAACTTGAGCGTGTGTTTCTGTTTTTATTAATTTTTTTTAAATATCAATCATAGAAACTCCTAGAATTTTTTTTTTTTTACCCTTTTTATTAATATATTTGAAAAATTGTAACGAACAAGCATAATTTTCCATATTGTACGCATATTACACGCACAATTTTTCATATTATAATCATTCTTCAAAAAATGAAGGGTTATTTTTGCAAAATTCTATTAATGATAATGCCAAAAAACGGAGAAATTATGCCTAAAATTTTCTTAAGCACTTGAAATATTTTATTATATGAAAATTTTAAAGTTTTTTCTTAATCTAAACTTAGCATTTTTTAATTCTCACCAATTCTAAATTTATTTCCATAATCTTTTAACTATTGTACTTACTGAATAAAAATTTATTCATAAACACAGATAATTCTTCTTATTTATTTCCACTCCCTGATGTTCAATTTCTCATCTCCGTCTGTTTAGGATACATATTATTTTATATGTTCTTATATAATATTTATACTTTTCCATTAATAATTTCTTTAATAAATTGGAATACAGATACATCGTTTCCACAGTGAGTATCATCAATGTCAAATGCAACCTATATATTGCTGATGGAGAATTTTTTTGAGAAGCGAGTAATCTTTATTTTTAGAAACTCTTGATTTATAAAATGGAAATAACTACCATTACTTTGGAAAGAATTATTTAATCATGCATCAATCATAAGTTACAATCAAATGAATCAATAAACAAATTTCTATGTATAATGTCACACAACTACTTTTACTATGTGTATGCAAAATACATAAATGATCTGACTAAAAATGACGAAATTTTGTCAATTGCAACAGTGTTTATGATTAAAATGTCTACATATTAGCTACCAAATTAGTATTCTAGATAGCTACTCAAGTCACATTAAAAACTATTTAACGTGAAAAAATTGCTGTTATAGGAAATTTTCTTTCATCAGTTATTATTATTGTAGATAAATTTTTATCATTATATATTTTCAATAGATTTGGAAGTAGCTTTTAATAAATCCCCAAATTATTGCAAATTTTTAAAGATTTCCCGAATATAATGTTAAGAAAACATATTGACCGTTCACTATTATAATAACTGATGATTCATTTAAAGTATAGCAAATTATAGCTTATGAAAAATATAAACTAATATTTGTTTTCTTAAAATCACATAATAATTTTAGATTACACAAAATCTGTTAGCTGACTATAACTTTTCACGGGAATAAATTTTAAACTGTAGGTAGTAATCTAATTAGCCTTCTTGTATAAGTCCCCTTTGAGAGAAAAAACAAACAAGTATTTTTTTATATTTTGCTTTAAGAACTTTTGGCTTTATTCCAATTCAAGGTTATAGAAAATTCTAATCTTTCTCTGTCACTTTGGTACGACCATAGGGACGTCTATGGGTACGACGTTTTTTGGTGGTTACGTATTATTCAAATAATTATTTTCGTCAAAAAAGTGTTATATTTTTGGAAAAAAATTATTAAAAATTGCAAATTTTAGGCATTTTTTTTTTCAAAATATAAAAGGAAAACGAAACACTTATCTTACATCCTTATTGAACAAATAGATAAAAAAACATTCATTCAGAGTTTTAACTAGAGACGGTTACAAGAAACATAATCGTAAATTTAAAACTTGCATGCCCTAAAAGTGAAAAATAGGAAATATAGATTTATGAAAGAGCTTAAGCCATGTGGTTACGAAATTACAGCATTTAGCTCTAAATCACAGTACTTAGTAATTTTTTTAACAATTTTGCTCAAATGAAAATCACTGTGCCGAAAACACAAGCATATTTACACTTTTAAGTATGCAAATAATTGGTTAACTGAAATAATGTCACTTGATCGTGGTTCAAAATTATGAGGTGGTAGCTAAAGAGTCATTTTGATCGACATACATGGGTATCTAAAAACTTAAATCACAGTTAAGATGCGAAATGCTAATCGGAAAGCCGCCAAAGGGCATATGAAATTAATTTTAATTTCCATTAATGGCAACATAACATTCCGCGGTGTTTTTCTTTCGAATTGAGTTTTTAGTTCTTGTTCCCCTATATTATGTAGTTTTTACCAATTTCATTTATGGATTTCTATCTGATTTGATTTTCAAAATGAATTTCATCTCTGATATCAGTAAAATTTTTGGCATCCCACCAGCATACATAAAACAGTGTGCTGAAGATGAAGCTTTATGCTTGGTCAGTTTTGTTTCCTCCCACCATTAATTTTATTTAATAAGTTTGATTATTCCTCGTAAACTGTTCACTGTGGTTTATTCAGAGCTGAGGTTAAATAGTATAATACGTAGTATCATTTTTAGAATTAAACTTGATTACAATATGCAAATTATGTACTCTGAATATTTATATCTTTTTATTGTTCTAAAACTAAGTACATATTAAGTATTAAATAAAGTGTTACATGCCAATTTGAAAATAATAACTTTTACTTTATCGAATTCAAAGTAATTTCTTTTTACTCTAAACGAGCCCTATATTGATTCATATAATTGTTAGTATAAGATTTTATTTTTATAGTCATATATTTTATTGTAAAATATTTATTTATAATATAACTATTACTATAGAGAAATTTTTACATTCACAGTTTTCTGTAAATCTTATTAAGTTTCTGTAATATTTATTTCTATGTTTTGCATAGTTACTATATGCAGAAAATCTTTAAGAAAAAGTTTATTTCTTATGTATATATATTTGTCAATTTTCTTTCTTGCACAGTTAAGAAAAATTAGGCTAGTTCAATAATTTTTCTTTATGCTAACTGTTTATTTGTTTACACGTTCCATATGTTTCATAGCTTATAATTTTTATTTTTCTCATATTTCGTGTTTACTACCTTAATTGGGATAAAGAATATTGTTTTTCTTGATTTACTAATTAATAATTTGCATTCTTTACCATGAGGATAAGTTTACTTTACATTTTATCTAAATAACTTGTAAGGTAATCGAGATATTCTATGTTGAACTTGTTATAGGCTTATTAAGGCCTACTTTTCAGTCTTATCAACTCATTAATAAAGCTAAAAAATAAAATCAGTAAATTAGCATTATGATTTTATGAGACTCATGAAATATGAACAGGTAATAAAGTTGTATTTAAGAATAAGAATAAAAATTAATTTTCAAGAGGTTAATTAATCAATAAAAAACAGCTCTGAGTACATAATCATGCCCTGTATGCTGCCATGTTAATTCTATTAGGTTTGTCTTAGTTTGTTAAGGAGCTGTATTATTTTTTCTTCCACTTTACTAGTCCCCATGGACTCTCAATAGTTCATTTGTAAGCTTAGAATATATGATTGAGATGAAGTTATTTGTGTGTGATTCATTCATTGTTACATCATGGGGAAAACTTTTAATTTCTTTTGTAATGCCTCAGATATATTACAGTGTAAATTTATTGGATATGCTATTAAAAGAAGTTAAAACCTATGCTGATAAGTATGTCCATTAATAATAAAATAAAAAAAAAGATTATAAGGAACATGTATTATGATCCCATGTTGTCAAGAACAAAGAATAGCCAATAGAATGGTTTTTCCTAATAGCCAAATAAATTCACCAAAAATATTCGACAAGTGAGGGTTCACGTTTGTGAGATATCTGAATGGAGTCAATTCATTTCTAGACACCATTTCAGTGCTTGTCATGTGACTAACAGCAAATGTAGACGGCTCGCATTAAATATCTACATGTTTGTGTATTCCAATTTTATAAGAGTGTCCAATTTAATTTCATTTAGCAGCATAGTAGTAACTTTTTCAAATTTTAAAGTATCACATTTAAAAATTATTAATTATATTATTTTTCAAATACAAAAGCCAATCATTATAAACAAATCACATATATAACATATATTAATTTGACTTACAAGAAGTGAGTGTTGTTGTTGCTTGCCCCCGAGGTCAGCAGTGCTAGACCAGGTCCATGAGCATGTACACCTTCAAAAAGTCCAGCACCACAAGTGGATTCTCCATCAGATCTCTCTTGGCGAGGCCAAGTCATTGAAGAATTTGCTCAGGAGAGGCCTGTTCATTTAAACTCTTGGAGCAACTTTTTAATTTCTATGTACCCTCGACGAATTTCAAGTTAATAATATGGCGGCTTCTGAAATGGTCAATAGAGGTTTGTTCTTGTTTATTAAGACCAGTAGCCAGGGATACACCTGGACACGTGCAGTGGTACCAGTAGTAGTAACAGAAGCGAGTGATAAAAATTAATTAATGATATTTATGATTCTATTTTATGTCACTTGCATTTTTACTTTTAAATTTAACGCCTAAATATTTTGTGTGTGAAACTCAACTCTACTGAATATTGTGTGTTGAAATGAAATTTGAAGTTAAGAAATTAATTTTGCTTATATAATGTAGCTTATTTTTAATTTATATATCATTAAATCACATTATTTAAAAACAAATTTTTTCATAGAAATGATTGACAGGATAATGTGTACGTATTTTTTTTATTTATTATTACATAATCGCACTAAATGAAATTTGAATATGTATAATTTTAATAATTTATTGAATTCTATCTCGAATCAATTTATTCATCTAAATCAGGGATGCACAACCTATGGCCCGCGGGTGAAAATTGGCCCGCGTCGCCTTTAAAGTTGGCCCGCGAATGTTGTTAATAAAATAAGACTAATTTAAAAAGAAATAAGACTCTTTCAAATAAACAAAAGAAAAAATCTGATAGGAAAACGATTCTACATCAGAATAAATATTTTACATTTGAGAGCAAACTTTTTCTTTAATGAATTTAAACAAATCAAAAATAAGAAATAGGATAGCAGATGAGAACCTTTCTTCTGTTTTAGTATTGCCACAATGAATCTTAAGCCCAATATAAAATCAATAACTTCAAATATTCAGTCATAGCCATCACATTAAATTTTACTAATTTTTTTCAAAATTTAAATTGTGTTCTTTGTATAATTACCAAAAAGTTTTCTCCCGTTATTCAATTTCAAGTTTTTTTTCGGAAATAAAGTATTTTAAGCATATCTATAATGTTTGTGTTTTATTACTTTATTGTATAATGTTTGCATGAGTAAATAAGTAAATTAACAATTACAATTCATACGTATTGCCACAAAAAACAGTGTTTTCACATTTATAACATGTTTTAACATTTACGTGCTGCTTTGGCCCTCGACATAAATTTTTTTCATATTTTGGCCCCTCATTCTGAAAAGGTTGTGCACCCATGATCTAAATAATTTTATTAAACTCTCTCTAATATCTAATTACAAACATTTATTAATTCTGACTTTCTTTGTTTTATTTTTGAGTAGAAGTTATTAAATATTATTTTAATTTCAATAATAGATTCAATTTTTTATGCCACATAGTTACTGCTACTTCATTTCCTTTATTGTATCATATTGCCTTCAATTCTAGGTAAAAAAAAAAATTCCTAAATATTAGTTAACTTTTAATACGATTACTGTATTGTTATATGTAATTAGGGTTAGCAATTTTAAAATGTTATCTTATTCCTGATTTCTTATATGGTTTCTATGTTTTTTAAAACCATAAGTGTTGCTAATTAAATTCCAATTCTTATGTCATCATCAGCTTGGCAGAAAAATAATTGTTAAATATCAGTATTTTGGCCACAAAATGTTCATTTTTACCAAAAACATTTCAATGAAGTAGCCATTTAAATGTTATTCATACTTTCACTTTGCATGCTATTATTTTTAGGAAAGTTTAATTTTACAAACTGCAATTTTTTTTAAGAAACTAGGATGAAACTATCCATTAACTCACAACCAGAGTGTTCTCTGCATTAAAAAGAGATGAGTAAATTTAAAAGGTTTTTCTGCAGTCTTTAAAATTGAGCAAATCTTGTGTTTTGAAATTGGTGCTTTTAGGTTCTCTTTTAGATTAATATTGATTAAACAGTTTGTCAACATTTTACTGTGTATACAAAAGCAAGTGAAACCTGGTTTAATTTTTAATAAAAAGTTGAAAGAAAGGGACTGTGTTTGTCCAAAACTTAGATGTATACATTGATAAATTATTTTCCATCCGGAAGTAGCTTGAGAATTCTGCCAATGTATCTTAAAACAACTATAACTTTAGAGACTTTTTGGCATATTCTTTGGATCTAATTTGGAGGTCCTTTTTATTACTTAGAAATTCTATATGAGACCTGTCCTTGACTATGGAGGGGAAGTTCTTCCTGCTGTCTCTGAAAGATGCATGGACATCCTTGACAAAATTTAAAACAAAATATTTAAATTTATTGCAGAAGCTCCATGTTTTACTACTATTACTATCGTGAAATTTCTTGAAAGCTATTAATGGCTACTTGCACTTTTCTGAACAAATTACATTCTTGCTACTATGACTCAAAAAATACCTATAGTTATTGCTAAGCCATGAAGAGAAAAATATAACCTTGACGTTACTTCTCATGAGCCATTTTATGAATCTGCTTATCTTCTAGGATATGCATTCCTTCTACAATTTATCTATTACCATCCAGGAGAAGAAACATGGACATTGACGACTTCTCTTAAATCCTACCCATTTCAAATAATTATCCTTAAAAATATTGTTTTGAAATAGTCTGTTATATACTGCAAAAATTATTTAATTTCTATGTCAATTGGCCTCAACACATCCAACTTTGAGGCTGAAAAAGAGGCAATCAAACATGCAATTATTGATCTATTTAACTGAAATCTATCACTTTGACATTCTCATAGATTTGCAAATTGCAATTTTGCTTCTCATCCAATTAAACTGCATTCAGTTTACTTAAGATTTACTCAGTGAGGCTATTTAATCTGGTTGGACCCTTGTTTTCCAGTGGATACTTATTGTGGCATTTATGGCAACAAAAAAGTTGTGATCTCTAACTACCAACTCACCCTGTTTCTTATTTCTCTACATATAAAACTATTTCAAAATATATCGAGAACCATGTCGCACACATAGTTTAAATGTCAATTGAAGGAAGTTGTGTAAACTGTTGTATATAGTCCCATGCTGATGGAACTGTCTCATTACATTTTCATTGAGAATTTCAGGTTAATGAGCTCTTACGACTATACTTTCATTAAATCTGATTGGTTTGGTCAATTCGTCTAATTATGCTTTTTGTTAATTTGAGGAAATAATATATTTTGATCACCTTTCTGCATGTACCTGTTTATCATTTTAAAGTTCACTTCTGGTTTAACGGAAGCAAATTTATATTAAGTTGCATGTTGGAAATTGTGTGGTCTCTTGACTCTCTCTTGGTTACATAAATGTTTTTTATGTATGTTGCATTGTGTAATTTTTTATTTATAAATTTTACTACCCATTTCCATTTAAGGATATTTGACTATTCAATCATATTTGAATATTTTTTTATTAGCCTGTAATCTTATACCAAATTAAAAACAAAATATAATACTTTATTATTAATTTGCAAATTTGGTATAATAATTGAAAAACAATGATAAAATTAATTATGAAGGGAGTTGAAATTCTGTCTTTTCATTGAAAATTTTATGATATTGCAAACTGATAAAAGAAAGTGCATATTTTTCTTGCCTGTATTTTAAACATATTATGTTTACTTTTTTAATTGATATTTTTTGTCATTAGTCACTAGTCATCAAATTTTTTACCCTTTATTCATATAAAATTTTATGAGTGAGTATACTTAATCAAAGGATAATGGTTAATTTTATGAGTATTTATACTTTATCAAAGGATAATGGTTAATTTTATGAGTATTTATACTTTATCAAAGGATAAAATCTTTCTAACCTTAAATTTTATGTAAAGGTATATTATCTATTATAGGTTTACATTTAATTACATTGAATGTAATTAACAAATTCTGAATTAGTTTCTTAATATAACATTAAAATATATTATCATTAAACTATTAATAATTTGCTAATAATTATTCTAATATATTGAAGACTATTATTTTAACAAAAATGTTTTTATATTTTTGTATTAAATTCTGCTTGCATATTCTGTAAAATTCCTAAAGGAAAGGTATGATTTAAAATTATTTTACAATTTTCTTAAATTTTATATATCTTAAAATAAAAGTATTTCTTTCAATAAGTTTAATTTTACTGCAGGTACACATCACTTGGATGAAATCAGTAAGCAATGGGACAAAAATTCCAGATGAATTACTTGATAATAAATTGACAGATGAGCAACTATTGTTTTATTTTACTACATTGGACTTGTCAAACAACGCTGTTTGGAAATTTATTACAGTTTATTTATTACAGAAAAAAAGCAGAAAAGTATTAAGGTACAAAAGTTAAATATATAACTAAATGACTAAGAAAAACTAATATGTAATGTTATTTCTTCAGTAAATATAAATATCAATTTACTTATTAAAAGGAAATTACTCTATGAATCCTTAACTATAATATTAGAAATGAGTGCTAAATATAGATTAATGATCATCAAGAAAATAGTGATGTGTAAAATATTTTATCAAAACCAATATAAAATTTTTATTACGTTATATATATATATATATATATATATGTGTATATAACATGTGTATGTACATATTAAAGTGATGAAATATTTGAATAAAAACTTTTATTTATTTTTGTTGATTGAGTTTTAAATTTTTAATAGTTTTATTGTGTGCTATCCAAAAATAAAAATTGATTTAAGAAAATTTATCATTAAAATATTTATAAATAGAAATTAAACATTGTAATTTATTATATATCATAATGGTTTGTCAATAAAAACTTTGTAGTAATACAGCAATTTAATTTTTTTTATATCAAAATCTCATTGGATAAATAATTGTATGGTTAATAATAAAATGAAAACGTAGTAAAAACAATGAAAATTATATTGTGTTATTAAAACTAACATTTAGGTTGCATATTATAACTTTATTTAATTAAAGTGTCATAGTATTCCTTACATATTTAAATGTATATGTATATTTTATAGCTATCTACAATATCACAGCATTACAATTAAATTTTAAAATGTAATCCACAAAATGGTTAACTATATTAAAATAATCTAAATCATTTTATTTTATCATAATTATTTATATGAGTATCATTTTATATATTTATGTATATAAAAGAACTTTGTTTTCTACAAAAGATGTTTCAGATTTTATAGGAAAGATGGCATTTCCACTCCATACCACAGTAAACCAGTGAAAAGACAAAGGTTCAACAAACATTTAATTTACATGGATCCCCTTATTTTTCATATATTTATCTTTATTGGATTAAGGAATGTTAGACTGGTTTTTTTTATTAATTTGCTTTACAATTTAAAATCGCAAGTACTTCAGTAAAGAATTGCCTGTTACTTTCAATATTGATTTCAGGAGTAATGTTTGTAATTGGGAGAATCAGTTTAGTCTTTGAACTGTTTCTTGGAAAAGTGAGAAATTTTATCCTATGAAGTAACAGTGTCAAAATTAATAATGATTTTTTTAGATAACTACCAGAAAATAGCAGTGACTCATTAATTGTTGCAAATATTGGTTATTATGTAAAAATATTTTTAAAAAATGCAGTACAACGTGCTACTTTTCACATAAAATTATTAATTTAAAATGCAGGAATGTAAAACAATTGGTAATTTGTTACATTTTGACTAATCTATCTCCTATTACAGTGAAGTGTAACAATTGGTAACTTTGGTTACCTATATATATGTACTTGTTCACAGTGTTGAACCTGAAAGTCGTCATTTTGCTAGAATTCATTTACTCATAATATTACCTAGACACACTGTTGTGTAAAAATCTGAATGTCTACAATACTTTTGAAATAGTGACCCATTATTAGTCCTTTCATGGTTTAAAGATGTTCAAATGCACATAGCTCTCTTACTCACTTTGCATTTGAATGTTATTGATAGGGTAAACAGTGTACATCTTGTCAAACTGCTAATTATTTCATTTGCTAGTCATATCCAGACTTCTGCATGGCTTAAAATTTGTATAATGCTATCTATTCTTAATTCAATTAATCTTTATGATGTATTAAATTTGAAAAAATCAAATGCTTACAAATTCTATATATTACAAAATGACTCGATACTTGTTTTTTACTAAATGTTATGTGCCTGTTTTAGAAGATTAAATTTATATGAACTTTAAAACTTTCATCAGACAATTACTTTTTCTCGGAATCTATTAATAAATATTATTTAAATTGCATTTTTAATCTTTAGTTTTTTTCTACATGTCTTTCTTGTACTGAGAAAGTAATAATAAAAATGTTTTTTCTATGCATATAAATGTTATAAAATAATCAAAGAAATTGAAAGTAAACTCCATTACATTGTCAAAATAAAAAGATAAAATAATTAAAAGGGCCATTGCTTTATTCAGCTACCAGTTTTTTTTTTTAATTAATCAGTGTTATAAATCTCCCATTTTTAATAAATTAAATTTTATGCTGAAATTTTACTTAAAAATATTTGTAAAGCATTTAAAATCTTCATAGACTTTACCAGTTCATAAAGGATATTCATGAATAGTTGTTTGAAATTCACCTTAAATCAACCTTAATTCTAACCTAAATAAACCTAAGTCTATCTTAAGTTTAAATTCATTAACTGGCCTGGTCAAAATACATCCTTATTTGCAAAACTTGATCATATGATAATAAATAAATCTTTCAACACAAGAAAATAACTCTCAATAAATGTGTTCCAAATTTCTTAGTCATATATATTACAACATGATTTTCACATAAAATAAATTTCCTACAAACCATTTTTTAAGAATCGAAATTATCAGAATTGATGAGATGTGTTATCAGCTTTTGTTAAACATAATTGCAATTTGTATAATAAAACGGTCAAAGATTTTAAAATTTTGAATGAAAATATTGAAAGTACAGTATTAAGATAAAGAATTATTAAAATTATTACAATTAAATATGAGTATTTGATTATATATTATTTTTCAAATTTTATTTCTCAGTTTACTTTACAAATATTTTTATGAAAAGTATAGATGCAAGAATTTTTATTATATACAAAAACCTTGTTTTATTAATATTCCAATTTTTTATGTAATAGGAAAGGCATTAGTTGTATATACTCCAAAAATACTTTTATCCTCAAAATAATCGGGTGTTAACTTTAGCACATGATTTTTATAAATTTGTAATTTTAACTATTCAAACAAGTTTTCCAAAATTATTAATAAAAGCTTCTAATATTACTCTTTTTATCCAAGCACTAAGACTTCATACCTTATTTTAACTTTAAATATACATTTTTCAATTTTTATTTCACATTTGTTAATTTAAAATTGTTATCTAATTATAATTTAAAACTTGTGAAGATATGTTTAAGAGGAAAAATATTTTACATATTTATTTCATGATATTATATTTGGTTTCTTTACAGATGAAACATGTTTAATGTTTTACTATTGATATATATAGTTTTAACTTTTGTTTTCAAATAAATACATTTATCAGATTGATTAATGAACCCAACAAAAGCATAATGAATGTAGGTTCTTAAAATTTTTGCATTATCTAAAGCTGTGTTTCATGAATCACTAATGTATCATGCCTTAGGGAATGTTAAACACTATTATAATCTTTGACCATCATTTTATTATTGCATTTATTTGTGTTGTGATTAAACTTGTTTTTATTTTTATAACTTCTAATTATTAGGAATTATATGTATTGTTATGTATTAATAAATTTTTGTGTATGGTGTTCTTTATTTTTAATACTAAAATAAAAAATTTATTATTTTTTTATGCTGAAATTTTGGTATAAGTAAATACATGTAGGCAAACATGATTTAAACTATTTGATGTTAAATAATCTTGTATGAATTTTAGGTTTTCAAAACCTTGTGAAAAATCTTCTTTAACTTCTCTGTCATTGTATTACTCACAACTCATTCATTATGTAACAAAAACTAATTACAAGAATATATGGGAACAAGCATGGAAAAAATACTGCACTGTAGATAATATAGCAAAATCTAAAGGCAAACAGGTAATTTTATGTTATAAAATTGTAATTTTAGGTGAGAATTTTTTTTAGGCTGGTTTGTTTATTACTTTAAATATAATTTACTTATTTTAGGTTTAGAACTGAATTACATTAAACTGAAACCAACAGATAATTTCAGACTGTATTTATCAAATTTTTAAACTTTATGGACTTATGGAAAAACAATTTTTATTTTATCCCTCTCTTGGTTTCTTTTGAAACTTTTATTTTATTTGAATTTCATTTTCGAAAATCTTTATTTTCTAAATCGTTGTAATATTTGAATTCCGAATATTATCTTTAATTTATGTTGAAGTAGCAAGTTAAAAATGAGCTTTCAATATTTTCTTCTATTTACTCTTCATTTATTATTTCATAGGTATATTTTTTAATACAAATTGTTTTCATTAGTAACATGATTCTTGCATCAATTTGTGTCTAAGACATTTTTTATATTATGCTAATTTTGTATTTTTAATTAAATACTTATGGTAGCATTTGATTTTGATGAGTACATTCCTATATTCAATTGATTTCTTAATTTGCTTTTTCCTATGCATTGCATGAAATTTGATGGAAAACTTTGTAAATATCACTTTAATTGACATTAAAAGTTGCATTTACATATATGTTCAATGTTAGGAAAATAAATTTCTCTTATTCTAATAATAAACATTAAGAAACTATTTATCATCAATGATTTGTATATATATTTGAAGGAATAAGAGTATGTTTGATTATTTTATCTTGAATTGAGATAAAAAGCTTAAAAAATAAATATAAATTAACTTGTAGTGCAAGTTTATATTGGAATTGTATTCGTTCCAATGCTTTCCTGTAACTAGCCCTGAGTTGGGCTCTGTCATTTAGATAGAAGCAGCCAGGTGGAGTGTTTGTGATTTTGAAGCAAGGACCAAGCAGAAAATTCCCAATACCTGGCCCTCCACCCCCAGATTTATCATTTCACTTTGAAGTCATTTCAGCCATGTCCATTTTTAACATGTCCCAGCTGTCCTCAGCAAACAGCGGACCTTTGCTGAAACCGGGATTCGAACTCACTACCTTCCAATCATAAGAACAATGCCATAACCAACCAAGCCACTGCAGCCTTATATTGGAATTGTACACATTTACATTTCTGATGCTGTTTCAAGTGATTTATAGTTATCCTAAAAATGATTTTGACTATTGATCATCATATCTGATTTTTCTTTAGTTGTGGCACACACTTATTTATTAATGTTAAAATGCATAAGATGAGAAATCTACTATAGAATGTTATTGATCTACTTTTTTTTTTTTTTTTGACTATTCTTTACTACCATTAGAAATTTTTATTCTTGGAAGTATATTATTGGCAGATTTAGAAAGCTAGATATGAATTGAAATGCTATTTATTTTTCATCAATATGTTCACCAGAATTTAAAAAAAATTCTCCAAAATTGAATTGAGTTTTGAAAGGTGAGGTAAAAAGTTTCTTAAATTATTTTCATTTGCAATCATTTATAATATAAAGGACATATTCCAATTATCTCAGACAATAAGTGACTATGTTTGGCATGTTAATATAATGTTCTTTGGTAAAATTCATTTCAATCTGCAGTCAAATTTGCTATTAAAAATAAAGCAATCATCCAATATTAAATATGCACATTAGACTCATCTGAAATTATTCTGAAACAAAATTAATGTATTAAATCTGAAATTTTCTCTTTTATTTGACATTAATTACACAACTGTGCGAATCTCGAAGTATAAGATTGGCACAGTAAAAGTAAATTACTGTATTAAATGATCAAAATTCTTTCCCAATTCGCTTATGAATATATTTAAATTAGTTTTGGCTCTGCTTATCTTTATTTGGACTTTCCACCATGAAACTCAACCAACCTTTCCAAATTCGCATCTATTACTTAAAATAAAAATAGGAACCCAAAAGTAAAAATATGTTTCATTGATTCATCTGTGAAATGTCAAGATTTTGGCAATATATTGATTTCTCTGTTTAAGAAATTGGGTAAATTTATCAAGAAACATTAATCTAAGGAGTAAGAAAGGTACAAATTTTTTTAACATTGAGTTTTTTAGTATTGCATGCAATCATTCAAAATAAATAGAATGAGAAATAACAGATAAATAAGTTGGATATTTAAGAGGTTGCTTTCTAATTATGTTAATATACCTCAAATTTCAATTGATGTAATGTTGTCATGCAACACAACAATTTTTTTTTGCTGTCAATACATAGTCATACTTTGACTAGCTTTCCAGAGAATCTGAACACTATATCAGTAATTTCTCATATTTAATATGTTTTCTTTTGATAATGTTATAATTCCACAGGACAAATAGTATAATTTTATTGAGAATAAGTTACTTTAATGGCTTCGATATTTTGCCAATTTTCAAATTCAAATTATTTACCTTTTTTTTCATTATGAAAAGGAAACTACTTTTCAACAACTATATACAACTGTATCCCATTCTAGAAATATCATATTTTTATTAAGTACTTATAAATTTGATATTTTATCATTAAGTAGCTTATTACAAGAAGCAATAACTCTTATTTTTAGAAGAAAGTTTATGCAATATTCTGCTCCTGCATTTATACCTCATTTGGTTCAACAGTTCGTGGGTTCGAATCCCACCTTGGGCATGGATGTTTGTAGTGGTTCAGAATCCACTATAAACAGTAGGTCCCGATCTAATTAGCCCTCGTGTGCAAAAAATGACCGTTGAGCGACAAACAAAACAAAACAAAAAACCAATCTAAATACTATTTCAAGAGGATGTTGAGCAGCAGGTAATAAACCACATTAAAAAACAAATTGGATGGAAAGAAACTTTGTTCATCTTTCTGATGGTTAGCAAATACATCTGTTTGCTCCCCTTTTATGTATTCAATTTCATATTTGTTATTTTGTGTATCTAAAAATATTTTTGATGGTAAAATTATTCATCATTCATTATTGATTTTGTAAGTCACATAATTAGTGTTAACTACTATTTGCATTGATTATTTACATATTTTGCTTATTTTGAAAATTAATTATTAAATTGTTTACATATTGAATTCTGTTGATTTGTTTGGTTTTTAGCTATTGATAAATAACAAAAATCCTTGTCTTAGAGTTCTACAGCAATAAATCTGAGCATTAACATATTTACTGCATTAAGTTAGAAATGAATGCTTTGCATTATATAAGATATTTGTTTGCTTTTATTTTGTTCCAATTCTGATCTTATCTTTCCAAAGTTAGGAAGAAATAGGCAGTTTAGATAGAGAACTATCTAAACCATGATGATGAAAAAGATGGACTTCCAATATATTTATTGCTGGATATTGATAACTATTTTTTCATTAATAATTTAATAGACATGTCCTTCATATCTTGCTGAGTGTGTATAATTTGGATTACAGAATTTACAAATAGTTTCTTTATAGATTCAGTATCTATTAATGAAATTAAAAAGAATGATTTAAATTGCATAGTAAATTCAAATAATAGTTATACTTACATTCATAAATAATAAATATTTTTTGTTCAAAAAACTAAATATTCTCATTCCATTTTATTATGTCAACAAAACAGTTTAAGAATTAATTTGTGTTTGCAAACTAATGTTAAGGGAACTAAAAGTAGAATTTTATGCCAATTGAATGGGGTAATGAAGGTTTATTTAAAGGAATTTAAGTGTATTTTATTTGTATGACTACTTATGTGTTTCAGTCTGCTACATTACTTAGATTTTTTTGCAGTTTCCTTGTCTGCCAAAAATTTTTTCCTTAGAATACTGTTCCACTTTTTGCTTTAAGGGAAAGCTAATTTATTTTGCATTATTTGTTGTATGCATATTTCAAATTAACGTAATATAAATAATTGTTCTTGTCCTAAGGACAGAATAGTTGAAAATCAAAAACAGCATTAAATTGATTACTTATTTTGGTGCTACCAAATCTTATTTAGAGTTTGATTACCATTCAGATTAAAGCATTTTTCTCAAAACACTATATGTAATTTTTTAATATAAACTTTAATTAAAATTAAAATACATTTCTCCAGATTCTGAACGTTTCATTAACTTCTGTTATTCCAATACTTCGTAACAAAATGATTTTTATTTTTAACTAATAGTTTTTCTTATTTTAAATTAGTTGAAATTTATACAAGTAAATATTGTTAATTTATTATTTATTACAAATGCTGAGAAAATCGGCTATGAAATCATTAATTCTCTGTCCTTTCGATACTTATGAACAGTACATATTAAAAATACAAATGCTGGTCATGAATCTAGATGGTTAGCGCCAAACATTTGATCTTGTTTATACAAAGGACACAAGGAAAAACACTAAAGTTAAACTGATAAAAATATATTGGCAAACAGTCATAGCCTGTAGGAAAGCAAAAACTTGTCACACTTGCACTTCTAGGAAAATCACTAATACCTTCTGACCCCTTAATCAAGAAAGCCCACAGCTTATTGGCAGAATCAGACAATGCTTTCTGCTGTATTCTAGCTGCATGTCATCTTTTAATAGCAATTTTACTGAATAAAAAGAAAGGCTATTTGAAAGTCTAAAAGATCTTTGCACCTTTCTTCACCAAAAAGTCAGCAACCTCATTTCCAGGAATCTCACAATGAACTGGAATCTTCTGGAAAAAAACAGATATTGACTTTGCAAGATTTCTGCATTGAAAAATGTGAATGTTATCTGTATATTATTTATTTGCAATAGATTGGAGAGCTGATGTAGAGTCAGACAAGATAACAGTTTAATGGAAGAAAATTACTGGATATTCCATTGCTTTAATGTGATGTAAATCGTGTCAATTTCATTGTCATAGCGTGTAAAATGAGCCTCAGTGGAAGCATAACAAGAGAAAAGATTACAATACACTCCAACTTTCTCACCATCTTTATCAATAATTATGAATCCATCTGTAAAAACGTATAATCATAAATCTCTTGGATATCTGTTTTTAATGGTGGATAAAGCAGTTGCAAAAATCTGTTAGTCGCTTATGTGACTCTTACAAACATCCAACTTCAAAAGACCAAGATCTCTCTGAAACTCAGGGAACGAGTAGGTCTACAAAGAGTGTGAGATCTGGTAGATGCAAAATTAGTATTTATAGAGTATGCATATTTTATGGATACTTTTTAAGATTTAAGTTTAAGCAATATGTTCTGGAGATCAAAATCTTTCCAGAATATATTGTTTGACATGCATTTCCGCCCTTCAAAGAGAAGGACTGCATTTTTTTCATTGCTTCTAACTTGTGGTCTATATACATTAACATAATCTTAGCCTCTCCAGAATGTAATGTTTGATATTTCAGCTTTTTAAAGAAGATTGCATCTCTTTTAATCCTATTTCTTCTTTAAATCCTCTTTCTTTGCTACTAAATGGTGTGTTGTGGCTCGGACTCTGCATTGCCAGAATAGGGGTGGTCATTATAGCATAATATGAAGCTCTTGGTTCAGAATAATTTTAAGTTTCTGAGTGGCTTTAAGTTTTAACATATTTAAAACTTTTTTTGAATCTTCCTTATAATTCCTTGTACCTATAAAACAACAAAAACTTTTATATATGTCTATTAATTTCTTTTCATAAAGAAGCACTCATATTCTCCATTTTTGCATTTCTTCAGCTTGTTTTGATTGTTCAGCAGAGGTACAGGTCTATTGAACTAGTCTCAAGACTCAGAGGTGAGGTGACCAAAACGGTCTATAATTGAGGTTTACCTGTGGGAATCTACTTTTTAGCTATTCTAAGGATAATAATACTAAACTTTTTGAATAATGAGTCAATGTTTCCAAATGAAAGACTTTATCATCCTAAAAAATCTTATCTAGATTGTTAGGGAAAGCCCTCTAGTTGGTTTTTTTAAGGATCCATCTACTCTGAGATTTATTATATCTGGCATTCTTAATACTAGGAGAGACTTTAATTGTTACGATAATCATTCTAAGTCAAGAGCCAGGATTGTATATGACTTTCCATTTGGTATCTGGTATTAAATCATCTGATACCAACATTAACTCAGTATTAGTGAGGGTACCATTACAGTGGAGATAAGAAAGTAAATCCAAAGAATAGAAAGTGGTATATGAGTTTTAGACAAGTAAAGTTTAGTAAATCCTCAACCACTTTGCCTTCACTACTGTCAATTTCATTTAAAAGCATCAAGTATGTGCATTAAAATCTTCTATTAACATAGTCTTCTTTGAAAAAGAAAGGATATCAAAAGATAGCAGATGGCCTTTAGCACATGTAAATTTTGAAGTGGATATAATTTTTCTATAATTTAATGCAAATCAATTCGTTGCTTCTGGCAGAGTCTAAGTCACTAATAATTGTAAAAGATATCAAGGTTTGTTTTATACCCACAAGTATACAGCTAGCAACTTTTCTTGACTTGGGTAGTACATACAAAAGAATATCCAGAAAATATGTCGAATTTCAAACATTCCAAAGACAAATTAGATCAATAGACATCACACAATATCCTCTTCAACTAAAGTAATTTGGAGTTTTGTGTGTAAGTGACTGTCAGAATTTCTCTGAAGCACTCTTAATATTTTACACATTTTGCTAGAAATAAAATTCTGAATGCCTCAAAATAATTCAGAGATATGAGGAAGAAGGCAAAGCTGTAGCAGATTTAGCATTCCAGAATGCACAATGAGAAGGCCTGCTACTTTACATACCCTAAAATATTTTAATTAGGGGCATTATTGGTTTTACTGTTTTTAGATACTTTTTAAGGAATGCTTTTATATATTTACTTTTGTCTTTAATATTTACATCAATCTTATTTTTACTATTTGAGCTTTAGGCATTGTCAGACCATGTTCTGTTTTAAAGACAGTTATGAAAAGATAGTAATTTTTACCCATATCAAAAGAATTTAAATTTCTGTGTGGAATATTCAAATCTATTATTACATGCATAATTAATTGAATATGATTATGATAACAAAGTTTACTGAAGATTAATCATTTTTCAACCTTTATAATTAATGAAAATTAAATAAATTTGTACAGAAATAGCAAGCTTAACAAAGTTGAATTTTTTACATTCAACCATGAAAGCAGCCTTTTTCAGGGACATTTGTAATGGATTTGTTGATTTAAAAGCTAGGATAACCATTTGTAAGAATAGAGATTTAACTATCCTTAATGAAAGGTGAAATTTTAAATAGATGAGTTGAGCTTTTCAACAATTTAATTCTATCAAATAAGTTTGATTTTATAGTGGATAAAACAGAGTTAATTTTCTGAATTTTTAATAATTTAAAGGATTTAATCTTCTGTTGATAAAATAAAAAATAATAAAACAGCAATGTCAGATACTATTCTCACTGAAATTATAAAATGTACTTAAGAAATTATACAATCTATTTGGAATAGAAATTTGCTTGTAATTGGAAATCAAAAAGGCACATTGAATTATTAGAATTATAGAGGAATAAATTTATGTGTTGCTTTCAATTTTCTAAGATTTTATCCATTCTCTAATATTTAATTTAATCTTCCATCTCCTATTATGGAGACTAGTGAGTATCAGTGTAGTTTTGGGAGAGTATAATTTACGACGGATCAGATCATTACTTGGATGTGAATTCTGGCAAAGCATAAAGAATATGGTATCAAAACCCACCATTTGTTTGACTTCAGGTTGGGTTTTGATAGCATTGGTAGAGCTGGATTACTAAAAACCTTACTGGAATTTAAAGTTCTACTAAAGTTAATTAAACTTATAAACCTTATTCTTACCCAGACATTCTCTATAGTGCGAGTGTAGTGAAAGATATCTACAACTTTTAAGATTTGCAATGGCATGAAGCAAAAGAATGCACTTGCATGCTTTCTTAATTTTGCCTTAGAAAAAGTTATAAGAAATAGTATTGATACCAGGGATACTATATTTAATTAATTAGTATATGTTATTGCAAAAACTGATGAATGGATGGAAAACTGATGGGATATAATATCAATATCTGCAGTTGAACTAAAAGAAGTTTTTATTGCATTGGAGAAAAAAAATATTATACTGGGAGAGAACCAATCTGATTTTTTGAGATGGTATTTTAATTTTGAATATATAAAAATTTTCACCTATTTGGATTTAGAAATTAACAATCAAAGTGATACTAATTGTGAAATTACAAAAAGCTATTATAATTTTAAATTGAAATGTTTAAAAATTTTGGTAAAATAAAACTCATCTACATTTGCATTATATAAATTGTTATAAGCAAAAAATTAATTGCAATTTTTTAATTTTTTTACCATTATAATTTTAAAATAATTCTGTAATACAATTAAATTTAAAATATTTAAAAAGTAGTTTAACAATAATAGATATGTTGAAAAAAATGTCAATTTAAGATGAATTTTTACATAATTATTGTAATAATTTATATATATATAAAAATTTAGATGTTTATTATCTGATGTAATAAATTTGTTTTAGAAATTTTTTAAGCTTTAATGCAATTACTTTATGTGAAACTAAAATCTTTATATTATAAATGGACAATGTGTTTGTGTGTACATATTTTAATTTTAATTCAATTATATATTGACTTTATTCTAAGAAATAGGGAGTTTTGATGTATTTACTAAAGCCAATCATACTTCTTAATTGATATGTAAGATTTGAAAAATTTAATCAATGATAAATAAAAGTTTAATTATTGATAAATGGAAATCCCTACCTGGAAAAATTTTAAAGTCAATAGGATTAAAGGACAAAATAACTTTATTATATGTATGTGATGATTTCTTGCTAGTTGAAAGAAGGAGGGAGAAGATAAAATATAACTTTTGCCTCAATAGCTATATTTCATACATACATATTTTTTTGCTACTTATCTTAAATTTTGAAAACTTTGCATGAGAGATGAGTCTTTTTTCTTTTATTAATTTCTCCATGGTACATTTTAGAAATAAAAATGACCATGGAAATAAATTGATACATAATAATTCTTTATATAGATAGCATAGACATTGACACATATGATTTAGAAAAAATGCCTTTACTGACTTATTGTGTTATTGTTTTGTGTGATACATCAAGAAAAATCATTAATTAAATAGACCGCAAAGCAAAATTAAACATATATTTCTTGCAACTCTTGAGGTTAAATTAAATAGCATGATCATTAAAATGCATAGGCAGAAAATGTTTCATATTTGCAAAAGATGTAATGTTTCAATCATACAAAAACATCCCCTAAAAGAGGAACCATAAAATTCTATTTCATTAATTCTTTTCTATTTTCCATTAATATTCTATTTTCAAAACATTATTTTTAAATGAAATTTTTTTAATTATAAATATTATTTTCATATTAATGTCATTTTGAAATTTTTATTAATGATGTAAGTTATTTCTGATAATAATCTATCAATGTATAAACTTATAAAATGTTTATTGTAATGATTATATATATTTTTATAGGATTACTGTGAAGCATTGGCTGATATAATGAAAGGCTTATATAAATATTGTAAAGTTGAAAAAGTAAATGATGTTTTAGTTTATAGCTTTTCTGATAATTCCTCTATTGATGAACAGTTGGAAATGACAGGTAATAAAATATTTTATTACTTTTGATTTTATTAACTGGCAATATGTCTTAAAAAGTTGTTGAATTATTTAATTATTATTTATTTTAAAGAATTTTCACTTAATTAACATCATTAAAAAACTTATTTATTGATTTTTGATAACTCATCCATGCGTTTCACAAATATTTTTAACATTTAATTTTATCTTAAAATGTTTTTTTCTCCTGGATACAAAAAATTTTAGTCTTCAAAATTATCGCAATTAAAAATCATAGTGGCTGCATAAAAATTATGAAATTTCTGTTGAATATTTTAGTTAATTTTAACAATATGAAGATTATCACTATTTTTCCATTATCTTAGGATCATATGATATCACCTAATATAAATTTTGAATCGTTGTGTAAAGTTCATTACAAAATATCTTGCAATGAATAAATATTTTACCTTGTGCATGAAATAATTCATTTAAAAGATGGATAATATTCAAATCAAAATTTGAACAAGAATCAAAACTAATTATTATATCATGTTCATTATTCTGAGATTGCTAACTTCTATGTCTATTCTCTAAGGAATGGTAGTAATTATTTTTAATGATATTTAATACTCAACAGATACTAAAAGTCACTGTTTGATTATAGTTTAAGTTAATTTACTAAAGTTACACAATTATATATATTAATTGGAATAATTAAATTTTTTGCCTTTTCAAAAGAAATTAAAGTTGATGTTTAATTTAATAAAGAGGAAACTAATTCATTGTTTTATTATATATGCAATTAATGTAAAAATATTTCAACTTTGATTGCATATATAATAAAACAATACTTTAAAATTAAGAAAAATTTAACATTTCTGATTTTTTATCTTGAAAATTGTGAAACAATAAGCAATTTGAAAAAAGAAAAAATACAATTTTATATAAATGCCCCAAATTATTTTTCTCACATATTCATATGTTCACAAAGGAAAATTTTTCTCATCTAACAATGATAAATTTTATTTACTGTGAACATTATAAAAATTAATTTCATGAATTCCTTTCACTAATTAGCTTTATGTTTGTATTATACTAAAATCTTATGGTTACAATTTGGAAATTTTAAATTTTTATAATTTTTTAGGGAAATTTGAACTACATATTAAAATAAAACAACCACAAAGATCTGTTTAATGATTTATAGAAGTATATTTAATGTTGTATCTATTAAGAACATCTGCTGAATGTTTTTACTTCAAATAATTTTTCATAGAATTAACTTCTCAAAATATGTTATTCAGAAACAAGTATATTTTATGCAATTACTTTCAATTGTTAGTTTATAAATAAAAGCTGTTTTTATTTACAGAAAATATAAATAAATTTGATTATTCTTAATAACTTGGTTGCATTTCAGTTAATTCAATATCTTTTTCCCCTTTTAATATAAGAACCATGCAAATTTAATCTGCTGCTTTTGTTAAAGTCATAGATATGGTATCTATTAATTCATCAGTTTTTGCTTTAAACTTGCCCTCGTGTTTTTATTCTTGTGCAATACCATTGGATATGTACAAAGGTTGGATAAAATAATCTAAAATAAAAAAATAGTTCTTGAAAGAAAGTTCTTGTATATTTCTGCCTTTTAACAGTGGAGGGTGCTACCTAGTGAACGAGAAAGTACGCACATTAGTTTTCTATTAGAAGTGATAGAAATCAGATACAAAATATATTTCTGTGTTAAAATTGCATTGTGGCTGACCTCTGATTTTAAAAGAGACATGATTTTTAGGACATGTCTTTCTGGAACCTGGTTAATGATAATGGCAACCTTTCTAGGTGTTAGGAGAAGTGCAATGTCTACTGTAATGTCAGCATATTTGAAATGTGGAAAATTTTCTTCTGAAAAGAACTATGGTCGAAGAGCGAAGTTGAGTGACAGAAGAGTTTTATAGCAGCTTGTAGTAAAAAACACTAGTAACAGCATTTCATATAACATTTGAGATAAATACACATCTACAGGAAGCAGTTTCATCAAAAACTATCTGGCAGGATTTGCATATGGCAAACATTCTGTGTAGATTGTTTATTTCAGTATCATTGCTTACATCATGATTGCCTTGAAGTGGCAAATATGGTGTCGTAAATGTAAAAATTGGACATAACATCAAAGGGGGAATGTAATATTGTAATACAAATTGATGTTCACATTATTCTTAACAAATTAATGGGTTTACATTTGAAGAATTCTGTCAGAAACTTATCAAATTGACTTTCTTTGATCTACAGTTAAACATGATGCCATTCAGTAATGATCTGGAGTGTCATATCACACCTAGGTCTTGGCTTATTTATTGTTGTGAATAGTTGAGTTACAGGAGAGGATTATGTTAGTATTCTGGCCAACCATCGCCACTCAATTGTGTAGTTTTCTGATAAACAATCAGTCTTCCAATATAATGCCTCCATTTATACTTGTGGAATTGCTAGAGACTGCTTTTATAAACTCATGAGGAATTCGAGTACCTTGTGTTCCCTGTTCTCAACATAATTTAACTTTTGAGTATTTTTTAAAACAAGCTGCAAAATGGATTCCTACTCTAAGAACACTTTCTGAATTAGAGACTTTCTTACAATTTTAGCAAGAATGTATTCCTCTGAGTGCTATAAGTGAATTGTGTTAGAGAATTATACATCAGATAGAAATTGTAATTCATAGAGAAGGATGCTAATAGTCTATTGATTAAAAACATAATCCTGTTTTCACAGGTATATTGTTTGTCCAGGTGTTCATATTATTTTGTCCAGCCCATGTATCTAAAGTCTCAAAAATAATTGCAAATTACTTTTATTGTTTCTATTACTCCTTATATTATTGTATAATCATGCAAGTTTGTTTAGTATAAAATATTCATAATATAATTTATATAAAGCAATATGTTGAGTATACTACTACTTGTTTTGTGTATACTCTCCTGCTGTGTTTATTGTAGTTATATGTAACATTAATTTAGCATTATACATTCAAATTTTTTAAATAATCTTTATATTACATGGGTGTGTGTAATATTTCAATTCCAGTGTTAAAATACTCTATAGATTTGGAATGCTTTTCATCTTTACAAGTATAATATCTACTATATTACTAATTTGAATTGTGATAGGATAAAGAAGTCATTAATTTATGATTGATAAATCAAACTTTATTGATTTAACTAATGCATATTCTGCATCAATTCTAATATCTGTAGACTTTAACAATAAAAGTTATTTGAATATAGGTATATATTTGAACTTTAAACTATATCTGAAAAAGCAATTTATTTGTTATTATTTAGGAATTCAATTTTAATTAAAATTTCCTGAGTATAATACAATATTCTTAACAATTTAATGTATCAATAATTCTAATCTGTTATGAAAATATTGTTTATACTACTTGAAAACTTATGTCCATGATTTCAGAAGAAAAGTATTATACTTCATTTTCTTAATTCGTTATAGTTATTTTAGCAAAATCATTTATTAAAAGCTCATAGCAAAATTTTTATAGATTTTAGCAATATTTAATAGTTTTTAGCAATATTAAAATTTTCAAAATTTCTTTGTAATCTATTAAATATTAAGAATTATACTTGTATGTATTTCTGTTCTTAATTTGAATGAATGATTCTGATGAACAGGAAATGAAAATGTTAATTATATCAGTTTTTATATATATTTCAGGGGGATCTCATCCAAATATTTTGCAAGCTTATTGTGCTGTAGAAACTGATAATTTTATTTTGCTAATGTGTGAAAATGTAAACTGCTCTTTGAAAGATTGTTCAATGTTTAGCCCTGCTGCATTAAGCAGATCAACTATTCAGCCTTTATTTGTGATATATCAATTAATACAGGCATTATGTTCCATTCATGATGCAGGACTATTTATGGGACCAATAAAGCTCTCTTCAATTAAAATCAAAGAAAATATGTGGATTCAAATCTTTCCAAAAATTTGGGATTATATATGCAATGAAGAAAAAGATATTTACTCTGATAATACTATTATCCCTTCTAAAGATGTTGAAACTGTAGCTTGTGATGATTCTTGCAAAGACAAAACAAAAACATTACATTCAGTAACTTGTGATCAAATTGATTTAACTAAATATTCGGGACCAAAAGATTCTTCCTTGTCATCTGTAATTCAAGGTTGGGTTAATGGCAGTATAAGCAACTATGACTATTTATTGTATCTGAACAAGGTAAAGTATTCTATTTTGTCATTTAATATCTATATTTTCTTAAATTTTAAAATGTTTGATATGAATCTATTGTGCTACAGAATAACCTGTCAAGTATATTAATATATTTAATTTATAGCTTATGACACACTTAAAATGATAATTCTTGTGTCATGTGATCCTTGAATCAGCTTCATGGGTCACCTGACATAGCTGCCCATTAATCATTTTCAATTATGTATTAATGTAAAATGTATATATATATATATATATATATATATATATATATATATATATATATATATATATATATATATATATATATATATATATATATATATATATATACATACTTATAATGTTATTAATAATGATCCACAGTTTCTTCTAAAATGAAAAATAAAGTAAACTGAAACTTTAATTAGAAAATATCACTTTCTTATTTCATTTATAAATAGAAATAACATTTAAAAATTTGCCTCATCTATACTTTGCAATGGATAAGTTAGTAACTGATATATTTCCTGGCCCTTTTTTCAACAGTTTAGGATCACAGCTACTGATGAGTGTAGCAATTTAGAATATTTTCTAGTTGTTTTATGATTGCATAATCAGTAATTTTAAAAAATAACATAGATCACAGCAAACAAGTTAGTGCTTCTCAATTTATAGGAATCAAATAATCAAAGTAGCTTATTACAAAGTACTGTATTTATGTGAATCTAATGCTCATCCCCATTTTAAAACCTTAAATAATAAAAAAGTTGTTTGTTAGCGAATGTAATGCTCATCAATGGTATGAGAAATTTATTGAATCTTATTTTATACAACAATGGATTTGTATATGAACTATCAATCAATAGTATGATAATTTTATTTAAATTTAGTTACCATATTTTACACAACAATAGATTTATACATAAAGTAGCAGAACATAGAATTAACCTATTAGTGGGCTATTGTTATGTGAAACAATCATTGTTAATTCTCACTACTGTATATATGGTACCTATCGTAAAATATGAACATGAAATAAATCGTATCATTTCTATCTAGCTAACAGTTTCTACAATCAGTGATTAATAGTAAACATCTTTATTCACTAATGTTTTCATCACTGGAATCCTCGCTGCTCTCTTCGGCAGAAACAGATTCATTTCTTTCCTCATCATCGTCATCCTCGCGTTCCAGAGCACATCATCTTCACTGTCATTCAATGAATTTGAAATGCAGCCCTTCTTAAAAGATTTCACAATCATTGGTGCTTCAATGCTTTTCCAGGCAGCAGAAACCCAGTGTGCAACAATGTGCGGTGCAGCACGCTTAATTTTTCCTGTCAGAGTCAATTTACGGTTTGACTCACAAAACCATTTTTTGTACTCCGCCTGAACATACTCCTTAAAAGGTTTATTTATACTAACATCCAGGGGTTGTAACACAGACATCATCCCTCTAGGAATGATAACAAGATCACTGCCTAAGCTGTGCGTATTCTTTTTTACATCATCAATGAGATGACCACGAAGTGCATCCAGACAAAGCATTAACGGTGGTTTGGAGAGCCCACTGGGGTGGCGTTCCCATACATTTCCAAGACAATCAAGCGTTAATGATTACATCATCCACCCTTTCTCTTGGTTTCGAATCAGGACATCCTCTGGGAACAGCTTTTCATTCTTGGGGATTTTTGGGCATGTTTTCTGTTTGAAGATTAAGAAAAGGGGAAGTTTGCATCCGTCTGCTGTTATGGCCAGCATCACTGTTATGCGTTATTTTTCACATCCCGAAGTTTTGATGATGACTTCCTTAGTCCCCTTCTCCATAATGGTGTAGTTATGAGGCAAATCAAACCAAATTGGTGTCTCGTCAGCATTGCCAATTTTCTCCATTGAAAATTCTTTTCCTTCCAAAGTGTGATGGCATACTGCTAAAATGTTAGTAGTTTTCCCTCAAAATCTGCCAGAAGCTTTTGACATATTGTTGTATAGCGTCTTAGAGATAAGCTCATCTGCTTCATAAACCAATCTACCCATCCACGGCCAGCCTTAAACTCTTGTTTCAGTATTCCAAGAACTTCAGCCTCCTCTTTTGCTTTATTTCTTATATTGTCACTAGTCACAAGTTGTCCATTCTTCTTTTTTTCATGTACAAGTTCCAAAACTTTTTCTTCAATTTTAAGATGCCTTCCTTTGCAAGGACCAGTGAATTTCTTTCTACTAGCTTTAGTTGTAAACAGTGCCAATTTCCGTTGCCGCCATGAGCGAACATTGCTGTCAGCTGTGTTGAACTCTCTCCCTGCTTTTCTGTTGCCATTTTTTTCAGCATAATAAATTACTTTATGTTTGAAAGTTGCATCATATGACATTCTTCTCTGTTTGCCCTCCATTTCGTGGCTACGTACTCTACAGTTTGTATTCTCTATGCAATAATGTGTCAACAATAAATATAACGGTAAATGTAGTCAAGAAATACAGTAATACATTGTTACGATTTAAATTTGGTTGGCGTCATCAGCGAACTGCTGACCTTGCACTCAAATCTAATGCACACCCCCAATTATGAATACTACATTTGGCCAAAAACAATGCGCATTAGATTCGTGTAAATATGGTAAGTAAAATTCTCCTAATAAAAAAAATTTAGTAATTATGTGCTATTGCATTTTTCTAGTATAATTTTTTCCTCAATTGTTAACATGTTATCTTAGATTGTATAAAATTTTGCAAACAATATAATTTATTTACTTTTATATGCATTAAATTTGTGTTTTTATATAGTATGAAGTATATTTTAAAAAGTCAATTTTTTATTAAAAATCTGCCCATAAGAACCCATAAGAAGACACTTGTCACGTAAGTCATGTGAAGTGATTGGTTCATCCATATCAGCTTCATAAAAAATTATCCTTATATTTATATTGTTTCATTATAAACCATGATTACAATATTTAATTATGGAATTATAATTTTGTTCTTAAGTAAATGGTTTTTAATATTTAAAGAGATAATACATTCATAAATTAAAAGATTTACCTATTTGGATTAAAGATTCTGAATGGATATACATTTCTGACAAGCATAAGAAAATGGAATTTTGCAAGTAAAATTATCATATTTTGTGCAAATTATTGTAGTTTTATTTTCTTTGGATCTTGAAGACATAACACATTAGTCTTTGCTGGGTTTTGATTTTTTTTATCTCCTTTGATCTTATCTCCACTGGAAGTGGCTACATTAGTTTTTTGACTGAATTCTTTAAGAAACCATTTTTGGAAACTGGTGTTGCTTTTAATATACTTTTCTTATATACATTACTGATATCTTTTGTAAAACTTTTACAAATGTTTAAAGTTTTTGATATTTTATAGTCATTCATTTTAAAGAGTTGTGCTGAGTAAATGCCTGTCTATTTTCACCATAGACAAGTCTTGTCTAACAATTGCACTTTTATAATGTTAGAATTAAAGAAAATGTGTGTTGCAAAAGCCTGTGATAACATAAGTCCTGGTCTCGGCAAAAACATCTGTCATATGCTTTGACATTATATTCAGAATCCCTAATAAATTTACTAGCTATTAAATAAACTAAGGATCTGGAATGAAAATGGATTTTCATTACTTTGGAATGAGGCTGTAGTGATTAATCCTCAAACCTGGCGATAACAATCTTTGAATTTCTGTGCCCAGCTGATAATAAATGAGTAGTGCTCTGACTTTCTGTTTAATAACTCATGGCCTTAATTCCCACATTGGACATTATTGCTTATTGTTCAGAGTTCATTTTAAACTATAAGTTCCATTCTAATGTGTCCTTGTGTAAAAAAGTGACCATAGATTGTCAATCTAATTTTGAACTATTGATCAATAACTTTGACAAGTTGTGCATGTAAAACTTTAAAACATATTATTAAGAGCTGTTTCATGTATGTCTTCTTTTAAAAAATCTATGTACCTCCATCAGTGCAGCTTCTGTAAAGACAGATCCACTGTTGATAAATCCATTTGTTTTGAAACTCGGATCTATAATACTTTTTTTGTGGAAAAATCATCTAGTTTCTACTCACATTGACAAGCCATATAACTAACCATGTGAGGTAATATGGGATTCTCTATACCATTTATGATTTAGGCTTTTGGTATATTTTCTCCTGTTTATCCAGAATTTTCAATGCTCCCATTTTTTAAACTCTGTATTAGATCATTTTATTCATATTACTTCAACTTAGTTGAGAATGGTTTTCAGAGTTGTATTTTAAGAGTCATCATTTTCAATCTTCATATTAATAGTATTTTCTATGAGTTATATTCTGTTTATAGTGCATTATATACCAACTTGTAAATATCTTATGAGGGATTAAATATGTCTTTAATTATGGTGCAATTAGAAATATTAATAAACTTGCTGTATCATTGTCATACTTAATCATCTAATAGGAATAGTTGTGTCTTCTAGAAAGACTCTCAGGAAGAAAAACTAGCATTCTCAATGATCCTTTGGTACTCATTATAAAACAATAAATTCAAAAAGTAGGTTGACATGTAATAAACTTTAAAGTGTTATCAAATACGTCTTGGGATTTGCTGAATGTTCTATTTTATGTAGACTAGACACTTTACTTTATGGATATGTTCTGATGTCTTTTATGCATACACATTCAGAGTCAATATATTATGTATTGGCAGTTATACTTAAATCTTCAATGAATGCAGATGTCTCTTAATAATTTAAAATCATATCTACTTCTCACCAACTTTTACTTTATGCAATTTTTATTTATACAGAAGAGACAAGGCTGTTCCTTCATTTAACATTTCATCTTTTCCTTCTCAAGCCAAAACTCATCTATTATAATCTGAATTATGTAATATCCATATCTCTAGATTTATTTTTGCACCCTCCTTGGTATGATCTACTGCTTAACATTATCAGATCTTTTGCACTGTTTTAAAAATTGGACACAATTTATACCAAATTTTGAAAACTGAATTTATCTTATTCCCATCACTACAGTATTCACTGATGTGCTGTGTCTTATCCTCCAAATGTCTGACGAAGTCAGACAAGGTCCATCGGACCATTGACCCCCTGAGGACTAGAAGCTACTACCTGAACCCCCTTGAACAATCTCAAGCAATTGATCAAGTTTAATTCCAGTTACAGGGGTAGTCAAGCCATTGATATTACGCTGTAGATTCTTCAAGGATTGATGAGACTGTGGAAACTGTAGATTACTTAACACTTGCATCCCTCTGCTTAAACCACAAGTGTGTTCCTGTTTAGTCTACGTGACAGACAATGCTGCATTGAGATTCTTAGTCAATGAAGTAATAAGGAGGAGGTGTGATGCAGCTTCTGTTGATCTGAGGATGTGAACACCATCATGGTAAAAATCTGTCTTGGCTTGGATTGGTGTTCTTTTTCGTCAGGCAACTATCCTTTGGCCTGTCCATCATTGGAGACCCTACCAGTAGCAAGCTACAGCCAGCATAGTCCTCCTGGTCATTGGTGCACACAAGCCTCACTGCCTCGATAAGGAAGAACACTGCCGGGAAGTTCACTTATGTATTTAAGACAATCGGATAAATTGGTTGGAACGTATATGTTGATATTATTATTAGATATAGTCTTGACGACTAAGAAAGCTGATGCAGCTGCTAAATATGAATTTGTCTCTTATACTAACAGTCATATTTACTGATGGGAGAAAAGTTGTAAAAACCTTAATTCATTTGTTTGTTAAGAATTATGGAGCTTGAAATCATGAACAAGCTACATAGTATTTTCACTTAATCAACCCATATTCAGTTTCACTCTTATGAAGTTCTGCTATTAGGTTAACTTACCTGTATATTGGGCATTTCTTGCACCGATATCTATTTCTAAGTGAACCAAATCCATGGTGCAAAATGTGTAATTAACCATACACTAGAATATTATATTCTAATTTCTTGTCATAGTTTTAATAATCTTTTTAGTAGCATATTTTAAATTTTCAAGATTAGAGAACCACCCATAATTTTGCATTGCATAAGATTTTTCCTATTTGCTTTTGTTTAATTCTAAACCTTAATTTTTTTTTCAATTTGCTTTTTATATATTTAAGCTTTGATAAAACTTTTATACGTCTGTTGGTTTTTATATTTTTAAAGATTTTAATGTCACTTTGAAAGTTAAGAAAGGAAAAAGAGCATCTCATGGTGCAGTTTGTTCTCTTGTAGATTTTGTGGTATTAAACTTGCAATATAAAATTATAAATTAGAGTTTACACTTACAATATTCAGATGAGTCAGGTGAACTATGTTTTTATTATTAAAATTATTTAAATAATTTACTGCTAATTAGTTGTTCCTTTGATTGGTTTTATTTAAATAGATTGATAAGTCTAGTAATTTTCTTATGCTTATTCATAAAATTTTAATTTTTATTCAATTATATTTCAACCACTTTGTTCTTAAATTTTAGCTTGCTGGAAGACAAATGAATAATCCCAGATGTCATTATGTTATGCCCTGGATCATGGATTTTTCTGTTCCAGATGGAGGCTGGAGAGATTTTACAAAGTCAAAATTTAGATTGAATAAGGGTGATAAGCAATTAGATCTGATTTATGAATCTGCTGTTGAGGCAAATCGTTCAAATTTATCCAACAATTTTTCTAATGTTCTCCAAGATTCTGCTGTAACAGTTAGGTTTCATTTTAAATTCATTTCAAAATTATGATTTTGCTATAAAATGAACTTCTACTAATTAAATTTTTATTGATATTTTTCAAATTTATATATTTTAAAATATAGGTTCCTCATCACACATCAGATGTCCTTGCTGATATAACTTATTATGTGTATAAAGCTCGTCGTATGCCAAAATCATTTTTGTGTACACATGTGAGACAAAAATGGGTTCCAGCAGAATATCCAGCCACAATAGAACGCCTTCAAGTAAAATTTACATATCTATGAAACATATGTTATAATATATTTTCAGATAATAAAATACTTCCAACAAATTTCCTACTAATTTTGATTATTAACATTGCAATTTTAAGAATACATAATTGTCTGTTAGAAATAGCTTTAATCATTCATTTATTTCTACTACTCAAACCAGTAAGGATAAATGACTATTAATAAAAGCTTTAGACAATATAATTTATATTGACATTGAATGAATAAAATATTTAAAATTTATGTGTATATTACTAATAAAAGAAAAACTAAACTATATTGATTTATGTTATTGAATAAAATTATATTATTGAGCAACAAATCAAACTATGGAAATTACTTAAGGAAAAACATTTCATCTGAGGAAGATAACTGAAAAGAATAAGTTAGGAGAACATTATATTTAGAGGAAAGTCATTTTAGAGAAAAGCATAAGTTAAAGTACTTTTTTGTGCACTTTATTCAATAAATATTTTTATAATGTGTGTTTTATATTGTATCTAATGCATATGTAGATAAATGATAATGTAGATAAAAATTTATTAATTTATTGATTATTTTCAGAAAATATTGTATATATTCATTTTTATGAATTCTTACGATTTTATGAACTAGTGACTGGTCTCTAACATTGTCCCATAGATCAATGATTATTTCATTGGAAAATCATAAATCCTTTGGATTGTAGATAACTAATTGCAATGCTGTTGTTGAAATCCCAAGATTTTTAAGAAATTCTTTTCTCTCACTTAATCTTCCATATGAGTCCACAAATTAGAGTGAAATCAATGGCTTCTGTTCCAAATATTGTAAAATGCTTTTACCAGGAGTAATCAAGACTTGGAATGGCCTTATGATATTGACATTCGATGCATAATGTACTTGTCAATCTATACTTGGAGTGATGTAACAGGAAAAGTGATATCTGAGTCATTTTGGCATCCAGTCTTTATTAAATAAATCAGTTATGAGGGAAAGCCAAGAACATTTACCTGATTACTTGAGTGAAGATGAGTTACTGATCCTTAAACTCTGACTAAGAAACCCTGTCTAAAATTTCATTTTAGGACTCAGTTGTAATTTTTACAGAAGTATTAACTAATTGAGAACTTAATGAATGAGAATAAAAAATTTCAGGTGTCAAATGAAAAGAAAAGGCATTATTGACCATCTGCAAGATATTTTTCACAAGATTCAGGTACTTTTTTGAGAAAAGCAACACTGAAATGTTTTTTTTTACATCAAAAAATGAGAAAATGTGTTTTAAAACATAGCTTAAAAATAGATATGAATTTTACTTTACGTTTCTAATATAATGAATTCTAAATAATTTTTTCTAATGTTTAATTTATGAAGGGAGAGCAATTTAGTAAAAAATGTAGTTTTAAAATTGTAATACTTATCTGTTTTACAAATTTTCAATTTTATGAACTAGTTGCAGTTTCATATGAGTTTATGAAATTGAGTATCTATTTTATCTATTTATGTGATGCATAAATTTATATAGTAGTTAAATCATAAGTTCTTGCGCTTAATAAAACTGAATTTAAATTAAGTTTCTTTTAGGAATGGACTCCTGATGAATGCATACCAGAATTTTTTTCTGATCCTTTAATATTCTACTCCATACATCCAGATTTAAATGACCTTGGCATTCCTTGGTGGTGTGATAGCCCTGAAGATTTTATTGTAAAACATAGAAATGCTTTAGAAAGTTATCATGTTTCTGAAAGACTTCATCACTGGATTGATTTAGTATTTGGTTATAAAGTTAGTATGTCTTTAATGTATTATTGTATGTATTCCAGATAAGATATGTATATGAAATAAGGTTATTTCATTTTTGAGAGAAACTTAAAATGGTTCATAAAATTCTTAGTTTGTGAATCTAATATTTTCTGATTAATTTGACTATGCTTCTTTGAAAAGCTATTAACTTATCTATAAATTTTGTAAATTAAAGTTTTCCTAATTTATTTTCATAATCATAAAATTTTACATTTTACTTAATATTCAAAATTAAATTTATAGAAATGGTTAGGTTTTTATTATTTGGTATTTTAAATGTGATCTTTGTCGACATTTAATTATTAGTGACTTTATTTGGTAAAAAAGATTTGATTTTCCTTTTCTTTAAAATATTTTTATATTTTATTTTCAGCTTACAGGTTCTGCTGCTATAAAATCAAAAAATTTATGTTTACATTTAGTTGATCATCATACATCCATTCAAAGCCATGGCATGATTCAGCTGTTTTCCTATCCTCATCCACATAAATTAAGTAAATCTATATTTTTAAGAAGTTTAGCCCCCAAAACTTTTAGAAATCTTATTGTTAAGGTAAGTATCATTAATTATTGACTCTGTTTTTAGTATGTTTTAATTATAAAAACATTTATTTAAGTGAAAAAAAATGTTTTGCTTTATCACAAATTTAATTTAAATTAAAAATTAATCTAACTTAAATGTAATGTGTAATGTTAATTTCATATGTTCATGTTGAACTTTAAAATTTAATAGAAATGCAAATATCAAATTAATGTTATTTAATTACATGTTTTTAAAATATTCATCACTGCAAATGAACTAAATATGTTTAAATTTTTAGTTATAATTTATGCCACACAGGTATCAAAAATGTAAATATTTTGTTTACTCAATTTAAATTCTCCTAAGCATATGTATTGAAATAGTAGAAATGATAAGTATTAAAATATCTAATTTATAAAGTCATCCATTTTTATTCTTATATTCCAATTTGCTTCATTGAAATACTGATTCTATTAAAACAATGCTGACTTAATAACCCTCTGATTTTAATATTAATTGATATTTAAATATGAGATTGTGACTCACACACAAAATGCTGATGTCCACATTATTAACTGTTATTAAAGATATTAGTATTCTCTATATAGAAGAAATAATGAGATGTTTTCATATTTAATTGAATAAATCTATTAACAGTTTAAAATTCATTTTGTATGTTTTACTATGTTATCAAAGTCCTTAAAATGTATTTTCAATTAAAATGCTACGTCTGCATTAGTTCTACATTTATTATTTCTTTGGAATGAAATGCATAAGAAATAAGGATTTTCAGCTTTTAATGAAAATTGTTACCAATAATATTTATATCCAAATTTTCAGATATGATTTTCGTTAATTACATGTTGATTTTCTTCTATAATTATATTTGCATCTGGAAAATGTTTTACTATTAATTAATGTTTCCACTATATTAGATGTTCATTTTTTTTCGTGGCATTCATCACTTTGAGTATATTTCATTCAATTTTCTCTGCTAACTTATTGGCAAGATTTGTTCATTGCAATTGATTGTTAAATTTTATTAATTTAACATGAACAATAAATTTCCTCCTTTTCATTTTTTCTGCATTCTGATTTGTAGTTGCAGCTCAATTTCTCACTCGCTAAATTAGAAATAGAATAAATTACACTACCTATTTGAAATTCTTTTATGGTTGTAATTCTATCAGTTGCAACTATTATAGCATCTGTGTTTAATTAAATGTCTAAATAGGATTGCCCTATTTCAAAAACAATACTTAATAATAGCAATTTCTAATTTTATAATACTTTCAATTCTCATTGCAAAAATTCACTGTAAGTATTTTTGTTAATCCGAAACTTTCGTGTTGAAAATATTTTCTACAACTTCAGTATATTCTTCTAAATACTATAAAAATTCAAAATTTTATCATAATGAAACTTTTATTTGATAAAAACCTGAAAACTAACTTAATAATTTTTTTAGTCTGATTAAAAATCTAAATACAGTTATATGATCTTTTATTTATAAATTTTATTTTTTTCTAAGTATATATGTATCTTACTTCAAAATTTCATTTTCTAGAACTAATTCTCAATAATTAATGTACCCACTGCTTTTAAAATTTCTATATTAGTCATATTTTGGGTTTAATTATGTTTTTAATTGAACTGGGAGGTTAGCTTCAAAATATTCAAATGACTTGTATAGTTTTAAGTGTTGTAAATGCACAAGCACATGTAAAGGATGCACAAGAAACATTTTAGAAAGTTTTAAATTTAAATTTTATTCTAACTTTCATTATACAAAGTAAGATTTCTATTGTAAATTGTCTTTATATTCTCAGGGTTTTTGTAGGGACAGTATATATCAGGTAAATATATATGAACTATTAAAACTATAATAATATATTGTAATTAAAGATTACAATCACAATGGTTTTTTTCGATGATCCTCAAATATTAAATAAATACTTTTTAATATTGTTGAAGGTATTCATTTGTTGTCTTAATCAAACAAAATCCATAATTCATTATTTCAAATATTTTCTAATTTATCTATGCTTTTGTAATGAAAAACGTTCAGTATATCTTTTTATTTTTATCAAAAACTTTAATAGACACATGATGCAAAGGATAGTGGAGATGATGAGACTTCATCAGACAGCATAGGAAAATCCAGTTTTTTTAAAGGTTTCAGGTAAAGATTACAAAAAATATTTAAGTATAAACATTTATATATATTCATGTAAAAAGTAATTTAATCTTATTATTTAATAACTTTAAAAGATTATTTTGAAAAATTAAATTTTACATAGAATTATAACAAAGTATCATAATTATCTTTCGATAAGTATATGATAACTAGATCAACAGTTTATAATATTTTTTACATTTTATAATTACGTTTTTTTCAATATTGTTTTGTTGGCATAAAAAATGTTGAATTGAACTTCAAAGTAAAATAGTTATTTTGATTAAAGTGTGTAGAAATAGTATATTAACGTTAACTGTACATAGAATACATGTGTATCATAAGAATTTACAATTTATGAATTTAATCCTTGTACACTTCATTTAATTATTTAGTCAGTTTGTTATAATGACAATATGTTAAGACCCTGCCATTATAATGACCATTGATAAAATCATTAACTCTTTTCTTATGCAATCTTCATTGTTTTACTTCCTACATAATGACAATCCAATGTCATCTAATCTCAATACAATGTCTGAATTCAACAAATACTCATCCTGGTATTTTTCCAAAAAGAAATTGTTTTATGCAAAATGTGTTGCGGAAAATAACTTTTATTATTGTATTGTAAAAAATCTTCAGTTTATATGTATTTATATTCCATTTAATTTTTGTTGATGGAGGTGGGGTTGGAATTAGGTAGCTAATAATAGTATTCTACCAAATAAGAGAAGTCTTGATGTGTGTCCAGTTGTCAGCTCCACAGTTTTGCTTCAAGTGATGAGCAGATTTGTAGAAATGTAATATTCTCCTACTCAAAGAGTTAAAAGTTCATGATCGTGTGCTTAGGATCATTTATTGTCACACAAGTAAGATATGTCAGATTGCTAAAGAAAAGTTTTTTTTTTTTTTTCTCCTGATGAAAGAAAGTGTGAACATTTCAATTTGCTTTTTCTTTTCGCAAATCATATTTACAAACAAGAATTACATCTTTGCTACTGAACAAGGTGGTAGCTTCAGAGAAACCAATTTTATGTCACTAAAAACCAAAATAAAAATCCTAACAGATAAAAATGATGGAAAAAAAAATAAAAATTGCCAGATTGTTTAAAATCCCTAAAAAACACATTATTTGGCATAATCAACAGCAGAGATTTGGTTTTGAAACCAGAAGAATTAGGTGTTAAATTATCTAGAAATCGATCTTGTGAAGAAATATTTCTGGTGTATGAAGATGAATTAAACCAAATGGTTCAAAATAACGTGATCAAGAAATATTCCAATGGATGGAAGTTTATTGAAATGCAAAGTACTAAATTATGCTCAACAAATGGACATTGAGGAAACTGCATTCAAAATTTCAAAAGTATGGTTGTAGAAATTTAAGAAATGATCTTTTTTTTTTATATTCTCATAAATATCTTTGATGATCTTTTTATCTTTATATTCTCATAAATATTCATGTACATCATAAGTGAGAATGAAGCAATAAATATTTAAGGCTATCTGATACAGCAGCAAAAATTCTATAGTAATATTCTTGGATTGAAATTTTATGAAATATCATTTAATACTGAAACTGATCCCACAATTAAATATTAACTTTAAATAAGATCTACTAAATAAGTTTATTGAAAATATTTGTCTGAAAATCTCAATAAATTAATAAAAAAATATCAATTAGTATATTTGTTAGGTAAAAGTAATATAAAGTTTGTCTTGTAGGAAAGAGTTATTCTACAAGTACATATATATTTGCATGTTATTTCCATATTATATTTTTTTCTAATGATAGCATATTTAATTGAATTTAGTATTGAAAACAAAAATAGTAGAAAATGTAAAAACTAAAAACAATATTCATTTACATTTAAAAGTTATTTTATTTAATTTATTATATAGGTGATTTCATTTATATAAAAATAGGTTAAATTAAATTTATTTTGAAAACATGTTTTAACAAGCTTTTCTTTTATTTGTTTCTAAAAGTTAACATGTTTACCATCATCAAAATGACTTTATTTTTCCTTCTACTTAATTTTTTATTTTTGAGAAAATCGTAGAATTATGGAATTATAATATTTTATTTGTGCCAACAGTTTTTAATATATATTCATTTTGAAGTTTCCTTAACCATAAAACTTGTAATTTGTGCATCTAAAATTAATGAAATCAATTTGTGAATTTAAAACTTTTATGAAATATTATTAAGTACTGAATCTGATTCTAATTAATGATTAAAGATCTATTGTTCAAAATTATTGCATTTGAATCATATTTCATTTCACTGATAAACTCAATTGTAAAAAAAACAAAATTATAAAATTGTTTGTGTGGAACAATTATGATAAAGTCTGAATATAAATTCACAAATGGCAGATTAATGGTAATTAATGGATGTATTTCTGTTACAAGAAAATCGATCTTAAAAATTATCTCAGAAAAAGCCTTGAGAACGAAAAATAGCAGAACAGAACAAAAATGCAGCTTAGGCGTCCATGGCTAGACTTATGTTATATCCAATCACATTTTCTCCTGATTTCAATGGCTCCAATTACAACTCATCATTACTTAGCGCAAATGACGACCAGTCGTATTAGTTGAGTCACCATGCTGTAACACTAAATGCTGAGATTTGATGATGAAAGCGATATGGAATATGACATTTGGTTGAACAAACACAAATACCCGAATATCCCTCTTTCATCAGTAATAACATCCATTTTATTGACAACCTACAACTAAAGGTCCTTGAAAATGCAGTCTGTTTTCATTAAAACAATGAAATATTTTTATTTTAAAATACTTGTATCAAATTATTTTAAAGATTTGAGACTATTATTTAAATTAATTCTGACAATTCTCTACTTATTTCTTTAACATTATTAATTTCATTTATCATTTCATCTGCTCTATAACTTTTTTAAAATAGATAGCTTTATTCTTCAGCAATTACAGTTCACTATTCTAATTCAAGAAAATACAGCTTTGATTAATCATTCACTTATGCAACAGTGATAAGAGTTTTCAATTTAGTGTTTTAATTTTATGTTATATAAATATATATAGCATTTTTATAATATTCATTAAAACTAGATTATTTAATATTGTTACGCTAAAAAATGGAACTTCTTAAAAGTTTAAAAGTCACTTGCATCTCTTAAACTCTGTTTATGCAAAATCATTTTATGATAAATTTCATTCTGAATGAAATACTGTGTATATATTAAACACATCAAGTATAAAATTTAGAATTCCTTTACTTTTTCAAATATTTATGTTAAATTTAATTTGTGCTTATGCTATATTGTGTTACAAGTTTGAAAACTGATTTTAATTTGATTTTAATAGGTGTCATATCAGCTTCTCTTAGTTGAAATTATTTTTCAGATCAAAATCTGTGATTGCAAATTCTGATGTTTCTCGGTCTGAGCCTAGACCAGAAAATCAAATTATTGTTTTGCCTAAAGATTTCAATCCATTGTCAGCTGCATCACATCTTGAAGCACTTCATACATTTCTTTCTTGGTTTGATGGGGGTAAACTATATCTCAATAAGAATGATGTGAGTTTTTTCTTTTTAACTTTTTGATAAAAATTTATACTTTATATTTTGGCTTAAAGTTTCTTTTTTTTTTACAACTTTTATTATTTATACAAAATATTTTTCATCCCTCCTTTATTATTATACTCCATTATATTTTTTAGAGGAGAAAAAACATGGTAAATTTTTAATTGAAAATTTTGAATTTCAATCACATTTCAAAGCAAATACTTTTACTTAGTTGAACTGGTAACATAATGATTAGAGCTCTGAATTTTAATTTAACAATTCATAATTCTCACCTAAGATATTAATATATATGGTGGTTCGGAATCCACACTAAATCATCTTTGTGGATCAAACTAGCCATTGCATAAAAAAGTTATTGCCGAATCTACTAAGCATTCATCCTTTATTTAATATTGAAATAATAATCAGAACACCATAAAAAAAATTTCCGAATAAAAATTGGTCTTCTTTTATTTTAATAGTAGCATTTAGTTTAAAAGTTTAATTTTCTGAAATTGAAAAAATATTATGAATAAAATATTCATTTCCTGATGCAATAATAAATTAAAAATTTTGTATTAATCCTTTAAAAGGCTAAATGTTAGTCTTTTATTAAAAGGTTAAGATATTGGTCTATTTTGGGTACATACTATTGTTCTTATACTGTATCGTGAAAATTATTTTTTTATTTGTAAATATTTATTTCTGGAAATATTTTTTTATACTTGCGCTTACTACTAAAGTGTATTTTGGATAGTGGTGTTAGTTTGAAGCAATGTAAGTTAAGTTGAACAGTTGTGATACACAAAATAATTATACATACATATATATCTTATGACTGTGAGTTTATGAATCACATAACTTTATCAAAGCATGTATTGAAACTTTAAAGTAAAATCGCCACTCAATGGCAAGTAAAATGATTATTAAATCTAGACAGTTATAAAACTGAAATAAAATTTAAAAAAAAAAAATTAATTTAGTTACATATTCAGAAAATAAGTCAAAATTAAGGATTTGAAGTCTACTCTTTTGAAGCATTTTTGTTGATTTATTGATTAAAGCATTAGATATATAAAATTTAAATATATGATAGTTATTTAATGTTAGCTATTTTCTTTTAAACTATTAGTTCTAAGTTTTTTTCCTATTTAAGCCGCGGATGGATTTTGAGGTAAAAAATAATTGATCAGTTTTCTGTGGGAGATAGCATAATTTTATCATGAAAAGTTAACTTTCTTAATCAGTTTTTATAATTAAATCAGACTCAGAAATCATAATTTTTAGATTAATAGAATTATCATTAAATCATTATTGCAATCATTGGCAATTTATGATATGTGAACTTCAGTTGCTTTCAAAAATGTTTAAGTTAATTTAAAAGTAACAAAAATCTGCGGTTTATTAATCGTTATGGGTATACACACAAAATATTTTATGGTTTTTCTACTAATCTATGTATAATTTGTATAAAATTTCTAATTATTCACTTCAATGTATATTCATGTGTTATTCACTTCAATTTTCAAATGTATGCAGCTATTCCTGAAAATACTGTGCCCCAACTAAAGTTTTATGGAGTTTGTTGTAGTTAGTCAAATTTTTATAAAGTCATTTAAAAACATTAAGTACAATTTGCATTAAACGTTTTATATTTAAAAAGTTACTATATAAACAGTTTTATTCTGATTATTGATTCAAATGTGAATCATATGGTTTGAAGTGCCCATATTTACTGACAGTTTAAACTCTGAGTATTTTGTGAGTGAAGAATTAAGAAAATCTTTTCAATTAAAAAAAAAACAAAAAACTTGAATTGGAAAAGCAAGGTTATGGTTAAATTAAATCAACTCATTGAACAGTTTATAAGAATATTGTCGGCATTATTTGCATTTTTCCTTAGCATATTTTTTTAAAAAAAAGATTTAATGATAAAATTTAATAAGTGATAAAATAAAAAAAGTTGGCTGGAATTATATATTTTACTTATAGATTCACTTATATTAATTTACATTTTAGAATTTGACTATGCTGAATGACATTTCTGTGCATCATCTTCAAGTGAGAGATATGCTGATTCTCGGTTGTTTGATTAGTGAAATTGCCTTATCACAATTTTGTAAAACTTTACCTCAATGTGACTCACTTGCTGAGCACTACTCAAATATTCTGAAACTTCTACGCTTACATAAACAAGATATACCTTGGTAAGTTAAGATAATTTTTATCACATTTTTCACTTTTACTGTTTTTTCCCCATTTTCAATGAAAACTTTCCTTATAAAAGAATACAAAATGTCATTATATTAAGCTTAATATTGTTAGCTTCACTTTTTGCTCAATAATAATTAAGTTTTTAATTATACTTAGCTAAAAATTATAATTTTAAAATAGTTTGAAAAAGAATTTATTAGCAGTATGCTAGATTTCCATTACTATTTCTTATCAAGAAAATATTATATCATTTGGTAGATAATATAATTCCTGCTGTAATAGGATACAATGTTCTTCAATTGGTTATCATAAATAATTTGAATTTAATGCTTGTTAAAGTTTAATTTTAGTAGAATGTTTCTGAATAATGAATAAAATGTTGTCAGAATTTATTATACAAATATTTTTCTGTCATGAGTTCCCAGTTATGAAATCTGTTTAATATTTCTTCCCCACTAAAATGTGGGGATTGTTCAAATAGAGAATTTAAAAGATAAACTTTTCATATTGTCTCACAGTTAAAAGCTGTTGATAAAATTTTTTGTAAACATAACATTTTGTCTTTCAAGAGAACTTTTTATAGATAGTGAGCTATGTTTACATGTCTGAAAGAACCAAAACCAGAAAACTGAAACATCCATACTTGTAAGTAGATACAAAACAACCAACTGCTTTTGTTCAATTTGATGACAATAAAATCTGAGACCTATTTATTTTTAAGATGCAATCATACCACTTGTTTATGGTGAGCCAAAAAGACAAATTTGATATAGCATAAAAGAGCAGAAAACTTTTTAACTTTATAAAACTAGCTCCTTTATAACTATTTCCATCTTACATCTTTATTACTATTTAATATCATTATATATTGTCTTCTGAATGAAATTTTCCATCTATTATGACTCATATTCACATATTACAAATTTCAATCTGAAAAATTCTTAAGCATGCATCTTTACAGATATGTGAAAAAAAGCAGAAATACATTATCTGTAAAGAACTAACATTGTATTTGTGCTGAATACAATGGGAGAATGATTAGTCTTCAGTTCTTCAGTTAGTCTGTTGGATTCCCATCTTGAGTAAGCATAGCTGTCAACCATGTTTAACACTCTGGCTCTTTTGGATCAATAGCTCAAATTTCAAATTCAGGCATAAATGTTTCTAGTGGTTAAGAATTCACTTTAAACTCTTAAATCTTGGTTTGATTATTGTATTTTCTTCATATGATCTGTATTGGCATATTACCCACGAGATCTTTTTCCAAGTAAAAGAAAAAAGTGCTGTATAACTTACTGCTATTATATCAATGAATAGTATAAATTTCTTGTTGATAATATGGTGTCACATAAAATGAAAACATACACAATAAATTGTACAGAAAAACATTTACTATATGAAAAGGATTTTTTAATCTCTGGATTCAATCAGAATAAGATCTAATTGAATCCATCTCATATCAAAGTTTGATAAGCTGAAATAAAAGCACCAGGTCAAGCAAGAGCGATAATTCCAAGAAGATTCTTAAAAAATTTATCAATTATTAATCTTTAATAATTTTTAAATCTTATTTTATAAATATATTTTTTTATGTATTGAAATTAATTATTAATTGAAAGAAGGGGTTATTTTTTGTTTTGCACCTTACATTAATACATTTGTTCCCGATTTTTATTTCCCTTCTGTGTAACTTTTAGTTTAAAATCTGCTTTGTAATATATGCTTTCACTGTCACACGATATACAAACTTTAACATTTTCAGAATAAAAGAGCTCAGGTCAAGACAAAATGGTAGTCAATAACAACTGCAACATCTTTCTGAAGAACCAAGTTTGTTCTTGAATGTATTAGACAAAACTGATTAGATCTGAAATAAGTCATCCGAATTATAGCGCTATCTGTTATTTACTTTATGAAACATAAACTGCATTTCTTTTCGAAACTCTGTGTTAAGCTTTTCCAATAGAGAATGATTTTTTTATCAGATTGTTGCGATGTATAATACACATAACAAAAGTGGCAACTTTTTTGTCACTTAATCCTTAGATTATATATAGGAAAATACGGCAAATCTTGTGCAAAAGGGGGCAGTTAAGCAATAAATTCCAATTTGAGTGTAGATGTATGTAGTGGCTCAAAATCCACTGAGTTATACATCATAGTCAAATCATCTCTCATGTACAAGTCACTATAGACTGACAAATAAAGCAAAGAATAAACAATTATTAAGATCAAATTTTTTACCTTTGAGTTCTAAAAAGTAGGGTTCTACAACCAGACTATGATTAGCCCTGAAGAAAAAATTATTCTATATTATTTAATATAACTATTTATATATTTTAACATTGTTGTATGAGTTCATCATGCATGTATCCGAATTCATAACTGCATCAAATTTAAATAACTCATGAAAGGCACATTTTGGACAAAAACGAAAACTGGTAGGGAAAAGATACAATTAAAATTATGATATTAGAAAATAATTGCTTGACTTAAAGATACCTGCAATGTCAACATTTACTGTTAGATACAAATTAAACTGCTAAAGAAATTGGCAAACTGACAGTCAAGGTTAGCACTTTGCCTTAGTTCAATTCTTGGGTTGGAATATCACAATATGATTGTAAATCTTGGAAATCTTAAAAAGAAAGTATATTAAATATATCCTCAAAACCAATAAATATTTCAGGATAATTTGAATGTATTTTCTCCTTCAAAATCTGTTCATATTTCCTTGTAGAAGCATGAAAATAAGATAATCTCAAAAATATTCTTGAACCTGCTACAATGAAATCATTGTAAAAGGATTTGTCCTTGTACATAAGCAACATTTATAATTATGGGTATCTTATATAAATGATATCTTGATCGAATCCATGTTTTTTTATATTATATGTATCCTTTTACATAAAAATTGCCTGTTAATCCATATGTAATTTGCCAACTTTTAATCTATCTAATATTAATGTTTATGCTTTGTATCCACATGTGTTAATATAATTTAAATCATATTGATCATAATCTATAAGGAATGTATCAGATTTTATTTATGCACTTACTAAAAAATAGATAATATTTATTTTATATGTTTGTCAATTAAATCAATTATTTACTTTTTATTTCTCAAAATTTTTTATTAAATTACTATATTATAAATTACTATAAATTAAATTAAATTATTATAATTATAAGAATTTTATTCAGAAATGTTTGGAATATTTCTATTCTTAATGAAATTGTTTTATGCAAAATTTTCCTATATTTATACTTTATGTAATTTGTTAAATTATTTCTAGAAGTCTATTTTGTAGAATATTATTCCTTAACTAATATAATTGTATTTCAGTTATTTTGCTATTTGTTTCTTTATCTTTATTATAAATGTTTTGTTTATTTTGATTATTCTAGTTACACAAAAAATCTTTCTTTATATAATTGTTTAAAAATTGTCATAAATTTCTATTCCATCAATTAATGAAAGTCTATTGATAGTTTTCTAATTGTAAATTAAATTTTCAATTGAAATTCATATGTGTTTCTGTTGTATTTCTGAAATTATCATATCATAAATTTTATTAACTGTGAATATAATATTTGCTTACTTAAGAGTATCTGTAATTTTATTTATTACTTTTTACTTTGTGTAGTCTGTATATATTTCCCATTAAGTTTATGATTGCTGTTAAAATATTTTTTAAATTAAAATTGGGATAGGTATTTTTACAGACTAAACTTAACTAAATAAGTTTTAAAAGTAAATATGTGTTCTTGTAAAAATATTTATTTTTTGGACTTTTAAAAAATTGTGTATATTTTTGTCTAGTTCTCTTCAAAAAGTAATCAAGCTGTTGTTACATACTACAGAATCATATGATCAAAAAGAAGAATCATTTACTTCATTACCTATTCGATATCCTCCTGTTTCTGCATGTGGACTTCCACTGCCTTCACCTCATCAATTACTTTTAACTAACATTCATACTATACCGTTTCCTAATTACTTTCCTGAATTGTACAAATTTCTTTTAAATCTTAATAGATATTCAAAAAATATCAAGCTGTTACTTGAAAGAAGTAGTAATGAACTTGATACATCTAAAGAGCTGGAAAATATTTGTGAAAAGAAGGTAATGAGAAATATATTTATTTAAAAACATTGAAAATCCACCTTTTAAAGTGTGATTTAATTTATTTAATGACTTAAAATTTTCAGGTTTTTTATGCTGCAGAACAATTGCCAAAACTTCTACCTTTGTTGAATTCTGAAAGTATTAATCTAATAATTCCATATGTTCAAGAAATGTTTTCCTGTCGTCATACAGCTTTACTTTCAACATGGCATTTATTTAGATTAGTATCTCAAGCTTTAGGTCCCCAACAAACTTGCAGAAAGTTATTGAAACTTTTAATAAAAGTATTTGATACTGATAAGACATCTCCTAAACATTTGAAGCTATTTCATCGAACTTTTCTGTTGCAAATTATTGTAGGATTAGGACTACATAATTTTTTGCTTCATTTTATTACAATATTAATCGAAGCAATTGGTGGCTGCAAAGATTATTCGCTCATTCATGAAGAAAGGTTAGTGAAATTTTATTTCACTATAAAGTATGCTATTGAGATTTTTTTATTTTCAATGTTTTTTCAGTGTTTTGACTAATTGGGATTTTAATAACCATATTTATTTGAGCTGTTTTTATTGCTTTCTTCAAATATAAGTTAACTAAAATTACTTTGATAGTGTTAAATAAAAGGCCTCCTGAAGTTTTAGTAGTATCATAACAAATTTATCAAGTTTATATAAGGTTAATAAATTTAATTGAATAAAATTAAAAATGAAAAATTTTATTTTCAATAATTAGATATTAGAAAAAATTATGTAAAAATAGTTAAGGGATCTTAAGTTTATTTTTTCTTTGAAAATTAAAAGAATTTTGTATATGATAAATGTTTGGATTACAATTTATGAGTTTTAAACAAAGAGAAATTTTTATGTAATAAATTACAGATTGATATTTTAATTTGGGAAAAACTTTTACATATTGTAGTTTAATTTTTATTGTAATTTTATATTTTTAATCGAATTACCTTAATTTTTATCAAAATCATTGTGCTATTCTAAAATTAATCCATTGATTTTTTTAATGTAAAATATTAACAACAAAGTAATGAAGATCTGAAGCACATTTACTATTGGTTGTATCAATATAAATGTTTCAATGCAAAGAAGTCAATCAACCATTCTAAAGAAATTAGAATTAATGGGTGCAAAATCTCGTTAATATTGTGAAAAAGAATCTCAAAAATGAAACTCCGATTGCCTTTGTGCCAAACTGACTGCCAAATGGATAATGCTCTTGCATCAATGCAACAGATCATTATTTTGGTTGCCATCTCGGATGTTTGTCCTGGTTCAAAATCCCCTTTAAACCTTAAATCTAGTCTGTATTTGTATGCAAAAAATTATTGTTATGCAACTAGTGAACCAAACCTATTGTTTTACATCAACCAAATAATTAGCAGTTCTTATATATGAGGATGTTATTAAATATTCTTATTAGATACACCCAGGATGTATGTGTGTCCATGCAATTTTATCAAAAAATGTTTTGCTAAGAATTCTGGAATTGGTTTCCTGATTAGTTTTATTTGCGTAATATTCCGGTTTTAAGTAAATACCACTTCCTGTTTTGATTTATTAAGCCTTGTTTGAAAATAAAAAAATTTTGCTATATCTTTTTGGTAAATATCTGTCTTGGGCTATTTTCATGTATGTTCAATAAATCAATAAACTAACAACTTTTATAAATCTGTTTTCCATTTAAAATAATTTTCATAACTAATATAGTAATTAAAAAGCTTATTTCTTCAGCAATTGCATATTCAAATCTTCAAATACTATTCATTTTATTATTTAATCTCTGCGTTACTTCTGCCAAGTTATTAACTGAAAGGTTAGTCTCTTGCTTTTGGCTCGAGAGTTCGTAGTTTCAAACCCCAACTTGAGTTTAAATGTTTGTAGCGGTTTGAAATCCATTTTAAACCATAGACCCTGGTCTTGCAATTTCAGTAAAACTTCACAAGAAAATTCTCTGGTATAGTTAAGTATAGTTCAAATAACTGTTAGAAACCATTAAAAATTGTTACATAATTGTGTAATTTAGAAGTAGCATTAATAACATTTATAAGTCACACTTTCTTTTCTGGAGTTATACTCCCGGGAAAAATCAAAAATCTCGGAGGAGTGGAAAACACCCCCCACCCATAATTGGTATAAGGGATCAAAACCGGGTTTGTCCCTTGACCTCCCGTGTGACAGACGTACCCGGACTGTTCTCTCAAGACTTGCTAGCAGTCATATTAAGTGCCTCACTTTCAACGAGGGCAGGAAAACTTTCGTCACCTGCACCAAGTGCCAAAATCATCAGGCTTCTCCTGAGCATCTTTTGGATTGCATGGGTCTCTCTAGGGAGGATCTCTTTAGCAATCCTCTTTTAGTCTTCGACTTCCTTACAGTCAACGAATTCGTGGATCTAGTCTGACTCCGTCAGACATGGAGGATAAGCAACAACAACACATTTATAAGTTATTAATTTTTCAGATTAAGTATATAAACTTTATTTTTATCACAAGGCAATTTGAGGAATTGATAAAGTGAATCTCCAATCATTTTTTTGTAATATTATTCTAGAAATATTTTCAAATGTACAAAGGAAAAATTTTAATTTTGATTATAAAATATGCCTCCTTCAATCAATGATGTCAGTTTATAGTAGTGCTAAAATATATACATTAGTGTGCAAAACTTAAGCGACATTTTTTTAAAACTTTATGAGAAATAATTTGAGAGACATGATACTTCAAAATGGGAAAAAGTATTTTTACTTAAATGATAAGGAAAATATTAATGGAATGCAAAGCATATAATATGGAATCATAGACTTGACCTCGTAGTATTGTTGCTCATGGTTGCTGTCTAAAAGGAAGAATAAAAAGCAGATATTCCTTAATATGGGATATGCTCTCTTATTGCAATGGTTGTATTATACTGTCTCTCATACTCAACCTCAGATTTTACTACAGTTCTTGAGAGAATACTTATTCCCTATTCAGCATCTGTTTCAGTTATTGACTTTCCTAGAGAATGTAACTGCTGCAAGGCGTTTGCCCAAAGCATCTCACACATATTCTATGGGTTTCTATGAGTATCAGGGAAGATGCTGACTAATTCTGTTGTGTGATATCTTCCCTTTCCAGTTATTTCTGAACAGCAAGAGTCCTGTGTGGCCATGCATTATCATCAAAACAAAGTCGGTTCCTAAGGCACCTCAAAACAGATACATGTGAAAGAATCATCTTACAGTAGCAATCCCTGGTTACAGAACTTGCTAGAAATATAAAACTCAGTCTTTCTGTTCAACAAAAATATCTTCCCAGCTGATAACTGTATGATTATAGTAATGGTCTCTTTCCATGATGTTACTAGGATGAAACTGTCTCGAAATTAACTGATGTTGAGAATCACTTATGGCACTCAAATAACTCTCATCTGTAAAGCGGATACAATTTCATTCATTGGTGAGATGTGTATGATGTTTTTCCTCCATACATCACTCTAAGTGAACGTGCTTAATGTATGCAGTAATCAGGAAGGCCACCTTTGTGAAGGCGCCTGGACACAGTAAACTGTGATTAATTGTTGCCTCATTGTTTCACATATTAAACAATAATACATGCTGGCTTATTTCAGGCACTTTTACCCTGTAGTATGATATGTCTGTCATCCACTGCAGCTGTTTTCCTATCATGACCACTACCAACTTTTCTAACAGCTTCTTCTATGTATTTATGATTTTTAATGTTTTTCAAGCTTTTAAAATGACTTTTTGTTAATTCCAAACTCTTTACCTATACTGGTCCAACTACACCTTTAATCCAGCTTTTTGATCATTCTTCCAGTGATGAGCTAAGCTGGTAATCGAATGGTTAATGCTCTTACCTTTGATTCAACATTTCATGGATAAGAATTCCAAGCTCAGCTTATATGTTTGTAGTATTTTGGAATACCTTTTAAACCATAGATCTTGGTCTGATTAGCAAAAAATGACCTTTGAGTGACATGCAAATAAAATTTTCCAAGTGTGAAGTCATCCAGCTGATTTCTTTTAACTGTATTTCATAAAAACTCATTTGTACTTGCAATGAATGTCTTTAATTTCATTTCTGCCAACCTTTCATTGTCTTGATCTGTGCTCATAGATCACATGCATTTTGTATATGCAGGACTTTTCTACTAATTAATAAATTGTGTATTCATTCTGATCACACAAGAAACACTTTTCTGCACACTTTCATGTTATTAATTCTTTAATAAAGATTTCAACTTTTTTTAAGTTTGGCATACCATTGTGTATTTATATAAACAAATTTAAGCAAATAAATAATGATTAACAACTGATATTGCAGTTTTTTAGAATTTATCTATTTAATTTTTATTAGTTGTTTGGTTTGAGTCCAGATTTGTAGCTTACATGCTATTTTGTTATTTTCAGTGTTGTGTATGATAGGTAGTTTACATATTACCAATTGTAAATGCTTGAGTGCCTTATGAAAGTTACATTTATATTGTTTAAATTATGAAGCCTTTTGAATCCTGCCATTTTGAACATATGTTAATACTAAATGTTAAATTTCTACATTTTAACTGTTTTATAAATCTTTATTTTTTAGAGATGATAAAATGGAAGGAAATGAGAAAATAATTACTGATGATTCAGGAGAAAATACAATATCTTTAAGTGAAAATAATTTTTTTGAAAGTTCCAGTAATAAAGATTTGAATTCTGCAGATCAAGTACTTTGTTTGCCTCCTGATATTGCCAATGATGAAGATGATATATTTTATCTAGATGCAAATGAAGAAGTATTGACTCATAAGTTATAATTAATACATATTTGATTCATGTAAAATTAGTGGTTTATATTAAAATGGAAGAAAATATTCTAAATTAATAATTTTACTTTTTTTCTTATTAAATGAGTTTTGTTAAAAAATATCAGCATTCTAAATCAATTTAATAATTTCAGAAATTAATCAGTTTTTTCCTATTTTTTAATTTTATGAAAAATTTATTAAATTTATTTTCTGTAGTTTAACTTTTGTTCACAATTCTAATCGATTTGGTATTATTAATTGTTTATTGCAATATGATTTTTATAGTTGACACAAGTAAAAATATTTTTATTTTCTTTACACACAAATGTAAAGAAATTTTATTCTAGCTCATTGCTTAGTAATTTATAATTTTGTAAAAACATTCTGATATAAATTACCATGTTTAATTTACTTTGATAGCAAAAGTATGGAAATCTGTTGACTATAATTTAAACATATTCTAAGTGAACAAAAATGAAATCATTGATGTTTAAAAAGTTTGTTTTCAGAAAAACTGTTCATTTCATTTATTTTGTTTTATTTAAATTTAATCTATATATTTTTAAAAATATTCTTTTTTATAGAACTTTAAAATCTTAAATTACATTTTCTGTTTAATGAAATATTTCTTTTATTCTTCTAAACTTATATTTGTAATATATGGTTTTATTTATATTTTTTAATTCACTTTCACATAAATTTTTCATTTTTTCTTTTTTAGGTATTAAATGGAACTGATATCTCTGATAATTCTCATACAGAAGAAAAAGATAATATAAAAAGTGAAAATTCTAAAACATCTAATCCAACAATTTCAGTATTACCAGAAGAAATTAAAACTAAAAATTTTAATTCATCATATGAAACTAATGATTATCAAAGTTCTGTTTATTCAAAATCTGCTCCAAGTTTTGCCACACAAGTTGAATGGGTGAACTCAAATTTAAAGGATATCTTAGAAAATGGCAGGTGTACAAAAGAAGAAAAAGGTATCTCAATTTCAAATATGCAAGAGCCACTATTAAAAAAGAATAATGAAAATGGTTCAAATGACAACCTTAATGTATCTGATGTTTCCGCTGAAAGTATGCTTTGGTTAGCTCATAGACTTGGTCCAGTCTTAACAGCTAGATATCTCACTCGTAATTTACTTCGAATGCTTACTTTGTGTTATGACAGTTGTGAAAAAAGGGAGATTGTTCATCTTTCTGTAGATAGTACTGGTAATAAAATTTGCTTTCTTTTTTTTATAGTTTTATATGATATAACTTTATACCAAATCAGTTTTTCTTTCCAGAAATAGAAATGTTAAGCATTAGTTGCAAATGGTTGAAAGGTGATATAAATGCTTTTAAAGTGCTAGTCTGCTTGTCTCGTATAGTTTCACTTTATGGAGAGCAATTTATTATGCTTCAGTACTTCAAACACATTGCTGATTTAGTAAGATATATTTTTTATTTTAAATTTTGAATTTTTTCATAAAAGTGTGCATTGTATAAATATTGCTTTTTTAAATTGAAATTGTGTTTCAGTAATACAGACTTCAAAGTGATAAAGGAATTATAACTTCAAATTCTATATGGCAATATTTATGTTTTATTATCTGTGTGCTCATTATTATGTACGTTTTTAGTACCATATTTTCTTGTATATAATACATGGATTATTTGTTTAAAAAGTTATGAATTGTCTTTGCATGTTATATGCTGTCGCAGATAATCTGATAAAGTACCTTTTCCATCAGAAAAACTTACAGTAAAGTTTTGAAAAAAATGCTGCTTGTTTCATAAAATTAATAACAGATTGTGCCATAATTCAGCTATTATCAGGTGTGTCCAATTATGTTCAAGAGCAAAATTGGTTCCCCAGAAAGATATAAGCTATTATCATTTTGCATTTTGTTTTGATCCTAGCTGTTTTATTCTGGAAATATTTATGTTCATGTATCATCATTTGGAAGTGAAAGCATGAAGTTACATAGCAGATTTTAAACTAAAAGCAATTTGTGAAAAATGATTTAATATTTTAAGAGTACAATTTTATTATGGATTTAATTAAGTCAAATGCCAAATTTCATTAAAGAAAAACCAAAAACTGATTGCAACTGCAGTGATTGGAAATAATGCTGAAATGTTATTCACCAGTTCTCAAATATATTCAATAATGTGGAAAATCAATTTAAAGATTGTTAATACTTTTACTTACAAAATCAAAATCAGCTATGAAATGACAACAAGGAATGTTAAAGTTTTATATATTTCATATTTATTTTCTTGGTTCTGGTGTAGTTAGTAGAAATTTCATTAAAAAAAAAATTCTATGAAATTATGAAATCCCATTTTATTTTAAAGATAAAATCGAAAAAAATAGTGAATTTAAGCTCTTAAAAATTACATTTTTATTAAAAGTTTAGTTCTTAATATTCTTCTTTATTAATTATTCCATGATTTTTTTTTATAAACAAACTAATATCTAGTAGGAAATTTTGGTTATGAAATCAGATACAAACCACCATTTTTCAATAAAAAGGCTATTCAGTTAGTTTAAATCATCTATATCTGAAAATTAGAGTGCTTATGCAAAATGGAGCATCTGTATTGCCATTACATTAATGAATTACTAGATATTATTTTCTGGCTGTATTTCAAAGACTATAGGCAGATGTTATGTAAATAAAATCAACATTTTAGAAGTTAAGGCAAAATCATACTAAATCAATTTTGATACTATGTCTACAAATCTTTTGCTGTATAAAATTTTGTCTTTACTAAGTAAATATCAATGTGCATTTTCTGCTAACTTTTCCTATAATGTGCCATTTAGTAATTATTTATGTTTTGTAATTTTAAACCATTTTGTTTTTCTAATCTACTTTGAAATTTAGTTCTCTCAAAATAAATGGGTGGGGAACCTGAACTCAGTATTTTTTATTAGTAAATTTCAAGTGTCATTTATTGCTGACATAAATATATTGATAAATATTAATACAATCTGAGATGTTAAAGGAAATACTGTTTAAAAAATAATTCCTCTTTATTTAATAATGTACTATTAAAAACAAAAAATGTTGGTGAAAAAGTATACAAATATTTTAAGTGTTGCTGAATAAAAAAAAAGCTGTGTTTTTAACACATTGTTTAATGTTTCAAGGTTAAAAATTGAAAATGATTATTTTTAAAAATTTGAAGTATTTTGAGGTTTATTTAAGAATTTGAAGTTTTATACGAAAACTAAAATAAACTAAATGGTGATAAATAGTTAAAACTAGCTCCAGCATGGGTCATCCCAGTGAGTAGAGATTTGTTACTAAGTAAAATCAAAGAGGAAATAAGGATTTAGGATTAGTACATTTTAGAGTATCACAGATGGTTGATTGGAAAGATTGGAATCATAAAGCAATATTTCATTTTCAATAGTATAACCTTAAAATAAAAGAAAATTCTTTCTTTTATATATATTGAAACATAGGTTTTTCCTCATTTGAATCAGAAATTTTTAGATAGTGTTTAATCTGAATAATTTCAACTTTTTTAAGAAGAGAAATTAAACAAAAGTATATATTTTAAAAAAGTGAGTTTTTTCAAGTGAAAGTAAAATCTAACAATGTACCATTAAAAGAAATTTCAAGATTCTAGAACATGTGTTTTCGTGGAAAATAAGAACAAAAAGTAATAAAAAAGAACTTAATAAAATTAATAATAGTTCAGATATATATAAATTGAAATTAAAAGCTCAGTTATTTTCAAACATAAATGTAGAAGCCTTTGAAAAATAAATGCCATTAATATCCATGTTAAAAAAGTAATTCTGCAGTGAAAATCTTGACTTTGTGATTAGAAGTGAGTGTGTGTGAAGAATTGTGATTAGAATATTAAATAGGTTGCATTTTTTAAATACATATTTGTAATGTTTTAACTTCTGAGATATTACTTATTTTAGAAAAGTGGTATTTTTAGCAAATTTTTTTGTTAATTTTTTTAACCTGTATGACAATATTAAAAAATAATCAAAAAGTTAATTGTTACTTTGCTGATGCATTTAGCTTTAATTCATTAAACTAAATTCAATAATAGAACAGCATTGAAGTAATTGAATATTTACAGAATTTATCAGTTCAAATTTTTATTTATAGCTCTCTATTTGTTCATCAGTATAAATACTAAGATTTTATTAAATATCGAGTAAATTCCATTATTTTTAAATTTCTGGATTCACCTATTTTCAAAAGCATTTTCTTAATATTTTATTAATTTCTAACTGCTACGAAAAATAGCAATTGAAATTGTAGTCTTATTAAAGTATGAGATGTTTTGCTTTATTAGATGAGAGGATTATACATTTTTACAATGGTTTCTCCATTTATCATTCTTTCTATATGATTTGTAATTTAAAAAATTATTTATAAATAGTGAATTTTTAAAATACAAATTTTTTGTGTTAATTATTATTGATAATATTTTCATTATTATGAGAAAGTTTCTTTTTTATTTTATTTATTTTTACATCAATTATTAAAAATTTTTCTCAATCAATGAAACTAAGGATTTATTTCATATTCTGTATTTTAATTAGGCAAAAACATGGTTTGGTCTTACTTTTAAATCTAATTTATAGCGATAATTCTAGTATAATTTTGTATTTTAAGTAAATGGGATGAAATTCTCTAAACTTTATATTCGCAAATCTGATTCATTTGATGAAAAATCATCTGCATGAATTTTTTTTTAAAAATGCTTAATTAGTTTTGCACAAAAATTTATTTTAAATAATGACCTCATTTTATGACATATAGTTGAATGAAAATATTTAAAAATGATAAAATATTTTGCATAGTGTTAAATATTTTTTAAAGGTATATATATTTTATTTATTTCTATCAACTTAATTTAATTATATTATTTATAAAAATCACAGAAGCAATGATCTTATAATTTTGTAACAGACACTATATAAATATATGTGTGTATATAATTTATTGATCTACTGATGAATGATATTGGGAAATCCACTTAACTCCAATCTTTATTGAATCTTACTTCATACTTCACGTGAGAAAGGAAAATCCAGTGCTAGGTGAGAAAGGTGTGAAAATTTTAATTCTTATTTCAACAATATATTTACCAAAAATTTAATTTTTGAAATCAAATTTAAAAGTTTTTATAAACATTAAACTTTAAATTGAGATAATGCTTCTAATATTAAAATTTTTTTCATTATAATAATATTAATTACTTCAATTTCAGCCAAAAATTATGTATTTTTTATTTATTTGGATACTCTAATGCCATTAGTAAAAGATAATCTAATGGGAGGTTATAATTAATTATATGATATAATAAATTATATGTTTTTTTTTAATAAGTACAAATGCGTTTATTTGAAAATATTCAAAAAGGTGTCAAAAAGCAAAATTTAAACTTTAATTGTTCAGAAAATCTCAAAATTTAGGAACTACATGTAGTATATACCATTGTTTGAAATGAGGTGTTGTAAAAGTAAAAGTAATAATTAAATTTTTTTTACTGTCATCTTTGTTTATATTGTTAATTTTAAAGCTTAAGAAATAGAATGTTTTGAAGTGAATAATGTTGAAAATATTCCCTATATTATACCCTTTTATGAGAAGCATGTCTGATTTATTGAAAGAAAATATTTTCTTGTGGACTCTGTATGAATGAAACAACTGATTGTGACTAAGTATTCTGTTAGTCCTCATAAAATTAAATTTTTCTCCTTTTATAAGAAACTAAGATACTTTTAAAAATTTGTCTTAAAATGTATAGTCTATTATATTTAAAATTTCTTATTTTATTATGAATTTTTAACTGTTTACTATTTTATAATATTGTAAAATAATTCATATTTGATATATTTATTAATTTTTCAAACAGTTCATTGCTATTTTTACAGTTAAATCTGTGCCGTAAACGAATTCCTGTTAGTCTAGAGTCAGGTTTGCATGGAGCTATGGCCTTATTACAGCACATTATTCCTTATGTGTCTGACAACACTCTTATGGACAATTTACAAGTAACAAATATTATTTACAAAATTAGCAAAATTATTTGGATATATGCTATTAAAAAACCTTTGTCTCCTAATATTCAAAGTCTAGTTTGACGTTTCAAACAATATATTAAATTTTTAGTTTAACTAATCATTTTTTAATATTTTAAGACAAACTAACATTTTTACATGTGTCAAAAGAAAAAATCATTCCTGTGAATTATTTAAATGTAATAAAAATGATGCAATCTTTTTTTTAATTTTATTTTTAAACATTATACACATATGGTGAACAATCTTTGATATTTGTGAGGAAATGAAAAAGGCTACTTATTTTTATAAATAAGAAATTTTGTATGAAAAAAGTAGAAAAAATAAAATTGTATTTTCTTTGGATGCATATTTAAGTTTGTTTGATATATTTTTAATTGTATTAAAATTATGATTTTCATTTGATTACAAATTGTATAACAAATTTAAAATTATATTTGTTGCACATTCTACATAATGTGCAATTAAAATTTACATAAGATAGTTGAATTTTAAGTTTTTGAAAACTAAATTTATTTTAATTGATTCAGCCTAAAAAATCAATACAAATGAAAAGTTAAATATTTTAAAATTAAGTCTATAATTCATAAGGATTTAAAGATTTAAAAAAAATTTGTATTAAAAGGTTTGAAAAAATTTACTTTTTATATCATTTATTTATATTTAGGTAAGATAAATTTTCTTGAATTTTTCTCATCTATATTCAATTTATTTGAAATTTCACCTCACAGGTTGTTTTTACTGCTGAATATTCAAATTTATATGTATCATAGTTTTGAGCACTGTTGCTTATCAAGCCTCTGAAGTTTAAACTAGCATTTTGTAAAAAATTGATTTATTAAACTTGTGAAAAAAGATTTTTATACTAATGATATTTTGCATCAAATTCTAATTTGATGTATAAGAACCATCAAGTAGTTAATAAACAAATAAATAAATATAGTAATTGTCAGAGCATCAAAATAAATGATAAAAAATTGCAGATTTTCAAATATTATATGTATTGTTATACTTGTTATTTATTCAATCCATTTACATTTACTGTAATTCATGTCAAATTTAATTTCATTAATCTTTGATTACTTTATTTATGATTATGTGAGAAAGAAGAATATTTGAGAAATTGCTGTGGATTATAAGCCACCATAAATTCTGTGACGCTTTTTTTTTCTTTTACTCAGTAAAAAGATCTTGCAGATAATACACCATTACCGATTATATGCAGGAAAGTACAGTACATAAAATGCTATATTACTAATTTCCAATGAATTTCCTTTTTATTAGAAAAATTAAAGTAGATACCATCCAGATTTTGTTTTCTAAATTATATTTTTTATGAAATTTTTTTATTTCATGATATGTTAGTCAATTATATACTGGCATGTTTCCTAATTACATTTACTTATAATAAATAAATTTTGAAATACATGCTAGTTTAGCTATACATTTTTGTGATTTTTCCTTTTTTTATTCATCAATTGAGCTATTAGTTCTGAATTTAATGACTATTAAATCATTATATTTTCATTGATTACTGCTAATTTTATTGAAGTTCTAGAAATAGATATTATTTTTCAGGAAGTTATTGTTAAAGACATTGTGTATTTGGTCTTACGTCTGGTATCTTCATTGAGGCTTGTATACCCAGGTGGAGGGAAATCTCGAACAATGGTGACGCTTCGCATTCTAGACGTAATGTATGTTATTGGCTTAAGGATAGGAACTGAGATGACCAAAAAACATTTATTTGGAATCGTTCAAAAATTTTTTTCATGTTTTGACAAGGTGTTTAATGAAAAAGGAGAAAACTACAATATCACAGAATTGTTAGGATCTGCAATGTTTGGTGAGTCATTTTTTCTTTACTAATATTTAACTAAGTTTTTAATTTAGTGGTTATTTTTAAGTAAATATTGTATTCTGTTTAAAAGGTATGAAAGTATATTACTGTGATACTGTAATAAATTCTTTCTGTTAATAAAGGCCAAATATACATAATTTTATATAATATTATTAAATTCAAAAAAAAGAAAAATTAACATTTTCCTCTAAGAATATCTTCTGTAATTTCATAATAAATTGTCTAATTTGTGGAAAATATCTATAAAATATCGAAAAATATTTTCAGGGAATTGAATGATTTGTGAATAATTAACTAAATATAAATTGTCAGGAAAATCAGATTGAAGTTTCCTAATGATCTAAAAGTAAATTTATATTTGTTTCGATTTTAAAAACCTTCTATTCATCTGATAAAGTATTCTGAGCCCGTGATTCAGATATAAAATAAATAACTGAAACCTCCGTGATTAAGTCGTGTGTAAAATTCTTATCAGTAATGACCTGTGCCAACATTTTCTCAAACTGGGTGTGTGTGTAATTACATAAATTTCAAGGTAATCAAATCTATATTTCAAGCTGTTATTAAATGTGAATGAAGGAAAAAGTGATTGACTTTGTACTATTGATAATTGTTTTGATGTTAAAATGTCATATTATTACGCTCATTTAACCATATTTAAATATAGCAATCTATTCTGGATATTATCTTGTTACAGAGCATGTTTTGAAAAGGAAAATATTTACCTAGCAAAGTTGTTCAAAATTATCTTAACAGTTTTAAAACAAAGCTGTTTAAGTTATTATTGTATGTTAAGTTACATTGTATAAAAGTAAAATGTACAAAAATGTATTTTATGATTGTACATGAAATTGAGAAAACTAAGTCACAAATCTGTATATATTTTTTTTAATATTTTTTATGTATTAGCCTAATGAATATTTATACAGGAATTTTAAACTTTTAATACATATATTACAAATAATTTCTGCTTTTCTCATTAAAATCTTGTTTTTTAATAAAATCATTAATATTATAGAAAATGATAAATGAGGACTCACAGTTAAATTAATGTTTTCTCTTTTGAATAAATTTTCAATAAAGTTTTTTCATGTTCAATGTAAATTTAATATAAATTCTTAAAATCCCTTTCATCAAGATATTTCAAACTGAAATCTGTTATTTATAAACATTATTTAATAATATCTGTTAATTTTATGAAAAAAAATAAACTTGTAATTTCTATGTTGGAAGTCATTTCTCATTATTATGTTATATTATGACTTAATATTGTATTTTCTTATTGAAATTACGAGCTTCATTATTTTAAAAAATATTACAAATTAAAATTTGATTTTTCTCATTTCTAGATTAATATATAAAATATGTGTGTAAGTTATAATGCTTTATTAAAATTAAAATGTTCTTAAAATTGTTTTTTCCCAACAATTTACTGAGAAAATGTGTATTTTGTGAAATCTACATGGTATTAATGATGCAAAAAATTGTTTGATTTATATAATTTTTAATATAATTTGCTCTTTAATGTAGCATTTATGCAATATATGAAAAAACATATTTTAAATATTATTTGTTGTGAATTATATAATTTTGATTAATTTAAGCATTGTGGAACCAAGCAAGAATTTTTCCATTGATAAGTTTTTAAGTTATAAAATGTAAGTTATATTTTAATATAAAGAATATGTTTGTATATATTTAAGGAGAGATTTACTATGCAATATATAATGTGTATATGTTATGTATTTTCTTATTGAAATTTTATTACTTCTAGGTAATTCTCCAATTAAAGAGCAAGCTTTTGATGAAATGAAAGAAACGTTTACACCTGAAATGGCATATTTAGCTTACATTCCATTCTGTAAATTACTTGGAGGGTGAGAATCTAATTTATTTTTATATTTTTACCTATGATTTTTAAACTTTGTTTAAAATTTCTTAAATTTATTAGGTAAGAGCTGACAAATATTTTCTATATATTTTAAATATCCCATCTAATGAATGATATTTATTTTACCATTTAAATATTTATATTTTTAATTTCCATAGTTTGATTTAAACTTTGCTTATCAAAATAATAAAAATGAAACTTCTATAAAAATTTTCTTATATTTCATAACTTAAAATTCCATATTGTATTTTTTTTTCAGAAGAAAACATTTTTTTTGTTTCAATCTTTTATTCTTTTATTATTTGCATTATTCATTTTTTTAATTTTTTTAATTGCCTAATATAAGAATCTGTGGTGTTAAACATCTTCAAATGTTCAAAATAAAATTTTAATTTTATTCTCTTACATTTATTTGAATTTTATCAACGGTATTCATTTTTATCATTTGATTTTGCAAATTTTTATGATTATGGAATTTAAAATAGTTAATAATTGATCATACAGTGTATGAAAAAATTATTAGATAACTGTGATTTTTATGATCTTTATATTAGTCTTTGTAATTAAGTCTGTGTAATTAAATGAAATATATATATATATATATATATATATATATATATATATATATATATATATATATATATATATTAAGAGATATTAAGAGATATTTAAATATTTATATTTCATCAATAATATTGATCTATCATTTTTCTAGTGAACTTCATATATGAAGTTTTTCATTGAACTATTCAGGTTTGTGAGTAAAGCTTTGGGAATTTTATCTTTGATAGCTATTTTCAATTCATACTCAGAATCATTGATAATCAACAACATAAAACTGAGCAACCAAATGACCCCTCAAGTTTTTTAAGGAATTAAAGTTTATATTGTTGATTAGTCAGGTTACAACTGTGTTTCTTCCCTGGTGAAGCCACTTTTTAATTGATTTTGATTCATGGCAGGGTGTATTATAATGGTACAACAATAATTGTGATAACAAATATTTTTTTTAAGAAATTTGTTGCAGAGTGTTTCCATTTTTTATGATATGCAAAAGTTATTCACGCCATCACAGACCTACCACTATTGCTACTCTGAACAATCTGCTGAAGGATTCTTGATTCTTAACTCAAATCAGTAGTAAATATTACCATCTGAGCCACATAGCAGTTAAATTGTATGATTTAGTTGTCTGTGGGGTGGAAAGAGGATCTACTGGATATCCCTGATGGATCACTACTGTCTGGTTGAACACTTGCACTGCATTGGTATCTTAAAATCACCCGACTGTCCACTCTGCAAATTGACAGAGCCCAAGAATCGGACCCACCTCCTTGTCTGTGCTGTACTGCATGGCAGCTCTGAATCATCGCTTTATTAGCAAGCCGGAGAACTTTTGGTACAATGATTCCGGGCATCTCATTTAAGTTTATGCACTATATTCACATGTCCTGTCATTGTCTCATGTCTATTTTGTGATTTTTCATGTGTTTTATTTGTGTTATTCCTTGTATTTGACCTGCAATTGAAAATAAAAAAGTTGTCTAAAAATGGTTTTTAGATAAATAGTAAGGACTTATAACCGAGACATAAAATTATGCTGAAATTATAAAATTTCCTCTTCAATTTCTTAAGCATAATATATGATTTACAGTATTCATTGGTTACAAATAATATATATGTATATATAGCATGCATATAAAGAGCATGAAGAACGAGAATAAGGATTTATTGTATAACGCATTTTTTTTAAAAAAGGCAACTTTTACAGTGCTGATTTAATAGAGTTTGATTTCTTTAATTTTGAAATACATGTTTATTCACTTTTAATTTAGTTTGATTTTAACAATGATTATGGAATTATTGATTTTGTTGCTAAATATTAATAAAAGATTTTTTAAAATACGTGATGGTGGGTGTATGTGTGTGAAAATAGATTAAATTTCTACTATTTTTTCGTGAACTTTTGTAATAAAAATCTATATATTGTAATTTCATTTAAAAGTATAAATATTTTATAATTACATATGAAATATTTAATGAATATAATCAGAGATTTTTAAATTTGGAGTACCATACTGTTAAAAGGCTTATTAAGTCAAATATAGCTTCCTATCGTAGAAATGTTTACAAGATGTGCATAAAGGGGAAAGCATGGGCTTCCTTACTAACAAAGCCTATTCCGTGTAACCTCCACAGAGCTGTGGGAATGGCAAATTTTCGCCTTAAAACTGGGCATGATTATCTGCAAAAATACCTTCACCGTTTGGGTTTGAAGGACTCTCCAATCTGCCCTTTTTGTGGACTAGAGGACATGACTGGTGACCACCTTTTCACTTGCCCTGGACTTTCGGACGTTGCAGTTAGAAATTCTGCGGAAGATGACTTTTCATTCACCTCAAGATTGTATTGGGCTACCCGACAGAGACTGATAGTTGAAAAACCAAGGTCGGGCGTAGGATAAAAAAAAAAAATAAAAAATTAAATATTATATGCACAATTTGTATTTTCTTGATTAAAAATTATGAAATTGTAGGAAACATTGATTGAAATAGTCTAAGAGCTAATACTTTCCCTCTTAGCCTTATTTCATAGTTATAAAACTGAAACACAAGCATCAGATGAAATTAGTATAGTAACATTAACTTTCTTTATTCCTTATATAATTAACGAAGAAAATTAGTGTTACTATACTGATTTTATGCATCAATTGTGTTTGTTTTCTTAATTTTTTGAGTTTTTCTCAGAACTTAGACACTATGAAATTAAGAATTTTTTCTCACTATCAGTTTTTCCTACATAAACTTGCATAAAAGTCAGAACTTATATCTTGTTTCTCTGCAAAATATGACAGAATTGAAAAATTCTAATCTGCATTCTTCTATATGCACTGCTGACTTTTAAAATTGTTTCATGATAAAATATAAATAGCTGAATTCTATTTATTATATGCATCAACTAAGAGAAAGGTATGATTAAAGTAACTATTTCAGTTTAATATTAACATTGTATTTTTTATTGTATTTTATCTTTATTTAATGTATTCATTTTTGTGTTCCATATAATTTTGTTATATGGAATGTTTAGTTTATTTGTTATATTAGAAAAACAAGCAACTAATATTTCAACACTTAATAGGCAAATATCAAAGCAATATTTCCTATTTGGAATAATTTGAAATATTTTATTCATATTTTTGTTATATGTTGCAATGAAACTATGTAAATACTTTTGTTCTAGGAGTTATATGGGAAAATATTTAAAAAATAATGAACTTGTACGTCAACTCTGCATACAATATGATAAGAATCATGCTTCATATTCTAAATCTCAATTTTTTATGTCATCAAGTCCATCAATGTCCTCTCCTATGACACATCGACGTGAACATTCTTTAGGTATTTAAATCTTATTTGATAATTTTACTATGCTAATAATTTTTATTATGAATTAAAGATGGCATACCTTAATGATAAGAAAGTATACTTTCAATTTGCTCTTGTCTCTACATTTTGTCTTAATATAAATTATCCCATGATTTCAAACTGATACTTTTTTGGTACATTGTAGTGATTTTTTGTATGACAAATTGTTTAATTTCCTTTGGTAATATTTAACTTCAATAAAATTTTAAAACTTTCTAAAGTTTTTTTATGTATATTTTTTATATGGCTTTAGATATAAAAAAGTTCCATAACTACATCTCTGTAATTAATTTCAAGCTTTACTGGTTTTTATTTAATTTTTTATTTTCTTGTCATTTAAAATCCTAATTTTTATTAATTTACTAATAATTAAGAAATGATTAATTTTTTAAAATCAAAATTATTTATGAAGACATTTAAGTCACTAACTCCTTGTATTTAGGTCTTTAATTTTAAGTTCTCTTAATATGAAAAATCTAAATACAAGTTGTTGCTATGCAAAATTAAATAAGAAGGGTGAGTCTTTCATTTAGTCCGAGCACCACAAAGGTGAAAGCACATCTTTGCTCTAAGACTCCTTTGTAAGATTCCACCACCAGAGGATCCATTCCCTAAATTTTGACTTTGATCTGGAGGGGGAGGAAATTTTCTCCAGACCATTACACTCATAGTAACTGCTCAACTACCGACCACAGGACTTTTGATTTTACAGATTTAACGAGCATGTATATAGCATATACTCACTGTGGGTCTTTGATGGCATTGGGGATCGAAACCAGCCTTTCCAGGCAGAAGTCCAATGCCCTAACCACTTGGCTAACATGTTCCCTAGCTTCTTTTATGCATCATTTAAGTCCTAATGAAATTGTATATTTATTTCTCTTTGTTTTACAGCTTATAACATGAAAAGTAATTGTATTGCTTAGTTTTAAATTAATGATGAAAGTTAAAAAAATTATTTAAATACTTAATATAGTAGAAATCGAGAAGAAATTTGATTTTTCTATATTTATTTTATAAAATTGATTATACTATTAATTTATTAACAAAGTTATCTTTTTTATTAATTATATTTACTTTTTGAAATATTCAATATTTATAATCTTTGTATTAAAAAATATTCAAGAGTATTTTCTTTATTTTTGTCTTCATATTTTTCTAAACATTTTTAATTTTTTATGTATAGTAATTCTGAGAAAAATTTCGAATGTGGTATGTATAAAATATTGCTGATTAATGCCAATGTTTTATAAATAAATATTTCTTAATTACATAAATATTATTTATGTAATTAAGTAATATATTTGATATAATTACAATGATTTTGTATTCATTCTTATCAAAACAATACTATCAAGCTCTCTAGTCAAACGATAAATAATTTATGAAAGACTGCATTAGTAGCTATGTGGGTACGACCGAAAATTAATAATTAAAATTGACCAGGTTCATGAGTAAGATTAGGGAAGTATTTTTTTTCTGAACTTAATTAAATTATCCAGATGCATTATAAATTTAGTGGAAATTTCATGACATTGATTATAAGGCCTGCACCAAAATCCATTTAAATTATTCAGTGATCTGAATTTCTTTAATTTTCAAATCACTTATGTCAGATTTATAAATTTAATGAAATATTATCTGTACTTATTATTTTTATAAGAAATATTTTAAATAATTCTTAACATAAATGTAAACATCTTATAAAATTAATAATTAAAAATTTTAAAGTACTACAAAATTCATTTTTTAATAATTTAAAGTATAAAATTAAAAAATTAATTTTTTAAAGTTGTAAATTATTTAAGCTTTTTGTTGTGGTATTCAGTATATCTATATATTATAGATTTCTTTTTAATATGATTTCAAATATTCTAACAAATTAAAGCCAAGCTGACATCCAAAGGGTTATCTGTCTGGCTTTCAATAATTTATGAATTCAAACCTCACCTTGGCAGTGAATTTTTTAGTAGTTCAAAATTCACTTTAAACTGTGGATTTCTTTCTAACTAGCTCTTATGTACAAAAAATGACTGTTAAGTGACAAACCGAAATGCTGTAATTTCTAGAAAAAAGACCACACTATTTATACTTAAAAAATGTGGTATTCTGCAGTGGCTTTCAAAAAAAATTGTATAGAAATCTTGTGATAGTGATGATTCAGCAGATTCGGTTGACATAATCACTTAATTTATATCAAAATTTTCTAAATCTTTTAATTTCAGTATTGAGAAATAAGGTTTGAAGACTTTATATAAAGTACAGTTTCTTGTAATTATTTGTGTAGGCAAAAGTAAAATTTCAAACTTTAATTCTTTCATTTCGTTTTATTATCATTACAAAATTCTTTCTAATCAATTAGTGTTGATGGAGGATCAATCAAACATATCATGACAGTATCACTTGACATTTAACTAGTGCAGCATTTACATCGATACAGCGTTTTTAAGTAATTTAAAAAAGTTTAAGAGAGAGTTCCCCAAAAGCACCTTAAAATTTAATATTTCTTCCAAACATTATAATGCTTCTAAATGTAAAAATATTACAATCTTTTTTTTTTAAAAAAGTAAATTTTAATTTTGATCAAGACATTTAATGTAAAATATTGAGCAAGTATTCAGTGGTTTTTATTTACCAATCTACATTGTGCATGATTATTTATACATCTTTAGTGTGTTATAAATAATAACACATTTTATAAGAAAAAGTTTTTTAGCATTAATTTTTAAGATTAATAACATTTTTCTCAAAAAAATTAAGGTTTTTATATTATATGAAAAATACTTAAGAATACATTTAAAAAATCTTTCATTACCACTAAGTGGAAAATAATTTAAATGAATAAAATTTGCCTTTTACGATTAATTTTAATAAATCAATCATTAAATTACTAAAATTAATTAAAAGTTTCATCTGTAGATATATAGTTTGTCTGCAATAATATAGTATTGTAATAGAATTAGAAAAAAAAAATCAAATTAATTAGGAATCTGTTCAAGGAGTTTTTGTTTAATTTTGTGTAATTACAGTGCTTAATTAATTTTAATTTTGTATAAAACAAATGTTTTGCAGTTTTTTTATAACTCTTTATTAGGTCAAGATGAATCTTTTGTAAGTGGAGTGTTTGGGAAAAATGTAAATGTTGTTGGGAATAGACTTGATGTCCAATGTAATGATGATAATCATATGTTATTGGCAGCTGGGGAGCCTATCTCTTCTGCAAATACTGATAATTCTGGAAATGAAATTCCAAAATTTGAAATTAATTTAATCAAAAGGTAATGCAATGTTTTTACTATATTTAATAAGAAAATAATGGTATTAAATTTAATTGGTCTTAACTATGCAATAAAGTACTTTTCAACTTTAGGACATTGATTTTCTGGTATCAATATATAAATCCAAAATTAATGTTCTTCAGGCAGTTGTTAACCGATTCCTGTAATAAAAGCATTTATAAATTTTTTATTATATTTATATTTTTCTTCTCTTTGCAGTTATATAATAAAGTATACTTATTTAAAACCTGTAAATTCCTATTTAAAAAATTAACTCTACAGAGGATGTTGTAAAATTATTTTATTTCTTTTTTTTTTTCTAAAAAATTCACGTTTCTTATGGGAGATTTTTATTTTTTATAGGTTTTTGTTATATTTAAATTATCTTTCTGTATTCTTAAAATAACAAAATGATTTCTTAATCATCTTAAAGATATTTTATCAATATACAACTAGTTTTTCAATTATTATATTAATTATTGTTCATGTTCCTCAGTGTGAGAACTTTAGGGATTCAGATACATTTTGTCACATATTCTCATAAAATTTTAAATTCAAAGTTCCAAAACAGTTGTATACAATTTATAGTTTTATACTGGTAACAATAGTTTAAATTACATTCATTTGAAATTTCTATTTTATCTAAAACATATATTTTGAGTAAAACCAGTATTTTTTCTTCAGTGACTAAACAAATCGAAATTAGTAATAAAATTAAAGGCTTGTGGAACTAAGCTAAAATCTGAGCTTAATTTATAACTTCTGCATGACAGCAGAAAGTTTTCATTATAATGATATAATATAGCGCAATTTATTGCAGTGTCTTTTGACAGGCCCTTTAGAAACCATTGTATGTTGTTGCGTATCTCCAGTGTTTAGCAATCCTAAATAACGAGTCTGAAATTTGTTACTCTTAGAAAATCTAATACTAAAATTAAGCTTGTGAAAAGATCAATTCTAGAGAGCATTAGACAATCCATAATAAAGTCAGCAGTGGCCTGAAAATCAGTACACCTCAAACAGGCTGGGAAAATTCTTTTTCCATAAAAATAGGACACAGATCTCAAGTGTTCACTGCTAAGTCTGGTGATTGCCTTCTAGTCCCACTTACAATGCTTGAATAATAATGACCACCTCCCCCAGCATTTTCTAATGAGGAACAGGTAAAATTGTCCAAATAGTATTAACAGGTGTTTTTGCTCCTCAGAACAGCTCCAAGTGAGTCAATGACTGGTATGTCTAAGGGCTCACCAGTACCTGCTTTAACCAAAATATATGCAGTCTCGTGTAAAGGTATCCATTAAAAGTGTACCTCACAATAGACTCATTGTATGTAATATAATCATATTACCATTCTTAAAATAATTGATCATAAATTTTTATTATCTCAAAGGTACAATATTAAGCTACTACACCGATAACTAAAAAAATCAGGCATAAAAAATAAGCATTTTTGATGGACAATATTGCATATTTTTATGGCAAATATATATTGAAATATAAATATTTATCTGCTTAGGCTGATAAATGGAACTTCTTGTTCCTAATTCATTAATGAATGTCCTTCATGACTTCTGATTTTTTTCTTATCAACATCCATTCAAATGGTTATATATACATTTGAAATGTTATGGGTGTCTGACCATAATGTTTGCTGATGATGATATTCTGAATGTTACATTTTTTGTTCTAGTATAATTTGCCAAAACCAAACTTCTAAAGTGCTCCTAATATCAAGCTTTAGATATTATGAGCCGTTATATTTTTTTTATATAAAAATACTTAATTTTTCAACAGCAAATATAAAATAAAGGCAAACAGACATTGCATGAAAAGAATTCATAAAATTAGATTTTTCAAAATTTTAGTTTGTAAATAGGAATTTAAATGACCATTGTGTCTGGAATAATGTTAGAAATCAGTCGTCAGTTTAAGAAATCGTGAGTGTTCGTAAGTTAGAAGGTCATAAAGTGAGTTTTTACTATATTTATTTGCAGCCTTTTTTTATGTTGCAAATTTAGTATGGTTCAATATTAGTTATTTGAAATTATTTATATTATAGAATAAGTCATAAATATTTTACCTTATAGTTATTTTAAAACTTTTTACACACATTTTATCTTTACTAGTGTTTTTATTACTGATAATTATAAATAGATCGATATTAAAATATTTGTTTTTAAGAATAATTTTTTAAGTATTGAATTTTCAAAAACTAGTAATTAAGAGTTTGTCTCAAATTTGTATATTCATAGTTTTCTATGTTGATTCTATCTAATAAAATTTATCCTTAAATTATGTTTCCTTATGCTTTTTTATTTGATTTTTTTATAAATTTACAATTCAAAAATGTCATTTCTTAAAATATATTTGTGGTCTTTTGTCTTTAAGTTTTTGTCATGTTAATTATTAAATTTTAATGCTTGGTGTGGTTAAGAGTTTTGTTTTTAAAGTAATCATTTATTACAAATACTTTTGTTGTCTTTCTTTAAGAAAAATGGATAATTGTCAAAGACATTTAAAGGGAAATTGGCTTGCATATTGGGAACATGAAACTGGGAGAAGTGAAAAAGATCATCACTTTGACTTTAAACAAATTAAACTTCAAACATTTACAGGTAATTTCTAAATAAAAAAGATAAAACTAAATTTCTATTTGAAAATACATTAGAATATATTTTATTAAAATAGATGTAATAACATTTTAAATCATATTTGATTTATTCAAGTGATTCAAACATTAGTTATGCATGAATAATAAACTATCTTTTAAATTTTCCAATATTTTATATTATAAAAATTTTAATTATTTTATATAAAAAAGTATTTGTATCTAATTTGTCTGCTTCTGTTTTATCCACTATTCTAATAGATCTAGGATTATTTAGCAAAAATTTTATTATTATCAAATATTAAATTAATTTTACTTTTTCATTTTTTAAATTTATGTGTAAGCTTTTATTTTTATATAACAGGAAGAATTTTTGTCTGAAAACAAATGCCATAAACTTTTCTTTGTAACGTTATATTGATAAATTTTAATAACAAAAATATACTCAACCTTTCAATAATTTAGGCCACAGTGGAGCTGTTAGAGGGATAGAAGTTCTGGATAATGAAAATTCTTTCTTGACTAGTAGTAAAGATAAAACTGTAAAACTTTGGTCACTAAGAAGTAGTGGTGATGGATCTACTCAGACTCCTTGCCAGTGGACTTATACCCAACATCGAAAATCTGTGTTTGCAGTTTCATTTCTGAATTCTCTACGTTTAGTTGGTTCTTGTGATAGCACTGTTCATGTAAGTAATACTTTCAAAATTTTATCATGGCAAATTTCATTAATCAATGAATACTGTAGCTATTGAAATATTTATTATAATTTAGAATGTTTTAAGCATAAACTTTTTTAAAAATAAGTTATTTGAAATACAATTACTATTCAATTATTTTAATGTAAGTCCTTTCATTCAAAAATTACTATATTATTTTTTCATTGTTTATCTTATTATGAATTTAAAAGTGTTAAAATTTTTCATGGTTCCCAATTCATTGAAATAAAAGTAGGCCTGTGTTTTTTATGGATACTGAAATGTATTTGTTATTGCAAAATAATATGATGAAATCAGTATCAGTTTTATCAGTGAAATTAAGAGAATGGAAAATGAAAGGTATTTGCCAGTAAAAATAATGCAATAAAGGTGTCATTAGTATTCATTCCAATAATTTATCATGTAAATAATTCTCCAATTTTACAGTAGTTGCATAACAAAAATTAACTAGATTGTGTATTCTTGTATTAGACAGAAAATATACTAAATTTGTATTTTAATACTTCTTAGAACATAATGTAGCACAAAAATTTATTCTTAATAATAAAAATATATGAAAAACACAATAATGGTCTACTTGGTAAAAATACTAATTAATGCAATTTTTAATGATGTTTTAAATAAGTATAAGAATAATATTATTTTAAATATCTGATTTTTGTTTGCCTTATAGATATGGGATCCCTTCATGGGCTCTTGTATTAAGCAACTAGAGCCAACTAAAGGTAGTCCAGTAACAGTTCTTGCTGCAATGCCTTCCCCTAGTTCAACATTTCTAGCAGCTACAACTAATTCTACAGTTAGGTAAGTTCAAATAAAATTACTAAATATGACTACATAAACAAAATTTAAAGGTAGCATTTTATATTTAATTTAAATGAGATATATTCCTCAAATATTCATTTAAATAATTTGCTTTAAAATCAATTTCTAATTGAAAAAAATGAAAAGTATTTTTAATTTTTGAATATTTTACTTAGACATTTTCCATTTGCAAGTTTTCTATATTATATCTTCTCTAGATTTTTAAAATTTGAAAAAGTGACTACAACATTTGAGGCAAAGTTCTATATCTTCCGCAACAAAAATTAAGGAAATAAATTACAATTAAATTTGATTGACCTTCTGTATTAATCAGTATTAAAAATTTACCTTGTATTTTGAATTGTATATTCTCATGGTATTTTGCATTATAGATTTCTAGATGCTCGAACATGCAAATATATGCATGAATTCAAAGTGAATGTTGGAACAACTGGTCTCATTCGTTCATTATCAGTCAGTCCTAATGGAAACTGGTTAGCTGTTGGTCATTCAACTGGTATGCTTTCTGTACTTGATGTTAGAACTGGTCTTGTATTTGGTACCTGGTTAGGGCATGAAGGAGAAGTTCTACAAGTATAAAAATTATTTACTTTTGTTTTATTTCTAAGGAAAAAAAATGTTTGTAAAAATATTCCTCATTGTGACTACATTATAAGTAATGATAAAAATATTTTTTCTTGATTAGTTACATATATATACTGAAATATAAAATTTTGAAAAGTATTATAACTATTATTCTATGTATAATCATAATTTTTTTAATTGTAAAATCATAAAATAATAATAATAATTACAAAAAAGTGCTACTTTGAAAGAGGTTTTGAAAGATTTTTTATTAATGAATATTTTTATCTTATAAAAAAACTTTTCGACATATACGTTAATAATTTAAATTTCTTATTAAGAAATATGCAATCAGCCATTGTTATACTTGCTTAGTTTAAATTAATGTCTGCCCATTTTAATGATAAGTATATTGAAATAATATTCACTATTTTTTAAATTAAAATATATTTTTTCCTTTGTTTTTGTATCTTATTAGGCTGCTTTTCATACTCCCTGAAAATTTTTATCATTTATTTTTTTAATAATTTTAAGTAATCAATAGAATTATTGAAATTATTTCTTATCTAAACAGATGTAAAGAATTTGTACAATTATTTATATATTTAATAAATTTAATTTTTTACTTTATAATTTGAAATGAAGGCATGCTAAAAATTGTATTGTGTTCTAGTTGAAAGCATTCAATAATACTAGCTTTATCACTTCTTCACTTGATCAGTCTTTGACTGTTTGGAAATTTGAGGATGTACAAGCCAAATGCAATCTCAAAGGTATTTAATTTGAAATTATAATTGCATTATATTTTATATAAAATTTTGTAGATTTTTAAAATGTGATTAGTTTCTTATTTCATTAAAACATTAAAAAATAATTAATTGATGTGATAAAAAAATAATCAAAATCATTTTTCAATAAATGTTAATTATGTTGAAAAAGAATTTTTTATATTTCTTTTTTTATCATTTAAAAAATTTTACTCACAAAACTCTCTTGATTTTTTTGTGCATATCTCTTTTAACCCTTTGTAAGTTGGATATATTTCTTTTCAATATTTTCCCATTGTTGTAAGTAATTTATTTTCCTCCAAAATCGCGCGCATTTTGCGAATTACTTCAATCAATGAGTTACAATGAAGGTGCTTATTAGTTATTCCTCGAGTTAACTAAAAGAAAATTGAACTGTACAGTAGTAATTTTAAAAAATATTTAGAACTCTTGAAATCATAAGTCAGTTTTTAAGTCCCTTAATTTTAAGAACAACTAAACTTTAAAAAAAAAAACATTGATGGTTCATTGTATAAATTATTACTTTATGAGAGATACAAATAAAAAGTTTATAATGCTACCAAGAAACCTTATCTAAAATGTTGCTAAAATAACATGTAATGTTCTGATTATTTATTTCAGATGTTTATATGTAACTTAAAAAAAAGCTGTGTGTTACTGATCTGAAATTAATAATTAATATCTAAAATTAGTTTTATAATTAACATATTTTGGGTACACCTCTTTTATTCATAATTATTTGAAGTCTTAGTGTATATTTATGAATTAAATATTGGTTAATGATGTGTGTGTATATAATTATAATAATAAATCATAAACACTATTACAAATTTAATCTTCTCATGTGAATTGAAGGCCAATATTTTACTCTTCAACATTGGACAAAATTTTTAAAAAAATCATGAAATAGGAGATTTAATTATGTTTATAGAAATATAACCCAAATTTATACTATTCTATAATAAACTTTTATAGCATCAATAGTTCCTGCAACAATTTTAATTTGCTTATTAAAAAGATTTTTATGAAGATCTTGAATTTAAATTATCAAATTTTTATATAATTTTGTGATACTTAATGCAATATTTTCTTATCAAATGTACAATATGTGTGTATAACATTATGTGTGACAAATTATAAGTGAAGCTCTTTTGTACTGATTGGTTAGAGTGTGATTTTCATTATTGGAAAGTGGTGAGTTCAAATATCCTGACTTAACCTAGGATCTGTCGTGGATACTAAAGGGGCTGGAGCACATTAAATAAATTGTGATCTTAATGTCTTCCAAATGAAATGATACCTATAGGGGTACAAGGTCAAATATTGAGGCACTTCTGCTTGGTACCTACTTATAAATTGTGAAGACTCCCACCTTGCTACTTCCACTTAATTTGGTAGAGCCAACTCAAGAGTACAAGCGACAATACTAGGAATTACACTCATACAACAACAAATTATAAGCAGAATGTATATTAGAAATGGTATTCTAATTTTAAGAACATGTCCATTCTTCAGAATTATATTACAAATTATAATCAAATAAATTAGTCTATATTTTTACTACTAATTATAATACAAAATTTTAAACTCTGCTTCAATAATTTTCTTTGATAAGAATTTATAAAAAATGTATCCTTAATAAAATTGCTTGTATTTGTTATTTAAAGAAAATGTTTTGTTTTAAAAGAAGTAATTTCAATTTAATAATATTTTTTTTCAATATAAATGTTTATATCTGGTTTTCAATTTGCCGAGCTGGCAGCTGATTGGTTAGCACTCTTGCCTTCGGTTCAACAGTTTATGGGTTCGAATCCCACCTTGAGCATGGATGTTTATAGTGGTTCGGAATCCGTTTTAAACCATAGATTCCGGTCTGATTAGCCCTCGTGTGCAAAAAATGACCGTTGAGCGACAAACCAAACCAAACCTGGTTTTCAATTTGATAATGTTATTTATATTGGTCTTTTATATTTGGTTGTGTACAATAATATTTAATTGATTTCAAGGACCCATGGAGCCTGTAACTTGTATTTGTTTTTATGGAAATGAAGTTATATCTGGGACTGCTGGTAATAGGATTGGTCTACATTCTTCCACTGATAAAAAAGTAAGAATTTTCATGTAAATTTTTTTTTTGCTTTATGCTTGCTATCTGTATTATATGCTTTAAAATTCAAAAATCAGTTTCTTTGTAACATTTATATATTCAAAAATCATTCTGCAAACTTTTTTCAACAGGAATACAATATTATAATTTTTTTATGAGACACCAATAATTCAATTTTGATCGAAACAAATTTACTGTATTATAATGATTATTGAATCAGCTTAAAAAAATTAAGGTTTTACTAAATGTATTCTTTCTAAAAAAGTTAAAGTGAATTAATTTTCTTCTTTCCAAACAACACATTTTTAGGTTGTATTCTAACATTCAACTGAATGTAAGATTAATTTAAAGTTAATATATTTAAACAGATTGGTCTTTTTATATAATTTCCTATTGATTATAAAAACTTTGCTGATAGTTTTATTTAGTATTAAATTATCAAACTTTTGAAATAATATCCTGAAATTCTCTTTGTAATAAAGTAATTTTTAATCTGAAGGATTTTATTCTATGATTATAAAGAAACGAATGTTTCATTTTGTTTTATTTAGTTTTCAAATAACATGTGAGTGTATAAATTTTTTTTAAATATAAGAATTTTAGTTCTCTACATTTTTTACTTTGACAAATTGTCTGTTCATTAATTATTATTTAGAAATTATGCTATTGATATTTGAGTAAGAATTTAAACTTCCAATTGTGTCAAAGATATGACAAAGTTTTTGAGAAATTATGCATTTAATTTTCATTGAATAAACCACAAGGGAATTGTGAATCAGAAATTTATGCAAATAAATGTTAAGTATTTTCATTTTTTGTTTAATTTTCTAGAGTTTTCTCCATGTTATCTCTAATATTTAATTTTATTTTTTAATTTTTATTAATTTATTTTATAAATTTTTTGTAGAAAATCTATCATTTTCTAGCTTATTATTAGCTTCATAAAGAATTTAACTTTTGTGTAGAATTGTTAACATTGTTTAATTTTTTTGAATAGGCTTCATATTCAAGCACTCGCTTACGTTCTGATACATTTAAAGGTGTTCTAACTACAATGGCATTATTGCCTTTGAACAGACTTCTTCTTCTTGGAACTGATAATGGAAATGTTGTACTATTGTGTTAAAGTATACTAAGTATAATGTATAGTTTAAATCGGTACAAATATTCTTTTTTATTTTATTTAATCTATCCATATTTATATAGCTTTGAAAACATTTAGGTATCTGATAACCTATGTACAACAAAACTAAAGTAAAAAAATAGAATGTCAATAAAAGTGAATGTATCAGTAATATTTTAATATTTAAAGTTAATGTATCAGCCTATTTCATTTCATTGTTTTTATTGAACTAAAGTTCATTCTTTACATTATTTTGTACTCCAAGAGTCAGGAAATAGCATATTTGAATAAAATAAATTATTTATAAATTTCTAGCCAAATCTATATTTTGTTTTACATGCATTTTCAGATATAACTTACAAATAATTAATGCCAAACTGGTAACCAAGTAGTTAGCATTCTCGCTTCTGCGTCAACAGTTTGTGGGTTCGAATCCCACCTTGGTCTTGGATGTTTATAGTGATTCCGAATTCACTTTAAAAATAGGTACCAGTCTAATTAGCCCTCATGTGCAAAGAATTACCATTGAGTGTCCAACAAACTAACAACAAATAATTAAAATTATGCATTCTAAGAAGCATGAGTTTTGAAGTAAGAGGATAAATTTAAGATTTTAGGATATAAATGTTCTAATTTGCTGCATATTTGAATCACTAAAAATCACCTAGTGAATATTAGCAATCAAAGTCCATACAAGAATTTTTATTAATTTAATTAATTTGACAAATAATTATATAATTATTTGTCAACACATAAAGATGTCTGATATTGAAATAAAATTTATGCATTATCTGTTATATGCAACAAACATTCTCTTACTGGAAACTAATTTATTTATTACTTGTATGAAATTGTTTGTATTTATTACTTGTATGATTTGTTGCAAGAACAGAATTCAGTATGTGAAGGAATGGTTTCATCCATGTGCAGAATTTCCAATTTAGTATCGATTAGATTCTAGAAATATTTTTGAAGAATTTATGAATTGCTCCTTCATAGTGATTTTAAATAAGTTTTAATGCTTAAGTGATATAGTGTAAGAGTTTATTAATTCAAATTCAATCATGTAGTTGTATATATAGTGCTATCTTGGATTATTTTGATTTATTTCATTTTTATATTAAATCTGTTATGTACACTTATTTATTATGTACTTTCTTCAAATATTATTGCATTTTTCAAGTATTGCCATATTTTCCTGTATATAATCCATCGATTATGTGTTAAAATTTCGAATTTTGTTTCGTGTATTATATACCACTGCTGATAATTTAATAAAAAAAAACATTCTCCATCAAAAAACTTACAATAAAGTTTTAAAAAAATGATGTTTTTTAAAATAACAAATGGCGCTACAACTCGGCTGATTAGTTTTGACTTATAATGTTCAAGAGCGAATTCCGTTCCTCAAAATATACTACAGTTGTTATTTTTGTTAACCTGGGCTGTTTCATTCTCAAATATTTGAGTTCATATATGGTCCTATGGTAGTAAAAGTGTTGTAAAACAAATTTTAAACCAAAGTCTGCATACAGATATTGATCAGAAAAATATTCTCAATAAATATTCATAATTTCACAGTAATAAATGGTAATATGAAATTATTTTTAATTAATAACTCAATTTTGAAAATGAATAAAATGGTAAACTTTTCAAAATGCATTTCTTAAAACTGCGAATCTGGAACAATGTTGAGAAAATGTTATCAGATTAAGCTCTTAGAGTTTACCAGCTTATTGATGCCATTTTATCTATTCCAAATTCTGTAATATTTTGTTAGCATAATTTTCCTTTAACAAGACATATTATCATTATTATATTTAGGTTTTATAAAAAAATAAGTTATTTTAGAGTTTATTCTTTCATCTACATTTATCAAATGTATCTGATTTCTTAACATTGATTTTACTTGTCATTTTTTAATGACAAGCATGATGAAAGGATATTAGTTTAACTTTTGAATGTATTTATGTATATTATAGAGCATATTTCAATCTTATTTATTGCATCATTTGATTTTTATTTTAATCTTTTCTTTTATTATTAACAATTATAAATCTTAAATCAGTTATAGTGTAATTTTAATTATAAAATTACAAATCTATTGTTTATTTTTAATACTACTTGTTCTGTATATATTGTATAGATATATATCTCATTTTACTAATCTCATTAAGAGAAAAGTGTATAAATGATATTACACTGTAATTAAGATTATTTTGTATTTGTATTATTAAAAACATAAATATTTAAATTGGAAAATATGTAAAAAAAAAAAAAAATTCATATATATATGTACAAATATACTTTTTGTATTGTTCTAAATAAAAAGATATTTCTTATCTACCACTGCAATAATTTAATGTTTTGAAGAAACAGAAATTTTACATTAAGTTTTTTAAATTTTATCAAAACTAAGTCAATAGCTTCATGCCAATAAATGATTAAAAAATATCTTTTAATTATGCACAATATTTCCCTAAGTTTAAAAAATTAAAATATTAGTGCTGAAATCTATTTTAAATTTTGAATATTTAGTTAAACTTTAAAGTAAAAAGATTTGAGCATAATGAAACTAAATGTAGCTACTATAAACAGACTTATATTAAGAACAACATTTGAAAGTTTTTATGTCATAATTCTGTTTGTATAAAAAATGCGGAAGATACATTTAAAAAAGTTTATACGTAATGAAGTTTATTCCCAAATTGGGCCTTTTGTATTTAGAAAAAAGGATGCAATGTTTTGAATAAAGAAAAATGTTTAGAGGCAAAATAAAATTTTAATGGAGAAATACTACTGAGATAACTTTCCATTATAGAAAGAGATATTAAATAAATGTGAACAAACTTTGTCAAAACTGGTGTTATCTATTCCATTTGATAGGTCAATAGCATTTACCACTGTAAATTGATAATGCTTGACACAATCACTAATGTTTTGGAAAAAATAATATAAATTTCTGAGTTGCTTTCATTTTGAGGAAACTCGAAATTTCTTTCTATTATGATTCTTATTCAGTTGTTGTACATTGTTAAAATATTTTAGAAAAATATATTTAAATAAGTTTACCTGAAACTGCCTAAATTTACTTTCAACCTAAATGCATCATATTATTTGCAAAATATTTAATTTCCACTATCAATCAATGGATGTCTTATGTAAGTAGCATGCATGATTCATTCATTTGGAAATAGCTATATTTTCAAAATATAGCCATTTCCAAATGAAATTATATGTATATACATGAAAGATATATTAACAGTACCATTAATGAATCAAAATTATATACCAAGTAACACAACACATGTCCAGACGCTAATTGAACTTATTATATACATTTTGTAGTAAAGTTATATCAATTGCTTGCACAGCAACGCAGATACGTTATTTATGCTTAACTAGATATTACAGTAATATGTGTACAAGATTCTTAATGTACCTACAGAGAAAAAAGTTGCAGGGTGTTAAATCGGGGAATTTCGGAGGCCAGATTTTTTAGTTTTAAAACACACATCCAATATTGTTCATATCTTTGCATTTAAGTAATAATTTCCATCAACGCAAAAATAAATGTAGAAAAATTCCTCAAAATCGATTGAAAGAATTAGGTTTTGTCTTATTCTTTATTTTAATTACGACATTATTATTAATTGGTTCTTTGAATGTAATTTATGCTTCATTTTATTTTATAAAATGAAATTTAAATTTTGTTTGAAAATTTAAAATATTATAATTTTGATTTACTTCTTTCTCTTCAAATTTCATTGCGCCGAGCTGGTAGCCGAATGGTTAGTGCTCTTGCCTTCGGTTCAACAGTTCGTGGGTTCGAATCCCACCTTGGGCATAGATGTTTGTAGTGGTTCGGAATCCACTTTAAACCGTAGGTCCTGGTCTAATTAGCCTTCGTGTGCAAAAAATGACCGTTGAGCAACAAACCAATCAAATTTCATTGCAAAAAAATATTTTGAAGCTTTTACAATGAATAAATCAAATTACTAAAAATATACAACAGATATTAATAAAAAAATATTAAGTATAGTAGAAAATTTCTTATTTACATAAATTGAAATTATCCTACTCTTGTGTAGCTCTATTAAAAACTTTCACCTTTTACATTATTTTAAATCTAATTTAATGAAACTTTACTTAATATTGTACTTTTTTCCTCTGCTCTTGATATTATCCCCCAATATTTCAAATGAGTTAGGGAACGTTTGAAAATACACTTTAGTTTTGAAGTTATTGAATTTAAATGTCAGGGTTCTCTTCATCAACTTTCTACTGTATTGCCAAAAAGTGTTATGGAAGATTTGACTTATGCTCATTAGTCAGTAAAAATGCTATTCAAGATAGAATAATAAATATCGTTATTTTATTTAATTTCTAAATAACACTATGGGAATATCGAAAGAAAATGGGATCCAACGGGATATATAAGATTTCTCTGTGGTTAGCAACTGTACATACAGGACAATACCGAAAGAGGTTTCAGTTCAGTTTTTGTCACTCAACAGTCATTTTTGTACACGAGAGTTAATCAGCAGGATCTTCAATTTAAAGTGTATTCCGAACCACTAAGAACATCCAAACCCAAGACGAGGTTGAAACCCATGAACTATTGAACTGAAGGCATGAGTGTGAATTTTTGTCAGTTCAGCATTTTAAAAAGGGGGATTACATCCCTCCTTTTTGAAGCAAGCATAGTTCCTGAATGTTAAGTATCATGGCATTAGCACTTTCAGTGTTCTAATATCTGCTAATTAAAAATAGCCTTGGTTACAAATGTTTGCAATTCATTTTTCACAATGAAATATAGCCCATTTTTAAGTTAGCTGGAGGAGAACATCCTGATAACAATTCATTTCATTTTATGCAGCCATTCTCACTTCAACCCAATACAAAAATGCGGTAACATAACCTAAACTAACCAAAATCAAATATCTTGATAAAAGTTTTAAAAAAAGGAAATTTGCGGAAACTTAATATTTCTTTATTTGAAATAATATCCATCGCTAGCTACGCATTTTTCCCATCTTTCAGGTAATTTGTGAATACCACACCGAAAAAATGAACAGTCTTTTGAGGCCATCCAGTCATCAAGCCAAGATTTTACACTTTCGTAAGAAGTGATCGATGGTCAGCCAATGCGTGCCCCAATGATGCAAATAGGTGGTAATCGGAAGGAGCCAAGTCGGGAAAATAAGCTGCATGAGCTTTAGGTCGAGTGCCTTAACAATGTCCTTGGTCGGTTTAGCACGGTGGCTAGGGGCATTGTCATCAAGGAAAATCACTTTGTACTGCCGTTTCTTGTATTGCTCGCGTTTTACGAGTATAGCATCATTCAAATCAAGTAATCGTTGCTTGTAGCGGCCAGTATTAACGGTTTCGCCGAGTTTAAGAAGCTCATAATAGATTGGCCACTCCTGATCCCAAAAAATACACAGCATTGACTAGCGGCCGAACCAATTCGGTCTTGCGGTCGATTTGGACGGCTGTCTGGGGTCAAAATATGATCGATTAAAGTGGGATTCTCAAAATAAATCCATTTTTCATCGCTAGTCACAATACGATGAAGATATGACTTGCGTTTGTAGCGGGCAAGCGACATTTCGCATACGATTTTTCGGTTTTCCTGCTGACGGTCCGTTAGCTCGTATGGTACCCCTCTACCGACCTTTATTATATTGCCCATTGCTTTGAGACGACAGGAAACAGTGCTCTGGTCAACATTTAGTTGTTCTGCAAGATGTTCTTGCGTTTTGCCATCATCTTCATAGAGTAATACAAGGTCAAACTATAAAAAATCTCGTGTCACGGTTTCGTAATGTTTGTATACATGTGTGGCGACATCTGTTAGCAATCGTTTCATTTGATATGCATACACCTGGTATTTTAAAATTGTTCTGTGCTCAAGTCTTAGTCAAGACTTGGAAATTCATTTACATTAAATTATTTCAAATCATTTTAAGATATTTTAATTGCTCTAACAAACCAATATATTTCACTTAAGTCTTTATAAACTGTGAAAAGACTTCCACACTTTTTTAAGTTAACAAAGTTAAGTTTTTATTTAACTATATACCACGTTTAAAAATTGAAATCTCTTAAAAATAATAAAAATATTTAGTGAAGAAAGGCAAGTTACAACATTTAACAGCTTTTTATAATTTACATAAAGAATTAAAATTTTAAAAATAATTTTACAATGCATTAAAAAATGAAAATTTTCATATGATTGCATAAAAATGCAAAGTTTCACCATTTGTGATAGAATAAGATTAATACTCAAGTAATTATATAGGAATATGGACAATTTATAATTGCTTGGCTCAAAACTAAAATAAAAAATTTAATATTGCAATAAGAATGTTATTAAGTCAAAAGTTATGAACTGGAGCAAAAGTTCAAAGAAGCCAATTTATATTCTTTATATTATTCACATATATTTTTTTCTATTTATAACAATTTTTAAAATTATCCTGATTATTTAAGTTTCTGAGTGGGCTTATAACTAAGAAATTTTATGGTATTAAAATAATGTTGGAAAATATACTGGTATTATAAATGAAAACTTATCTCCATTATTATTGACTAAAAAAATGTTAAAACCATTACTACAAAATTATAAATACTTTTGCAGCCTGCTAACTTTGTCCTATTAGGAACTACATTTAGAATAACAAAAATATTGCTGATTATAACATTAGGTTTAAAAATTCTAGTAACAGAAGAAAGTATTTACAAGATGAATCTGACAATTAAATTGACATCTTTTCAAAATAAAAGACAAAGAAATTAGAAAAATTAATAATCTTGGTGTCATAAATATCTGATGCAAATAAAATATGCAAAACCAATTACAATGTCCCTAAAACTATTTTTTTTAATTTTTTTAGTGAATTATTATATTTCGTTTGTTACTAGTAACAAAATAAATGCAATTATGCAAATTAAAAAATGTAAAAATTACATAGTAAATAGGATTGTTTCAGTTTTACATATGTAATCAGATTTATTTGATTACATTACATGTAAAAGCAAAGTAAAATAATGCACTAATATGTTTAAAAAAAACTTTGAAGACTCAATTGATATTTTTCCAAGAATGCCTAATATAAATATTTCATTTAATTGGATATTCATGAAAACTTTAATAGATATATAACATGTAAATTATAAAACAGTACAAAAATCTTTTAATAAAAATTTATTTGGAAGAATAGAATTCTAATTAAAAAGATTAAACAGAAAATTATATTTATTTTCCCGAAATGTAAATTTAACCTTAATTCTAATAAAAAAAATAACTACATTCTTACACTTAAATATATTAAAATTTTATTTAATAAAAAATGTAAAAGTACCCTTATACATTATTATATAATTCTTAATTGGAAATATTTGCAAAAGGATATTTAAATTTAACGATTTAATTACACATACAGAAACCAATAATTCTAAAAATTAGATAAACAGCTATATTTACAATTAAAATTTCTTAAAATACAATTTAATACCTATGATACATAGTTTACTGTTGTCATTGACTAAATTTTTTGTGTAAAAATCTTATTATTTAAAAAGAACTTCATAAATGATTTAAATAAATTTTAAAAAAAGTACAATATCTGATCTAGGATTTCATACTTAACAGAAATAAGAATGGATATACACAGTAAAAATTAATTACTATATTTTTTACTGTCCAAGAAAAAAAAATTTATAATAAACTAAATCTTAATATTTAGAGATTACACTGCCAACTTTTTTAATTAATTTTATTAAAAAATAAGATTTTAGAAGAATGGAATTTGTATGTATGATGAGAATGAAAAATATATGTATGATGAGTAGGCACTGTGTCTATAACATATTTATGTAAGAATTTAAATGGTTGAAAGAGAACAAACTGAATTTAATATACAAAAAAGTTTAAAATTCTTAAATGAGTTAAACATAAACATGCATACGATTCAAACATTAGTTAAAATGAAACAATCTTAAAATGATTTATACATTACCAAAAGATAAATTCTTTCAAAAAACAATGTTTATTAGAGTATATATATTTATAAATTAAAACCAATTTATTTTTTATTTCAGCACTAAGGAAAACTTATCTAATTTCAACATTCAATTGCTTAACAGCTATCTTTGCTATTTTATCATGAATATCATTAACTTCTTTTTGAGTTAATGTACGCTCCATATGCCTATATACAATGCGATAACAATAACTCTGCCTTTTGTGTTTTGGATGAAAAAATTCATCTACTTTATAGACTTGTTCTATTATTTCACCACCAATACTCCTTGCAATATCATAGAAATCATTAGGATGATAATCTTGAGGAACCCAGAATGATATGTCATTAATACACTGAGGATATTTACTTATACCCTGAAAAAAATAGTATTTAATTAAATAATTGCTCAGTAAATATTGATCAAAACACAGTCTAAAACTGAAACATTTTGGAATAATTTTTAAAAAATTTATTTTAATTTATAAAAAAATCAATGAATGTTTGTTTCTTAGTTGAAATTATAATTTAGAATAATTAAAAGTAGGAAAACTTGATTTTAAAAAAAATGGTATTTTAAAACAGCAAGCAACTTAAATCTTTTTTTTTATATTTAATTAAAAAGTTAGCTAAAACATAATTTTACTAAAAGTAAAAATAAGTTTGCTAAAACATTTTTTACATAACAACTTAAAAAATTTACACTAATCAAAATTGACATTATTAATTTAAAAACTAATTGTCCAGATCTCTTTCTCTGTGATTAAAATTATATAGGCCATTAGTATTTATGAGAAAGAATCAAAATTTAGAATTTTTTCATTTAAATCAATTTACTAAAAATCAATCTTCAAAACCAAGTTTAATACCGTACAGCCATAGATCAAATAAAAACTCAAAAATAAAAAAGTAATGACTATATTAGTTAAAAAATAATTCATGTTACACAAATACATATGCATGTTGAGGTTTTCTTTGCATTTTATAAATATACCTTTCCCCAGTATTATATTTAAATGAAATCAAGGCATCATGTAGTTAATTAAAATACATTAGTTTAATTACTGAATATGAAAAAGCAGACTTTTCATTACACATAGTATAGCCAATAAAACTAATCAAATTTAGTTTGAAAATGTGAATACTTATTTTTTTCATTGATTTTTCAGTTATATTTATTTTTTAAATTAATATGTTGAAAACTAATCCCAACAATTTACATGTAAGAGTAAAATTATTGGAATTTTTATCTTGATCAAAATTTTTTAAAATTTAAGAGAAGTATATTTTATATACAATTTTTTAATGCATAGTTCAGTATGTGGTTACTGGTTCTATAAAAATGTAAGAAATGTTTAATTTGAAAGTAGGCCATTTAGTTTGATAATATGTAGCATTTAAGAAATTAAATTTATTATAATTAATTCTTTAAAAAATGTATAATTTAACGATAAAAAAATAAGGGTTTGTTTAGAAATAAAAAACTTCTAGCAGCATCATACTAATCATACAATTGAAAGAAAAATGTATATAACAAGTTTAGAAAATTATATATTTTCTAATTACAAATTAATGTAATGAATTATGATATTTTGCAGAGCATTGCATATAATTACTTTTCATTGATTACCCCTTATACTCACATATTAATCAAAAAATTAAAGAAGATGTAAAAAATAATTCAAAGTCAGGAATTGATTTATACAATTAACCAAGGAAAAAACTGCTACAGGTTTAACATTGCTAATCAACAACACACTGGTGAACTTATTACATATAACATTAAAAAATACAAAATAGTTTATTTTTCAACTTATCATTTTTTATTTCATCATCAGGTGGTATAGACTAACTCAATCTGTACAATATCTATGAGTTTGAATAAATCTGTTGCATCACATAAAATTGGTTCGAATGAGAATATCTGTGACTGCAGGAAGAACATGTATTAAAAGAAAAACTTAAATGTAAAAAGGCATGGATCAGCATCTTTCTCAATAATGAGAAAAGTGCCAAATAACTCTGAATCAAATGTTGAAGAATTCAAATAAATTTTTTTTTTTAAAAAAATTAGTTCACGTATTTAATTTTATCATGTGCAAAACAGGAAATAAACGAAAATTTCAATTTCAATTAGCATTTTACCAAGAACATAGGCATGTTGTTTTATCAGTGTTATTCATGAGACAAGTTTGCTTTTCAGAAGTTTTAAAATGTACTGAGGTCAATTTACGCACATGTATATCAATTACAAAAAATCATTGAAATATAGTTGACTGAAAATAAAAGTAATAAAAAAATTAAGTTTCTTAAACATACTTTATATTTAACAGGTGTTTCTATATCTCGCACATTGAACTGAGATAGGAAACCAGAATCCTTAGTCCAAAATAATCTAATATCTGGTATATCATATAACTTCATGGCTAATCTTTCAAGTCCAATGCCAAATGCCCATCCAATTTTTTCAGTTGCTCCAGCTGTTATACAAATATGACATTAAAAATAAATACTGAGATTAGACAATTTACTGATATTTGACAGTCTAGAAAAATCTCAGTGATAATTAAAATATCCCCTCTCATAAAAGAAGCTTTTAATTTTTATTATTATGAAGAACAATTATTGAAGATGCTTATTAACATTGCAGTATATTATAATTTGCAATGTGATGGACATTAATAGAAAAACAAAATTTTATGATAAATAATTAAAAAGAGTGATATTTTCCAAAAACTTAATGAATTGAAATCTTAATATACTTGTATTAAAAAATGTGATAAAAAATTCTTTAATAATATATTTTTATATGCAATAAAAATAAAGTGTACATTACTTATATGATAAAAAAATAAAAAATAGAGTGTAATATTTTCTCCTAACTAAAGATAACTTTAAAATCACAAAGAGCAATATAATCCTTGATTTTAAAGTAATCTTCAGTTATATTCTCCATTTATTTCTTAGACACTCCATTTATTTCTTAGGCAAAATTGAATTAAAATAGAACATTCTTAAATTTATAAATTTAGAAAGACATTTTCATTAGCAATATATGGAATAAAAAAGCAACTGTTGAACAATATATGAAATAAACTAGAACTATTTATAAAAGTATTTCGGATAGTCATTTGAGAATAAAAATGACAGATATTATCTCGCAATTTCTTTTTAGATTAATTTTGTTATAATCTGTGAATACAATTTAACAGAAAACAATAGTTAATAATAATAAAATCAATTTACAAAAATAAAAATACTTTTACAAATATAATACGCAATTTACAAATATAAAAATGCCAGATAATATTATCTTGCAATTTTTTTCAGATTAATTTTGTCACAATCTATGTCTACAATTTAACAGAAAGCAATAGCTAATATTAATAAAATTAATTTACATAAATAATGGTAAAATCAGAAAATAATCAATAATCAAAATCTCCAACTCCAATAATCAAAAAATCAAAAATAACAGAATGCCACTTTTAATGTTTATCATATTTGTCATATTAATGAATGTTTATGAATTATTTTGAGAAAGCTAATGGGGAAAAAATTTGTCTTTAAATATTTCTACTAATATTATCTGTCCACAAAAATCAAATTTGAAAGATAATTTATTGCTTTGCATTAAACTTTTGATGAAGGATAAATTTAAAACTTTTAAAGTGAAATGATAATAAACAGTCTGATTTTGGGGTTTGTAGAAATTAGCATCATATATTAGGTAAAAAAAAAACTAAATTAATATAGTCTTTTTAAGATATGAACTCAAAAATTATAAAAAACTGATGTATTGCTAATTTAGTTTTTTTTTTATTAAATTTAAAAAATAATTAGCAGTTTTATATACAAATTTTTAAACTTGCAATAAATCATTTCTTTATTTAGTATCACAATTTATTAATTTTCCACTTATAATACAATAGTTAACTAGTGTTTTAAATATAAGTTTTTAAACAAAAATACACAGTTAGCATTAAATACACACTGAGATATATTACTGACCATGTTTGTATTTAGACATAATTAATGATAAACAATTAATCCAACTGAGATTTTCCTAGAATAATAATCTTATATTATTCTAATACAAAAATGGGAAATAATTGATATAGAAATACATTCCAGTAAAATAAGCTAAAAGGTATTGCAAATAAAGAAAATATTACATGCATTATTATAATCATTCATATTACATCACATTATTATAAGTACTAATAATAAATCTCAATTTTAGTTTGATATCAATGAAATAGTTTTGGTAGAACAACAATTATTGTTACAATGAAGCCTTTCTATAACTAGTTTTAAATTATTTAATTTAATAAGCAATTATAGAAAACAAAATAATTTCCTTAACAAATATAAAGAATGCTCTGCATATAAATAAAAAAATAAATATAAGCAATTTTTATTTGGATTAAAAACTTATACTTAAAAGGGATCCTTTTAGTACTCATATAACATTTAAAATATAAATTTAAAAATGTATGTACTGCTTGCACAAAGCTTTACAAAATTATAACTATAACAATTTTAAATTAAATTTATAAATATATTACATCTATCCAGCCTTAAAGTACTTTACAGTCATTTATTATATGCTTAAAAAATATATATGATCAATAAAAACTATTGCAATATTTTAAAATTACACATGTTGGAATATATAATGAAATTTTATTTTCATTATATTTTACAAGAGTAATCATTGTTTATGTAAATATATCATTTTTTTCAGTTTTGTTCAAATTTAATTTAATTTACAACTAAAATGATTATTTGTGTTTAAAATTTACTTGTTTCATTTTTTATTCCATTTGAGATGAAATTTTAGGGTAAAATAGTTTATCAGATATTGTATTTGTATGTTTAAGCAAATATATTTTTAAATAATAAATTAAGAAAATAAAGCACCAAAATATTTATATAATATTTCTGTTAAAAATTAATTTATAAAAATGTACAATATCTCTATATATTTCAGAATTGGATTATTAATTTAATATAAGTTTTAGCTGATCACCTCAGGTTGAGATTGATGTTTCTGTTTTTAAATTTTCACAAATATTTCTTTATGTTATTGATGCAATTCATATTAACTAATTATTTCAATTTTAAACTTATTTGACCTTATGAAACACGAAAAAAATTTTAATTTATTCATTCATATTTAGAAAAAGTAATTATTTTCCTATAGGATTTTTACCTTTAACCAAAATTTTAAGAAGCATTTAGAAGTTACTTCTCATTTAATTACATTAAAATTTCATAGCAGCATTTACATTTTGTACTTAAAAAATTCTATTATTGAATTCTATCTATGATATTTTTTTAATTTAACACTGATATTAAACTAAATATTCTTCTTCTTCTTCTTCTACAGGTTGGGTTTGTATGTCATTGGCACCTCTGTAAACTAAATATTGCTTTATTAATGTCTAGTTTTGAAAGGATTTTAATTCATTCACAAATTGTAAAATTTATAGACATCTAGGGCTTGATATAAATTTACATGGACAAAATAATTATTAAATTAAATGCATAATCCATCAAGCTAAAATATAGGAAGTGTACTAATATTCTAGAAGTATCAGTTTATAAATAAGAAATGTAATTTCAAAAATAGAAAAAAAAAATTTGTAGCCCATCTCTTTTCAAGTTTCTTTAGTATTTATCTTGAAAAGCTTAGTAATTTTTTTTAACTAAATAATTACATATCAATAAAATAGGACATTCAGTTTACTCCATTGAAATTCTAATTTATTTTTCAAACAAGATCAGTATATTCTTATAAACATTCGTAGATTTCTAATACAATGAGATAATGCTAAAATCAGAAAATGTTGCAATCAAAATTAAAATGTTTCATAAGAATTGTAAAACCTTACTACTTTAAAAAATTTTTTAAATCAAATTACATAAAGCTGATAGAAAATATAAAAAGGAATGTTGACAATTAAAAATTTGGCCATTTAAAATAGCACTATTTAAAAAGAAAATAGTAAATAAAGTTAAATTTGTAAAAAATTTTAATATAATTTAACAATATCATAATTAGTTTTTTAATATAATTATATATTAAAAAACTAATTACACTATAATTTAGAAAAAGAAAGGTAAAAAATAACCTAACATTACAAATAATCATCAAGTATAAAATAGATGTTCAAGAACAAAAAAGAAAAATAAATGTAAAGAGTTGCATTAAAGAAACAATTTAATAATGCATAAAAATCATAAAAAGTTTGTAAAATATTTATTACAAGAGTAAACTTTAATTTGATAATGATAATTAGTACCTCTGTTTAAAATATCTTGCTCCATTATCCCACATCCAAGAATCTCTAACCATTCTCCATCACATAATATTTCAAGTTCCCAAGATGGGTGAGTGAAAGGAAAATAAGAGTCAGTCCATTTGTATTCAACATCTGCAATATAGAATATAGAAACAGTAATAAAAAATTAATTAATTTATAGAATGTAAAGCAGTCTTTTTATACAACATTAAATTCAAATCATTTATTAATAAATTTAGAATAAGAAAAAAATAAAAACATATAGTCAAAAATAAAAAAAGACGTTCTTAAATTTGTTATTATTAAAATTAGTTCTTTTTCCATATTATTTATGGATACAATAATTTAATGTTTTATATATGCAAGGATAAAGCATATGTAAAATAAAAACACCTTCATGAGCAAATATATTTTCCGGAACTTTCTGCTTAACAATAATTTTTGATAAGAAGAAACACTGTATTCAAACTAATTCATGATTTTTCTTTTAATAATAATTACTTGGAAAATGATAGTAGATTTTTGTAGTAGCCTAGTAGTTAAGGTATCGGCCTTCCATCCGGAAGGGCGGGGTTTGATTCCCAATACCACCAAAGACCCACCAAGTACATGCTTGTTAAATCTGTGGAATCGAAGGTTTTGTGATCAGTCATTGAGCAGTTACCATGGGTTCAATGGTCTGGAGAAAATTTCCTCCCCCTTCATATCAATGTCAAAATTGGGGAAGTGCATCCTTTGGTGGTGTCATCTATCAGAGGATTTAAAGAAAAGGAGCAAAGACATACTTTCACCTTTGTGATGCTCTGATTAAACGAAAAACACTCCCTATTGACTTAAATTCACATTGCCAAGGCTTAGCAAGCTTGGCTTGTCCAAGTGTCATAAGTAATAACAACATAACTATTTCAAATCTTTTTTACCAAGAAATATATCTCACAAGGTTATTTATTCAACTTCTACAATTTATACTTGATTTCGATGTAACATTAATCATAACTGTCAAATATTGCCACCCAACAATCATATTTTTCACGAAAAGCTAATAACATAAGAACCAAGAGTTTAAAGCAGGTTACAATCTATTACAAACATCCATGCCCAAAGAGAGAATTTAATCTATGAGTCACTGAACTAAGTCAGAGTGCTAGCAACTCAATTTTCAATTGGAAACCAAATATCATAAAATATTAAAAGAAATTTCCAGAGAACACAAATGACAAATAAAAAACAAAACTGAACATTTTACTCTCTAAATTGCAGCTATCTAAAAACTTGTAAATAACTTTCCTTTCTTTTTTCAAAATATAAAATTATATCCTCACAAAAACTGACCAGGGTTTTTTTCTCACAACAGAACTAATAAAGTTAAGACCATATTTTATAAAAATATGACAATTCGCAAAATATAGTTTAAGCAGATATTACTTTGAAAATCAGTATCAGAAAGAATCTAATGAATAAATAAGAATCCCATTTACATTTTGTACATATATTAGTTATTGAATTAATACTTTTCTGTTTTAGTATTATTTTCATGAACTTAATGAATTTCAGATTTTTGTTATTTACTTTTTTTTAAAAAATGGCCAATCATTTTAATTCATTTAACTTCTGTTAAGCAAAAACTGTTTTATTGCAGTTAATTGATAAATAATTAATTAGATTTAATGAGTTAAATTTTTCTTCTGGGCATTAACTAAAAGTTTTATACTTGATTAATAACAAAGAAAATACTTCAAAACTATAGTTTAAGAATGACAGGTGGTACATAATTAATAAAAGGATAACTTTTGCAATTACAAATTAACATAAGAGTTTTTTATTATATAAACTTTAAATAAAATAGCAAGAGTCAAAAATTCATATTTACTTTATTTTTCTCATATAGTTATAAAATTAAATTTGCTAATTTCTTATCAAAATGTATAAATTAAAAAAGAGAAAGGGAAAAAAAGATGCTAATATTTTGAAATACATTTTTTCATGGAATAAAAATTTTAATAAATTTATTGTATGTGTTTTAAAAAATTAAATTTTATGAATTCTGTGAATGATTATCTAAGCATTTAAAATCTTCATAGTCTTTAATTTAAAAATTCTAATGTTTAATTATTCATTTATTATATTTAATATTTACTTATTATGTTGAAAATGTATTTAATTTAAAATGTGATAACTTAAGAACACAAGAAAAGTGTTCCAAATTAACATTTACAACCTTTTTACATTTGTGAAAACTCCCAATTAATTTATTTATGTATACATAAATAACCATTGTTATCAAACTTTTCTAAATAAATAACAGCATAAAAACTATTGTTTCCTTTTGCTCATAATACATGTAAATAATTAGTTTCAGATTAGAATCATTTTGCAAATAAGAGCTTATTAAATTTTGATATGATGTTATATTTAAATTCTTATTTTTTTCAGTTACTTTTTGTAGCTAATATATTCACAGTAATTCATGTGTAACTAAAAGAACACAATTCACAGGTTGAGAACTGCTATTATAAGCCTATCAGTTTTAATTTTTTACTAACCCAATACAGAATTTTTACTTATTTTAGAAGCCTAAGCAATTATGTGAAAAATAATTTATTTTTAAAATGTACAAAGGCTTCTTGTAAATATGTAATATTGCTTTTAGATGACATGGAAGATTTCTAACAATATTCTTATTTTTAAACAAAAAAATTTTAATATATGCAAAAGTATACAAACAAATAAAATTTCAATTAATTTTAAATTAATATAATTTAAATATTGTACATTCTTTATGTTTATAGAATACTCTTTAGAGTTCAAACAAAGTGATTTCTATAATCTAAATATTTTATAGTTGCACCTAATAAAATTACATAAAAACACACTGAGATCAAATCTGATAGTTAAATTTAATGGAATTATGGATGCCTGGCTAACATTCTTTTCAAAATTATGCAAGTTTTTTTATAATTTCCCATTGCAATAAAAATTAACAAAATATAAAGAATTTAGTATAGAATTATGACTGCTCTTATGGTTTGGGTTTGTTTGTTGCTCAACAGTCATTTTTTTGCACACAAAGGCTAATTAAACTGTGTGTGTTTAAAGTGGATTCCGAACCACTACAAACATCTATGCCCAAGGTGTGATTCGAACCCACGAACTGTTGAACCGAAGGCAAGAGCGCTAACCATTCGGCTACCAGTTCATCATGACTGCTCTTATTTAGGTCATAATCAAAAGTAGTAAGTCCTAACTGAAGTTAATTTAATAGATAAGCTACATTCTTCATTTAATTATACCTTGAAAAAATCACTTTTTTCTTATTACTTAAAAAGATTTCTTTGCTCTAGAAAGAATCAAAACCATTACAAATTAGCATTTTCATACTATTTAAAAAACAAATTTTCTCTCAAAGCAACAAACAGTATAACCCAAGTTAAAATTCAGACTATTAATAAAAAAATATTGTAACAATTACTTCACTACCAGCAAATTTGGAAGAATATTTAGAAGTCTTAGCTTTTAAGAGGACCCTGAATAAGTATTCAGTATAAATCTAAACTGAAAAAAGTCAAACTTAAATAAGCCCTTTAATGAAAAAATTAGAATTAATAAAAATTTTCTTAAAATACATGTAGAGTTCATATGATCTGGAAATTAACATATTATATGAACTTTGCATGTATTTTTAGAATATTTCTTAAAACAAGTCAAATTGATAAAAAAATGCAAAATTTGCATGAATAAAAGAGAGATCAAAGCATACAATAAGCAAAAGATTATTTTATTCATGTTCAATGAAATGTTTTTTCATCAATCTATTTTGTCAGATATTGATTAGAAAGAGTGCAGGTAAATTATTATGGAGAGCAAAATCATTGACAAAAGCATACCTGTAAAATATTGATTGACAAAGAATTAACATCAGTCTCTTTTGCTGTCTTTATAGTAATTTTAATCATATATAAAAGTTTCCAAAGCAAGTGAACTCAAGAAACAAATTACAAATAACCCTTAACTTAATTGCAAACTATAGAAAAACTCTTTTAACTAAAATGAATTTGCAAATTAGTGTAAAAAACATGTTTTGGTTAACATCACTTTTCAATCAACACTTACTTTTGGGAAGCATTTAAAACAATGTGTTTACACAATATTTTAAACAATGTTGCTAAAATCACAATTAATATACATACTAATTTTTCTTTTAAATTTCTTTTTCAAAAATTTGCTTCCCAGATGTAGAGAATAAAAAATGAATATTCAAGCAATGATCAGTATTAACTAACCAGCATCTTAACTTTACTGAGAAGTGCTGTCACCAATCATAGGCAAAATTTTAAAGAGAAGTCAATAAATGTGTTTAATTTTTAATATTTAAACTCAATATACATATTTTGTACTTTTCTTTATGTTTTCAATAAATATAATTTTATAAAAAATAATTCTAATAAATTTTTTAGCATACTATTAAATTTGTATTTATTTGTGGCTTGAGAGAAATTTCAAATTTTGAAAAATGGCTCAAATTATCAAGGAGCTTGGGTACCTCTGGAGTAGAGCATCATTCTCATTATTGGAAGATTGTGAGTTTAATCTCGACTTAATCAAAAATCTGTTATGCTCACTAAAGGTCACAAGGGCTTAAGTGACCATCACAGTGAGTTAAATATGTTATGGTTGCAATGTCCTCCAAGTGAAATGATACCTTTGGGGACAGCGAGTCAAGTATGTGGGGTCTTCTGCTTGGTCCCTGCTTCTAAATTACAAAGACTTTGACCCAATTATTTCCACTTAACTGTTACAATCAAACTTAAGGCAAGATACAGGGAAGCATGCTGATACAAAAATTGTTTATTTACATAATTATTGTTAGTAAATTTAATATATTTTCCTAACATTAAGCTTACTCATATTAAATTTTTTTTTTGTTAATTGTATTTAATATAGTAAATAAGTAAAACAAAAAAATTACATTGGAAAAGCTTTTAAAAATTATAAAATTTAAAAAGCAAAACAATTGATTAAAAATGTTAAAAATATGTAATGAATTTTAAATCTGAGGTTTTAAAAACCTTTAAAAAGTTAACAAATTGAAAATATTCACTTTTAAACAATGCAAATTTTCATTTAATCAAAAACATTAACATTTAATATTTTACTATTTAATAATAAATAATTATTTAATGAGTAACTATATATGATAATTTTATATAGAACTAATAATCACATTAAAAAAACAACTACTTTGTCCAAATAATCTTTTTGCTAGCCCAACTAGACAGTCTTTCAAATCCTTTTCCATAAGTTTGATAGCTTCCAATGTATGGCAACCTTGTTTAATGGAATTTCTTTTAGTATCTTCAAATAATTTTAATTCTTCACCAGATGGTATTTTGTTGAATACCTATATTCAAAATATTTTTAATGAATAATTAATAAAAAATATAAGTCAAAAGAGGAAGATATATAGATTTAACATTTACTTAATGTTAACATTTAATTTACACATGAATTATCATTCAAAAAAAAGCTTTTAGCTATAACATGTTTTATTTACAAAACTAGGTATTTTATTGCTTTATTTGTACTCAAAAGCTCATTAGACTAGGACCTACAATTTAAAGTGGATTTAGAACTACTACAAACATGACTGATGTGAGAATCAAATCCATCAACTATTGAGCCAAAGGTGAAACACTAACCATTCAGTCTTTTAATAAAACTAAATCTCAATATCTTAAGCATATTAAACAAAATATCCAACCAAGAGTATTCTTATTTTAATGTTTTGTAAATTATTCTTTACAAAATTCATTCTATCTAAGCATATTTTATGAATAAATTGACAAATTGCTAGAATAAAGAAAACAGTCTAACTACAAAATTTAGAGAAAAATGGAGAAAGAATTTTCTTTCTCACACATAAAAATTCTTCAAATATAGTATGGTAGTCAAATACACTAATATGCAACCAAATAATTTTTAAGAATTATGTAGTTTTCAAACCATGTTTTCTCATAAAATTTGAATTTAAAGATCTGTTTATACAAATATCCTGGAGCAGAATTTTAATATCTATACTATAATGTCTGCCACTAGCTGAATAACTAGTAATATAAATTATTCTTAAGATAATTTTTTGTCATTTAATTTAAACCAAGACTTGATTTATTAAATCTCACAAAAATGAGGAAATAATTCAATTATTCTTTCCTCATAATAAGATTTATTGATCAAGTAATTAAATATTTATAAAATAAATCAATGACCTCACATATCATTCCATGAGAATGACTAAAGTCTCTAGGAGGCAATACAAACTTTAAAAAATTGAAAGATAATTTTTAAGTAATACCATGCTTTGGTGAGTATTTTTTTAATCAGTAAGCACGTATGTAGGGTTTTAAGTCCAATTCATTCTCAAAATGTTCAGCATAAATACTCATCTTTAGTAAAAGTGGTCTATATCTTCAATAGTGATATTTAAGGTTGAATTGAATTGTAAATTTTAAAATGCAAATTAATATTTAAACAATAATATTCACTATCAATATTACTAATTATAAATTATCATAACCATAAAATCTATGTAGATAATTTATTTATATACCTCCATCTGGGCCTTATTATTAAAAAGTATCCAATTAAGTAAATTTTAAAAATTTAATATACACATTAAATAAAAAAGCAGGATAATTTCAATATAAAGCCAACACAATTAAAAAAAACCTCATGAGCTGACAGAAGTCTAACACCTTCACATTGATGAAATACAGGATAGTGCTTAGAGTCTATTTCATCTCGTCGGTAAACATCTCCAATAACTAAAAAATGGTCTAATCCACATTTTATCAATTCATGTTGATGAGCTGATGTATGAGGACGTAAAAGGTGTTCCGAATTCAAATAATAAGAATCACTTTTACTTCTACTAGGATGATTTTTAGGCACTAATAAATAATCAAAGTTCTGCTCAACAGTAACAACTGGTGGTAGTCTATCATAAACAGAAAATAATGGTGTACCACGCCAATTTAAGTAACTTCCATACATATACCGTATAAGTCTTTGTTTAATCAAATTTAGAGGATGATTTTTTATATGGTGTAAATCACGCGAAACAAAGGATAAAATGTGGGATGTGACATTTGTGTATTCATCTCGTTTGTAGTTTTTGTTATTAAGCGATATGAAATCATTTTCTGGAAGAGCAGATGCATTAGAGAACTTTATAGTGGCATTTCTGTGAATTCTAAAAGCAGTAAGAGATACACAAATAATTGGCCTATTGGCTAATTTGCTAAAAGGTGATAGAAACATGAAGAATAATTCAGTAAATCACAATAAAGAGCAGACGACGATTTTTATTTAAAAAACTAGCACCAAAACATAATTGAAGTTGTAGTTGCTTAAAATTCGGTTTCATTGGTTTATCAAAGGACTTCTTAACAGTTAGTTTTTAAGCCCCGTCTGAATCAAGGTGCCTGGATATGATTATTTGCAAAAACATCTTAGCTGTTAGGGCTTGACAGACTGTCCGATTTACTTTTTATGTGAATTCGACGATATAACTGATAATGTTCCGTTCGCTTTGGCCTTTTTAAATTGATTCAATGCTAAATCTGAATTAACTTAACAATATGTTGAAACAGCGTTCGCTTTACCGGCACTCGAAATTTGATTTAAGAAATATGATTTTTTTAAAAAATTTATAGTTAAGTACGTTTATTAAACATTTACAGACTAAAATGGCATTAATTAAGATTGTAGTATTTCAAATGAGGAATACGAAACCAAAGAATGTTGTTGACAAACTTTATCTCAAACTTAATATAATTTTTTTAATGCTTATTGAATTCTTTTGTAAATATTTCTGTGTTATTATTTTTTTAATTTTGTTTCTCTTGTATTTATTCTGATCGCTTTCAGATATTTCAATGAACACTGACGAGAATATTTACTTAAGAATACAAGATGGACCTAAATCAGTTCGCCAAACTGATTTAAGATAAATCAATTCGAACTGATTTAAATCACAAATAGCCACTGCGGGAAAGCTCTGCCGAGACTAAACGCGTTTAAAAGAGCAGTGCGAACGCAATGTAAGCTCTTCTTCACTTGCTTGCGCCGGGGCTAACGGATTTAAGTGTGCTCCTGACGGCTTGGTTACTCCTGACAGGTATAACGATGTTAGGGGACCCCGATCTTTACCTAAGGGAGACTCCTGACAGAAAAGCTACGTCTTCTACATCACGTAGACATTCAACTTCTTCATTAGGTCCCAAAATTTTTAACTAGTACAGAAACAAATGGCTTAAAGCTAGAAACCTCACAACAAAATTTAGACCAGGACTCTTCACTTGATCTAGACTTTTTGACGTCGCAGCAAGGAATTCTGCGGATGATGACTTCGTTTGCTTGAAGATTATCTTGAGCTGCACGACAGAGACTGAAATTAAAGGAATTAGAGTTTGATTAATTATAAATCAGGAACATTTGACATTTTTTATGTAAAATTTATCTATATGTGTAAATAAATATGAGAATAATTTTTGAAAATTTATTGAAGCATTATATAAATTATTTGGACTATTATAATGATAATTTATTCTCGTACTAAATAATTTATACCCGTAGAAAAATAAATCAGTTATTAGCATCTGCAGAAGATTATAATGACATTTTTGCTTACAATATTATCAATATGGGAAAATAAATTATTCTTTTTTTAAAAAGTGCTGAAAACTATAATTTTGTACAATGAATTTTGAAAAATCCAGTACTCACACTATTCCGTGTGAAGAATCTTAATTTACTCCTGAAAATTGGATTCTGTTCATAGACAAGATTCCGTTCGTCCGTAAGTACACACCACAGTCCAGAGTAAGACTGTGGTGTATTATGTAAACAGTTATTCTGTTGCTCTCAGATAGTCTCAGCCCTCAGCCTTGTTGCGCATAAGTTAGGGATAATTTTCTGCACATGTAGCCGGCTCAAGATAATTCAATTGAGCGGAATAATTTATAAATCTTTGTTTACAATTTAAGATTTGAATGGCGTCTAGTAAAATGGAAGTTTTACGTTTATATAAATGTTTACTTAGAGAGGCTGGAAAGTTTTCTAGTTATATGTACAGGTAATATCTAATAAATGGTATCTTTTTTGTTGTTACTAATATTTTTGTTTTGTTTTCACATACATATATTTTATGTATATTATTCATATTCATTATATTTGTATATGTATATACACAAATAATAAGATATTTATAATATAGTATGAAGAAGTCCCCGAAGAACGCTTAAAATTATCTATATTTACATAAAAATGTAAAATATGAAAATAATAGTGATCATACTAACATTAATTTTGAATTATAATATTGTTTTATAACTTCTAAAAATAAAACCGGATTATTTTTTCAAAGCGAAAATTTAACATAAAATTTAATTTCTTAAAAAAAGAGAAGCTAGTAAAATAGTTTTACTAATAATATTTTAAAGGAATGAATAGTTAATGTTAAATGTTTTTTTTTTCACATGTAAATCTTATTAAAAGATTGAAAAGAATGTTTCTAATTTGCTAATAAAGAACACTGCAGTGAGGGAAATATATAATGTGTATTTAAGAATATCTTAACTTCCTGTAATCTAAATATTGCTTTATCTGAATTCAAAGAAATCTCTAATGCAATTTTTTTTGCTTGATCATCTCATAAAAATTCCTTAAGTTTTTAAAGCTTTATTCATATTTAAACTATTTAAGAATCATTTGTTGTATATATAAATTAGTAGTATTTTAATGCAATATTATTGTAATGTTTTTTTATCTTCTCAAACTCTTTAATTTATAGTGAAAATTGTATCATTTTTATATTTCATTACAATTTTTACTATTTTATTTTCAGTAAGAAACAATTTATTTTTATACTTAATTTACACTAGAAAATTTTCTCAATCATGTAATAGCCTTTGCAAAGCAACAATCTGCCTTTGAAATATGAAAGATGTTCAAAGTATACAAAATTACATCATTATGTATTGAGAAGAAAAAAAATTAATTTTGCTTGTTACAAATTTATTTAAAGCTAATATTTTCATTGTGTTTACGAATTTTATAATTTAGGTAGATAAATTAGATATTTTTTTATGAAAAATTATGTATTTTAAAAAATATAATAGCATTAATATTAACTTGCTTGTTTATTTGTTTTATGTTTAACATTGTTCTATTTTATATTTATTCAAAATATGGAAATTACTCACTTTAAGTTTCTACTCTATGTACATATACATTTTCCTAATTACTTAATAACTAATGCTTTGTTGTTTGCTAATTTATCTATATTTGTTAAACCAATATAACTTAGTATGTGGATCATAAATTTCTCTTTAACTTATATTCTTAGTTAACTATTTCAAAGTTTATAATTTCTACCTAACCATTATTTGTTATATAATTATAAAGGATTCAATAAAAAATACATATTTGATTATAAAAATAACATTACTATAAAATGCTTTTTTTATTTGTTTTATGGAAAGTTATTCCGCCTTAAAACATTTTGTTGTTATAATGGAGAAAAAAATTAATTTGGTATTATTGTTTCTATGTATCAAAAGTCATTATCTTTACAAGAAAGGAAATTAAGAATTTGTTTGAATTGTAAAATTTGTGTTATCAAAATTATTAGAAAATTATATTATTTTTCATTGATATTATATTTTTCATTAATTATTTTAATAAATTTATTTTAAAGAATTCAGAAACAAATTTCATAGTTTTTAAAACAGTTATAAATTTATTTCAATCTTTCTTGAATAATTTCTATAGTAAAATGTTCATATTACTAAAACCATTTCTAAAAAAACAATTATGATCCTTTTTATATTAATAAGCAATTACTACAAAAAGTTTTAAAAAGTTTAAAATTATTTTAGATTCTTGGAAGATATCAGATAAAGTATCTACTCTCTCTTTATTTTCAAAGTTTATAATGTCTTAAATTGGTACAGAAATATGAGTAAAATAACTGCTTATATCCTGATACAGTTTGAAATTATTGAATATTTTGTTACTTTTTCTTGTGTGATTTTGTTGCATTTTGATTAGCAATTTCTTGTTCTAATTAAAATTTGTTAATTTTTTACATTTAGGACATATTCAGTGCGCCGTATTAAAGATGCTTTCCGAGAAAATCAAAATAATTGCAATAAGGAAGAAATAACTGATTTGATTGCTTATGGTAAAAGCAATTTAGAAATCATAAAAAGACAGGTAAGATAATTTTAATGTTAATATTAAGCTTTTTCATTTTACTCTTTAATTAGTTTATACATTATAAGAAAATGATCAATTTTCATATTTTTTATCATCTAGAATTGGCTTAAACTTTCAAATCAGGAAATCATTATATTTGTAATATTTTTTTTTTATCCTACGCCAGACCTTGGTTTTTCAACCATCAGTCTCTGTCGGGCAGCCCAATACAATCTTGAAGTAAATCAAAAATCATCTTCCGCAGAATTTCTAATTGCGATATCCGAAAGTTCAGGGCTAGAGTAAAGGTGGTCACCAGTCATGTCCACTGGTCCACAAAAAGGGCAGATCGGAAAGTCCTTCAAAACCAAATGGTGAAGGTGTTTTTGCAGATAATCATGCCCAGTTTTAAGGCGAAAATTTGCCACTCCCACTGCTCTGTGGAGGTTGCACAGAAGAGGTTTTGTTAGTAAGGAAGCCCATGCTTTCCCTTTTGTACACATCTTGTAAACATTTCTATGATAGGAGATTGTATTTGACTTAATAAGCCTTTTAACAGTATGGTACTCCAAAGCTGGAGAAGGCTGTAGATCTGAGCCAGCCTTTGCCAATTTGACAGCTGCATCATTTCCCGCGATACCACAGTGGCTGTGTATCCATTGTAGCACAATTTGACGTCCCTTTTCTAGTAGAGAACTAATTGCCATTTGACAGAGATAAACAGACCTAATACTGCTAAGAGCAATTGAAGAGAGAGACTTGATGATGGCCTGAGAGTCTACAAAAAATACTATGTTGTTCTCATTACCCTTTCTGATTTCTTCAAGTGCTAATTGCACAGTGGTCACTTTACCATTGTAGCTGTTATACTATTTCCCAACAGCCTGGCAAAGCCTGAAAATATTTGTAATATATATGTATGTATTTGCAAAATATGTAATTACTTATTTTGCTTTATTATTTATGGTTAACAGACTATGTGAGAGTCAGTAAATTATTTACAGCTCTGTAGTAGTGTAAAATGTAAATTTATATCATAATTCTTTAGATTTTTGTTTGCTTTTTAGAGTGTAATTAAAAACTATTTTTTTCTGATATCGAAAATTTTAAAGTACATTATTTTTTATATAAACTATAAAATATTAATGTCTTGTGCTAATTTTGTTTGTATTTAAAATTCAGGATTGTTTCTTTGAATGTCATATAACTATTAAAAAAAAAGTTCAGTTTCTCATTCTTTTTGTTAAGAACATTCACTTAAAAAGTTCCTTCTGGAGCCAGTTTGAAGAATAATTTAATCCATTGTGTGAAGTGAGCATTTTAAATTTCATAACTTTGTAGGTTAAGCAATTATGAGTTATAGGTAAACTGTCAAATTATTATTATAATCATTATCTTTAGTCAAAGCACTCTGCTGTCTGTTCCGACAGTTCGTGGGTTCGAATCTCACCTTGGGCATGGATGTTTGCAGTGGTTCAGAATCCACTTTAAACAGTAGGTCCCAGTTTAATTAGCCCTCGTGTGCAAAAAATGACCGTTGAGCGACAAACAAAACAAACTGCAGTCTGTTCCGAAGGGTAATGATTTTATCCGATTTTCATGGTTTCTCATTGATTTTACACAACATACATGATTGCTTTTAACTAAAACACCTTACATTAATAAAATTCAATCTATTATGAATATTTTCATATAAGATTTGCTAATGGAAGTAAATTTTTATAAGAATAAAAATTACAAAGTGTTGAAAAACTTCTGAAAATGTTATTTTTGTAAACATAGCTTCTCTTTGAAAAATTAGAGTTTTATAAATTTCTTGCAAATGGATTTTAAGAGTCTTTAAAAGTCCACAGGATTGCAAATCATATTTCCATGAAAATACATTTACTATAACACATTTTTAATAAAGCTATTTCATCAGTTGCTTCATGGAGTGCTTACTTAACTGAAAACCAATCTGCAAATTGAAACATTAGTTAACTAAGAAAATAATGTACATATTTACAAAATGGTCTATAGAAAACAAAGAATGTTGAAAGAACCCTCTGATACAAAAACTGATGATGGTTTGTAAAGTTTGATTCGTATAACAGTAAGGTTCGCTCAACTCCTTGAAACTTGTCGTTTGAAAAATTTTTAAGGCCCCTTAAAATTCCTGGAATTTTGAATTGATTCCTTGAAAATCGTGAATTACTCCTGGAATTTTTACTTGCCTTGATATGTTTGTTTTTTTGTTAGATTTTTTTTTTTTTTAAACTTTCAATGAAATTGTCTGAAAACCTATTTCAGAATTCTTGTTAATGTTACCACTAAATGCGGTATGACCAATATTAGATTGTTGTATTCATTGCTGTTGATTAAGATTCAGCTCAGCCACATTACAACTTTATTTTTCTGAGGGAATAAAATCTAAATATCAGAATTTTTGCATTTGTATGATGTTAGTATAAAATATGAATGTTAATAAATTGAATTTGTGTGTGTTTTTAAATTTTGAAATAAGGAAATTTTTCAACTGGTTTCAATGATTCTTCTGATGATTAGTTGATATTTATCATCTGGTATATTCATTATTTTGATATTTGAAATTGTGAACAATCAGGATTTTGAAACCTGGATACTATGTAAAGTGACTTAATTTAGTGTGCAGCATTTGGTGCAAAAATTGTAAATCATAACAAACTCATACTGGCTCGTAGGATTTTACTTAAAAAAAATAATAAAGCATATTTTTATATAAGTGTAGATGTTAATAATGAGCAACACTCCAAAAAATGTTTTCTTTTTTGTTTCATTTTAGCTATATTTATAAAATTATTGAAGATTTGATACAAGATCTTCCTATTTTCTTTCCAAGAACTTTTACTTTTAATCTTCACCTATTTTTCTAATTGCTTTTTTATTTCTGTATTCTTTTAATTTCTTTTATCAATTATTTATTTCACTTTTGTCATTGTTCAGTGTAGCTGTTGTGGTGAGGTAATTCTTTTGTCATTTCTCAAAAACTAGTATGAAAACAATATGGTAACTTAAGATTTCTTTATTTTTTTGTGATCATGTATTTTTCTCTTTTTATTTTTAGAATAGCTTGATTAATATTATCCTTTAGACATATTTAAAAATTGTAGTTTAAAATTATATTGAGAATATTTGTGAAGTAAATGAGAAAGTAAAATGAAGATTAAAAATGGAGAAAATAGCTTTTGTAATTATTAAGATCTGTTGATATTAAAAAATTTTTTTTTAAATTTTGAAACCTCTTTTAAAAGTTAAAGTTGATCAAATTATTTTACACTGGACTGTTATCTTCTTACTAATGAGTTCAATGATCAAACATTTCAAAATTCTTCTTTTAATAATGATTTTGGATTAGTTATTAATATATTTTAATATAATTTGTTGTAATTTCTTCAACAATTGAAATTTTTATGAACTTGTAAAACAATACTGATTTTTTACATTTATTCTTTATATATGCTGCAAACATTCTTAACTCTTAACCTAAATGTTATGCTTGAAAAGAATGTAATTTGCTACTCTCCTATTGCCACCCAACTTATCTAGTGGTGAGCGTGCCTGACTGCGGATAAGGAGGTCCTGGGTTCGAATCCCGGTTTGGGCATGGATGTACTTTCTCTATCTATCCTGTCTTTGTCCTTTCCTTGTATGAATGGTTGCCTACCCTATAAACGGGTTCCTATTGCATGTGTGTAGGGCAAAGTCGTACTTTCACCTTCGTAGTGCCCTGATTAAAACAAAAGATGCTCCCAATTAACTTAAATTCGCATAGCCAAGGCATAGCGAACTTGGCTTGTCCAAGTGTCATTAGTAACAACAACTCTCCTATTAAATGATAAAATCTTTATTTCTTAATTAATATTCTTAATATACAGTAAAGGTGAGAGGAAACTGAAATCTTCATTTTTTTATTACTATTTTTTAAAACATTTTCCAATTAATGAAAGGATATAAAGTTTCATATTGCTAATTCAATTGCAGCTTTTTGATTATTATATTCATTAACTAGTATCAGCTGTGATTTATGAATGCAGATATTTTTGTCTTGATTTTATTAATTCTATTTTTATTATTTTTAATTTCTCTTAAATCTGAAAAAGTAAGGGTACTAATTAATTTATTTTTATGCTATTCATAGTATAAATTGTGTTACAATTATTGCAAATGTTTTATAAATTTCAGTTTTCAAGCAAAAATATATATTACTATTTTTTCAAAGTGAGGAAGTGTTTTCAATTTTATTATTCAATAATATTTTTAACTTTTACTATATTCCTTCACATCCAGCAATATACTAATGACTCAGTTGGTGGCAATTTTATATATTAATTTCAGTTATTAACTAATTTAATGAATAATGGTCATGAAATTGAGGAAATTTTAATGTAATTTTTTTTTCCAATATAAAACTTACTAACAATATTTGTGTTGATTTTATGCTTTGTGTCATCCTTTTTGTATTATATATATATTTAGAATCTATTAAAGATTTCTATACTTTCTATTTTTCCCTTGAAGTTGTTTTGTATACTTTACAAATAATTATTAAACTAGTGTTAATTTTTGTGCAAAGTCCTCTGTAATTATTAAAAAGTGCTCTTTATTTTTTAGGTTGTAATTAGTCAGCTGTATCGAGAACCTGAAAATGTTCTTGAAAAGTACTTAAAAGAGGGGAAAAAATGATATTATAGTTAATTTTGTTACTATTTTTACGAAACACCGTTCCTCAGTTCCTCTTTTTAAAGACTGAACTTATTCTTTAATGAATTATTTCTTTGATTTATGTAGAAAGAGATAATTTAGTTCTGCTTTTTCAACAAATATTTTTATCACATCTGGTCTTCCTTGTGTTGCCTTAAAAATCATCTTTGTACATGTATATAGTGTATTCAAGTGAATATATAATGTATATTTGTAAATGTAATTAAAGCTTTAATTTTTATGTGTTGCATTTTATTGAATAATTATTGTATTTTTGTGCAAAAATTATACAATATTGTATTTCTTCTTCTTCTTAAGGTTGGGTTTGCATGTCATTGGCACCTCTGCTTTAATCAGCATTTTGTACCATTAACTCCAAATCCAATGTTTCCTAGTTCCAGTTACTCGAGTCATCCACTTTATTAATAAAGTACGATACCTTTTTAATGGAGTCTAGGTGTAACTCTCTAGTATGGATAGTGCCTAAAGAAGTTAATCTAGGGAGGGCAAGAGCCTCGCATTCGTAAATGATATGCTTGGCCGTTTCCTCTTGCGTATGACATTTCCTGCAGATAGGGTCTTGCCGAAACAGTCCCATTTTATGGAGGTGTTTTCTGAAATAGTAGTGCCCAGTTATAAAGCCTACGATTAAACTATCTTCTGCCTAGAGCATCTAAGAATTTCAGAGCCAATCCTCGCTGATGATCCACAGATCATACTTTTAGCATGGGTTTGACCAGGAGTGTTGAGCCAAGCTTCATTCCTAGGACTAGACTGTAATGCTCACCATGTTGTCTGGGGAAGTACGGACACAAATAAAAGAAGTGAGTACCTTTTAGAATTCATACTAAACTACGGGTTAGATATTCTAAATGAGGGCAACGAACCAATTTTCATTACTTCCAATCGATCTGAAGTAATTGACATTACTATAGCGACAACGCTGATCAGTAAAAATATAAAAAATTGGAAAGTAGATGGCAGACCTTCTGGCTCAGATCATCAAAACATCCATTTTGAAATGCTCTCTAATGTGTGTCTGGATCGCATATTTAGAGACCCAGTTAGGACGGACTGGAAGAAATTCCAGGAGGAACTGATTGAGTTGGTTAAGCTCGGGAACAGACCTGTTAGTAAAACATTTTCATTTTATATGACGAATTTTTTAAACCCAGATATTATTTGAATTTATGCAATTAATTAATTTTTGACAATCAGTTTAATTAAAATTTTGATTAATTTTACTTTAAACTTTCTATTTCGAAATATTTATGTGCCAATTTTAGACATATGATAACTTGGCATTTTTTAACTAACACAATCAATTCTCAAGTACCTAATTAAATTTAAATTCCCGAAATCCTTATTCTTAATTTAAATATATATTTAATTTGCATAGTTGAAATTTCTCACTACAAGATAAGGAGACAATACCGATGGAGACATTATTTATTTTTTATGTCTTGAGTCATAATGTTAATTTAATAAGAAAATGTAACATATTGACACATTTTTGAAAAGCCCTGGTATGTTTAGCTTTCTGAAGTATAAAAGCTTCACTTTTGTCAGGCAGATGTGAATACTGCAGGCAAACACATCATCGTTCTATATATCGGGCATTGTATCAATTTTGTTTTGTATTCTGGGTTTCCATGCTGCTGGAAAAGAGGTAAAACTTGTCTAGATTCAACAAATTAAGATCGATGGGTTTTGTCATCGATGCATTTGTCGTGAGAGCATGTGATTTCTTTCACTATGGAGAAGAAAGAGAGGTACATAAATATATACTCTTCAAAGACATTTTACTTTTCCAAGCGATTCTTCTATTCAGATATAAAAATTATGCTAAAAGTCTTAATAAAATCAATTATTGAAATTCTGATAAATTATTAATTAAAATTATGCGAACACTTTTCTTATCAACAATAGTTAGTAGAATCATTTTTTAATCTTTTGAGTTCGGCTTCACCGTTTCAAAAACTGTTCCTACAACGGGACGAGAAGACATTTCCTACCCCCTGACAGAAAGGAGGGGTTCGCTATCACCCCACTGGCAGATTTCACCATGACGAATCTTTGTCTTTTGAGGGTGATATCCCGCGCTAGGTTTGCTCTACTTTTGACGAAAATGTAACTGGGTTTACCATACTATACTTATCGATAAACAATAGACTTTTTTATATTCGTTGTTTAACATAATCAGATTAAAAAATATTACAAAACTTTTAAGATATGTACTTGTTTAAGAGAAACAAATTTAGTCTTTTTCGTAAGCTATGAGAATTTTCTGAAATTACTGTTTAAGATAATTAAATGATAAATTTCAAAATCTGGATCTCAAAAAAAAAATTGATTTTTAGCCAACAAAATACATGTTTAAGCCTTTTTTTTGTTAAGTTTTGTGACTTATGCATTCTTTAACTTTCGAAGGCACTAATAAAATTTGCATATCGATTCAATTTATTGAAATCGATTTAATTTTTTAGCACTGATAACTTATAATATTTTATTTAAAATTCTTTTTATTTATCTTATTAGTAACAAAAACATATTCATGTAATATAAAAATATGTTTTATTCAATTTGTTAAGATACATTTTTTAATTAAAGGTTTCCTATACTGAAGTTACAGTTTAAGTGAACTTTTTTTAATGTGAAATGTCAGTAAAAAATTTCCCAATAATCTTTCAACAAGACGAATAAAATTTGTACGTTAGTAATTTATTTGCACATACATAGCGGGATCACGGGAGAAATGAAATTTAATTCTTACTAAAAAATTTCTTTTCATGGCGCTCACGTAATTTATACCAAATTATATAATATACTTTTTAATTGCGCGTGTTGTGTGTGTTCCAAATCAATGAAAAACACACTAAGTAAAATATCAAATTTTATTTTATTTTGTATATATCAAATATACTATTTGGAATTAAATATAATGCTTTTCACTGTATATAGGAATTATTGCAAACATATTTTAATCGAAAATTATTTATAAAATTTCAATTTTATTATTATTTTTTATTTTGTATGCATCAAATATTACTTTAAATATGATACTTTTCATTGTATTTAAGAATTATTGCTTATATGTTTTAATCAGGAATTATTTATAAGATTTCTTTTATTTTTTTTCTTTAAAGATCAGAATTAAATAGCGAATTATCATAAAATGTAATCACAATAGTTTCATAAAATCTAGACATGTTTTCATCAAGAATTATTAATGCGGTATTTTACTTTTTATTATATCTTTTTCTTTGAATATTAGGACTTAATCGAAAAGCTTCATAAAATATATTCTCTCAAACTTGCATCGCATTTAATTATTGAAATAATTCTAGGTACTTGTTTTTGTCAATAAGAAGCACTAACTGCGACCAGTCACTTCCAGATTTTGAACCAAAAAAGGGAAATGGTGTCAAGTGACATATTTTTGCTCTCTGTGCTTTCTAAGCAATATTAACTGGGTAGATTTTGGTCCAAAAGCAACATATACATAAATCTTTTTAATGTGGTGGTCTTGCCATAGTCAAGTATCGAATCCATGGAACTCACGTGTTCTAAAGAAAGAAATCCGTAAAATTCTCAAGTACCCATTCCATTTCTTGCGCAGGCTAGAAACAGAAGTGCAGCGCTCATTTTTCATTGTTCAACTGTGGCCGGGATCGAGCTTGAGACATTCTATTCCAGAAAGCACCATATTTGACACCGCATAGTAGATTGCCTATAACCCCCGGTAGCTTTCATAAAATTTCTCTAAATACCTATTTGCGTTTTTTCTTTCTAAGGAAATATTTCATGGATAGTTTATCATAATCATATGTCATATGGGGCCGTGGTAGCCTAGTGGTTAGGGTATTGGCCTTTCATAGGGCGAGGTTCGATTCCCAATGCCGCCAAAGACCGACTGAGTACATGCGATATACGTGCTCGTTAAATCTGTGGAATCGAAAGTCCTGTGACCGGTCATTGAGCAGTTACCATGGGTGCAATGGGCTGGAGATAATTTCCTCTACCCTCAGATCATTGTCAAAATTGAAGGAGTGGATCCTCTGGTGGTGCCATTTATCGGAGGATTTAAAAAAGCATAAGACGTACTTTCACCTTCGTGGTGCTGTGAGAAAAAAGGAAGAAATATCTTCCGTTCGGAAGATATTGTACCGAGCTTCACAGGTTCGTGTTGATTGAGAGTTGAATAAAGCAACCACTTAATGAACACAAGACTTTTATTCGTAAGAACTTCACTAAATAAACGAAATTCCCGCTGTAACAGTCACAATTATACAGCTACAATTCGTCAGATATAATAAGAAACAGCTTCCAATCACAGGTCTCAAATACCTCAGACAGAGAACAACTAGCAGTCACAACTAATCGTCTTCACAAAAACTGACTCTACTCTATGTCGGGCTGCGGTATTTATACCTGACTTGGCGGAGAAATCTACCAATTTCGCCAAGGCTCTGGAAGCTTCTAGGCTATCTCGGAAAATATTGGTCCTAGAGCTTAGGTGATGGATGTTTCCAGAAGTATCGATTTCTCGCCAAGTCGCCAAAAATCTCGCCAACCGTCGCCAAGAATCTCGCCAACTGTCGCCAAGTCGCCAAATCATTAGGAAATCCGCTTTTAAACTACAACACGTCTAAATACCGCAATTTTTGCCCAAAATGTGAGAATTTCTGATCTGTCTGAGATATTTTAAGACAAATATAATCATTATTTACAAATTTGTAACATTGCCCCCTCTCAAGGACTGCACGTCCCGGGCAGTACAATCCCCTGATAGGAGGCCAAATTTAATATAAAAGAATTTACATTTCAAGAGGATACAGAGTACATTACATACACAAGCAACTAAAAATACAAGAAAATAGAAAAGATTAAAATTATCTATACTATTTACAAACAGACCATGGTCTACTGATTTTTACTCTACATTACGATAAGGAGCTAATCTATCATAATGTACTACCTTTGGTTTTGAAGCAGATGATTTTCTTATACGAACCACGACGTCGTTCAGTCTTTTTAGAACTGTGTAGGGACCTTCCCAGTTGGCTTGCAGCTTTGGAGAAAGTCCTTTACGTCGAATCGGGTTCCACAACCAAACTTTGTCACCTTCTTGAAATTCACGTCCTGTCGCTCTTGTGTCATACCTTGTCTTCATTCTTTCGGTCGTCAGGTTGATTCGGTCTCGAGCGAAGTTATGGACATCTTCAAGACGTGCCTGAAGGTCTCGAAGGTATTCCTCTGGCGATGAAGATGTATCCGGTGGACGACCAAACTGAAGATCACAAGGGAGACGAAGTTCGCGACCAAAGAGCATCTGTGAAGGAGTATATCCGGTAGTCTCATGGACAGCACTGCGATATGCAAGCAGAAACAGCGGTAGCTTCAAATCCCAATCTTGCTGATTTCTGGAAACCATAAGTGAGAGATTATTCAAGATGGTTCTGTTAAATCTCTCTACCATGCCGTCCGATTGTGGGTGTAGTGGCGTGGTCTGCGTCTTGTCCATTCCAAGAATTTGACACATTCCTTTAAACACAACAGAGGTGAAATTTGTCCCTTGATCAGAATGGATTTGTAAGGGTGTGCCGAATCTGGAAACCCATTGATGCACTAGAACCTCGGCTACTGTAGTCGCCTCTTGATCGGGAATTGCAAACGCTTCAGGCCACTTAGTAAAGTAGTCCATGACAACTAGTATGTATTTGTTGCCATTTGAGGATCGTGGTAAAGGACCCAAAATGTCCAATGCTATCCGCTCAAAAGGTGCTCCTACGTTGTACCGCTGCAACCTTCCTCGGCTACGTTTCTTCGGTCCTTTACGTGCCGCACAGTCATCACAAGATTGGCACCATTTCTCTACATCTTGTCTCGTTTTGCTCCAATAGAAGCGTTCTCGAACTTTCTGTAGAGTTTTCATTACTCCGAAGTGGCCTCCAGTTGAGCTATTGTGCAATTCTCTCAAAACATCTGAAATTCTTGATTTTGGAAGAACAAGCTGCCATTTGAAATTACGTCCATCATCGGACTCCCATTTCCTGTATAAGACACCATTTCTTATATGGAGTGAGTCCCAAAGAGCCCAATATTGCTTAGTAGCAGGACTGTAGGTGGAGATTTCCTGCCAACTTGGTCTCATACTAGAAGATTCTTTCAATTCAAGAATTGGATTTATATCTGGGTCTTCTTTTTGGGCTTCCCTAAGTCCTTTATCACTCCATGGGTCTGGTTTCGGTGGAGGTGAAACAGTAACTTGGCGTACCGAAGGATTTACTAACTGATAGTTCTTCTCTACTCTAGAACAATATCGGCAGCTTTCATTACACGGCTTCCTTGATAGTGCATCAGCATTTCCATGAAGAGTTCCTTTGCGATGACGTATTTCAAAGTCAAACTCCTGGAGTCGTTGAATCCATCTGGCTACCTGTCCTTCCGGATTTTTAAAATTTAAAAGCCAGGTTAAGGATGCGTGATCTGTCCGGAGCAAGAACTTTCTTCCATAGAGATAATGGTGGAAATGTTCTATGGTTTTAACAATTGCCAGCAATTCCTTCCTGGTTGTACAGTAATTCCGCTCTGGTTTCGATAGACATTTACTCCAATAAGCAATGACATATTCTTTATCATCAATTTCTTGCGACAAAACAGCTCCGATATTTTCGTTGCTGGCATCCGTATCTAAAATGAATAATTTTCCGGGCTGGGGATATGCAAGAATGGGTGAAGATGTCAACGCCTCCTTCAGTTGTTTAAAAGCTTTCTCACATTCATCTGTCCATAAAAATCTCTGTTTATTTTCTGTCAACTTGTGAAGGGGTCTGGCAATACTTGAAAAACCCTTAACAAATTTCCTGTAATACGTGCATAGTCCAAGAAAACTTCTTAATTGGTGGACATCTTTTGGACGACTCCATTCCTTAACTGCAGAGATCTTTTCAGGATCTGTTCTTACACCTTCAGCAGAGATAATGTGTCCCAGATAGCTTACTTCACGTCGGAATAAATTACATTTGCAAGGATTCAGCTTCAGGTTGGCCATTTTTAATTTTTCCAGCACCTTTCGGATGTTTCTTAAATGGTCTTCGAATGTGCACCCTACAATAATGATATCGTCCAAATATACCAAACACGCTTCGTAGGAAAGTCCTCGTAATACTGTCTCCATCAGGCGCTCAAACGTTGCAGGTGCATTGCAAAGCCCAAACGGCATAACCTTGAACTGCCAAAGTCCTTGTCCTGTGGTGAATGCAGTCTTTTCTCGATCCTCAGGATGTATCTCTACTTGCCAATAACCACTCTTGAGATCCAAAGTCGAAAACCATTGTTTTCCAGATAAAGCATCAAGTGTATCGTCAATCCTAGGAAGAGGGTAACTATCTTTTTTAGTGATGTTGTTTAACCGACGATAGTCAACGCAGAATCGAGTAGAACCATCTTTCTTCCGAACTAAAACAATAGGCGAAGCCCAAGGACTCTCTGATGGCTCAATAATGTCATTCTGCTGCATTTCCATCAGAAGATTATCCACCTCTTCCTGCTTAGCGAATGGCAATCTTCTCGGATGTTGTTTAATGGGTGGATGATTTCCTGTATTGATTCGGTGCTGCGTCAATTTGGTTCGCCCAACATCATCTGATTTCTTGGAAAAGAGATCTCCGAATTCTAATAATAGATTTCTTGCAGCATTCCTTTGTTTATCATCTAACTCTGCATTCTGAAGGAGTTCATTAATTAGAGTGTCAGGAGGCTCAGATAGTGTGGTTTGACAATTTCGGTTAATACAGGTCACTGGAGTGCAAGTCGCCAGCACTTCTCCTTCTTTTATTAGTTTTACCTTATTGCTTAGATTAGCAACTCTTACCGGGATTACATTTCGTGAAAGGTCAACGAGGGAAGAAGCCACTAGTACTCCTTTAACGCTATTGTCGGAATCTGGATATTCAGTCAATCCATAATGAAAATTATTATCTTCTGAAAGAGCTCCGGAAACTATTGTCTCAGTTCTTGGTGGTAATGTTATTTCACTCTTTGCAGTTATATGATGGACTGTTTTAATATCTGAATATTTCGTCTTAAAAATCGCTATGTCTTCAGAACATGAATGTAGTTCATTATTTTTAAAGTCTAACTTGAAATTGTTTTCTTTGAGGAAATCCAATCCGAGAATAAATTCGTCATTTATATCAGCGACATATGCCATATGATGGTACACGGCATTACCAAATGCAATGTTTAGATTGACTTTTCCATGCACTTTAATCTTATCACCTGTCACAGTTTGGAGGGTAATGCAGGGCGGCGTCCAGATGAGTTTCTCACCAAGTTTGCTAGCCAAATCTGTCCTAATGATAGTTACGTTGGCTCCAGTATCGATTATCATTCTGCAGGGAACTTCGTTGACATGTCCCATAACGAAAAGTCCGTTGTCGCCGCTACTTACGGAAGAAATATGAAACAATTTGAAATGGGGCTTCTGACTCTCTGGACATCTCCGCCCCGCGAGATGGCCACATATTAGTTTCCCTGCTGTGGTGGAAGATCATTTCCACCATCTTTTCGTTTCGGGCAGTCTCTCTGAACGTGTCCGACTGCACTGCAAGTCCAACACTGAATTTTCGTGTTTCTGCCACCTTTACTCATTTCTAAGTTACGGAATTTTCGCCGCAGATCTTCGATTTGCTTTCTGAGATCATAGTCCGTATCAGTAGTAGAGACGGCTCTGATTGAGTGCCGGTCTTTACGCGCGGCCTGCTGGGCAGCCTCTATCTTATGTGCGTAGACTAGGGCAGATCCAATATCTTTGACATCGGCGAGTCTAAGTGTTTTCTGTATTTCCGGATCCCTCACACTATCGATGAAGTGATGGAGAGCCAGATCTTGACGTGTCTCAGCTGGGCAGTCCGAAAATGCCAGATGGGAAAGTCGCTGAATATCGGCAGCCAATTCTTGCAGACTTTCACCCGCTTTTTGATAGCGGGACTTTAACTGTAGTCTGCTATATTCTTTAGTGCACTTATCTCCAAACCGCAGCTCAAGCGCACTCGATAGGGCTTGGAAATCGTGCCTCTGCTCCTCCGGAAGCATCTCGAGGATGTCAGCCGCGTCTCCTCTTAAAGAAGCCGCCAGGTGAAAAGCTTGGGCTCGGGGATTCCATCCATTAGCTTCCGCTACCATCATAAACTGGGTCTTGTATACTTGCCAGGATGATTTCCCATCAAATGTTGAGAGTTTAATATTGGCTAGGGAAGGCACAAATGCCACGTTGGGTTCTTCATGTTTGTTTGACATTTGCTTCTCCAAGCTTTCAATCTTCTTATTCATATTGTCTAATGCTTCTTCAACGTTTTCTTCTATCTCCAGAACTTTAGTTTCAACTGAAGTTACCTTATCTTCCATTGCATTCATCTTCTCCTGAATGATGTTGGAGAATTCTTCTTTAACACTTACAATGTCCTTCTTAAGTTCCTTTTTAAGTTCCTCCTGTCCAGATTTTATCTCTTTCATCATCTCGGTTTTAATCTCTTCTTGTCCAGCTTTCATCTCTTCTTGTCTAGCTTTCATCTCTTCTTGTCCAGCTTTCATCTCCTCCTGTCCAGATTTTATCTCTTTCATCATCTCGGTTTTAATCGCTTCTTGTCCAGCTTTCATCTCTTCTTGTCTAGCTTTCATCTCTTCTTGTCCAGCTTTCATCTCTTCTTGTCTAGCTTTCATCTCTTCTTGTCCAGCTTTCATCTCTTCTTGTCCAGCTTTCATCTCAGCTATCTGCTCCGCTAATTTTTCGAGAAGACTTTTCATTAAATCCATATCCATTTTTCTTGTGACACGCTGCATCAACTCTTCAACCCCGATTCTGACACCAGTTGTACCGAGCTTCACAGGTTCGTGTTGATTGAGAGTTGAATAAAGCAACCACTTAATGAACACAAGACTTTTATTCGTAAGAACTTCACTAAATAAACGAAATTCCCGCTGTAACAGTCACAATTATACAGCTACAATTCGTCAGATATAATAAGAAACAGCTTCCAATCACAGGTCTCAAATACCTCAGACAGAGAACAACTAGCAGTCACAACTAATCGTCTTCACTCACTGACTGTCTTCACAAAAACTGACTCTACTCTATGTCGGGCTGCGGTATTTATACCTGACTTGGCGGAGAAATCTACCAATTTCGCCAAGGCTCTGGAAGCTTCTAGGCTATCTCGGAAAATATTGGTCCTAGAGCTTAGGTGATGGATGTTTCCAGAAGTATCGATTTCTCGCCAAGTCGCCAAAAATCTCGCCAACCGTCGCCAAGTCGCCAAGAATCTCGCCAACTGTCGCCAAGTCGCCAAATCATTAGGAAATCCGCTTTTAAACTACAACACGTCTAAATACCGCAATTTTTGCCCAAAATGTGAGAATTTCTGATCTGTCTGAGATATTTTAAGACAAATATAATCATTATTTACAAATTTGTAACAATATTTAAAATTTGTATCTTATTCCTAAAAAAAAAAAATATTTCTTCTTAAGTTTATGTTTTTATTAGGTATTTGTAATTTTTCAGAAAGGAGTTTAGTAATAAAGAAACTTTTTAACATATTATTGCTCGAGGCTTAATGTTAACCTGCCTTTCGCTCCCATAATTTTTCAGTGTGACAAGAGAATATAAATATCATTTTTTAAAGGAAAAATTTATAATTTATTTAGTGCGATTTTAATATGACAAGACTGATAAGACATAAAAAAACTTGCATTGTCATCGTGAGTTTCGTAGCATCAATATCTGCTGACACTTAGTGTGGATATAGAATAAAGATAAATGTGGAGCAATAAAAATGATCTATATATACCTTTTTGTTTCATTTTTTCCTCCAAGACTTTGTTAATATTCGATTCGAGTTTCCGAGGAGATGTTAAAATACCTGAATTGACGTGAGATGCTGCGGAATATTTTTCTAATTTTCTTAGTAGAAGATTTTACGTAAAAAATGTTCTCTTGAACCGATTTTGACTATAATTCAATACATTTTAATGCTAATTATTCACAGTTCCTTGATTTATTGCAATTCGATTTTCCAAATTCCCCTCCTCAAAACTTCCTTTTCGGTGAAGCGATTGGTATGGGCTTTCGTTCACGTTATCTGAAGGTAGTGAGTTCAAATCCCGACGCAACTGAAAATCCGTTGTATTCTTTAATGGTGATTAAACCACGTTAAATATGAGGTGGTTGCAATGTCATCCATATGAAATGGTACCTCTGGAGGTGCCAGGTTAATTATGGCGGTCTTCTTTTAAATTACGATAACTCATCCAATATCGAGAAAACGATAGCACCCTACGAGTAATGACAACTTATATATGGGGCATCCCACTATATAAGTTGCCATCATTTCCACTCCTTGTAGTGCTGAAATGTGGAAATCCCAGTAGCAGCAGGACATTAGAAACAAAAGGTACTTTCTTTTTAGCATCCAATACAAGTTTTAAAATTAAACACACGAAATGATCTGTCATGTGTGTATATTTTCATATTGAACAGTATGCACTTTTGAGATTTCACAGCATATTTTTTCTCTTTTCTTGGTGCCACACTAATGGTATCTTCGTATAACTTTGCACTTGTTATATAAATGTATAGGAAAAAGTTTATCCACTTAAACCTCTTGAGTGCCATTTATAGGCCTGATAAGGTCAGTAACCTTACATAACACTGCTGCAGTTTTTCAGGCTCTGTTACCCAAACAAAAAGGATTATGAGGTGATTGCAAATTTGGTAAAGTGATGCTTTATGTTAACGAGTTGCCGACCGATTGGCTGAGTGGTTAGCGTTCCTGACTCCTGAGCTGTTGGTCCCGGGTTTGAATCCCGATTTGGGAATGGATGTTTATTTCCTTCTCTGTTCTCTCTGTCATTTCTTCTGTGATGTTGTATGAATGTGACCTGCCCTATAAACGGGTTTGTGGTGGTATGGCGCGGGCAACGCTACTAGCCTTATGACTTGGTTCACAGGTGACCACTGGGTAACGCCAAATGAGTATAAGTCTAACTTTTTTAACTATCAATTTCTACATTCACATCACTAGCAGAGCGGCAGAAAGTGACAATTTATGTTCTGATAGGAACCAGCCATTCATGTTTATCTAGAAAGAACATTTTTGCTGTAGAGTTTTATATGATTCACATAAAAATCCGCATTTATTTCTGTAGAATTTTTCAATAATAATTTGAAAAATTATCTAAATAATTATTATCTAAATGACGGGATGAGCCCCTTCTTTTTGATAATGTAACATTTTTTCATTCTAAAGAGTGAAAACAAGGAAACTTCAAAACCTTTCGCATTCACTGCTGATTACTTACTTTTTATAATTCTTAACAGACTTCTGTTCGATGTACTGAAACATTATATTAATATGAGTCCGCGAGAATGAATATAAAAGCCGAAAACCATTGTGAAACATTAAAGCTTTTTTTTTTAATGCTTTTAAGAAATTTGATTTTTTATAAATTATTTTTCGAAACAATAAGAGTCATGAGCAACTTCATAATTTGATTTCATTATCTTTTCTTGTCAAAATATGTAACTCCAGCTTCATTAAGAGCGAGAAATATTTGAAAGTAAATAAACCTAGTTTTGTGTTGCATTACTTATAGTTTGGAAGTGCGAAAGTTATAGATTGTGAAAGAAAAGTATTTCTTGATTTTCGTAGATTTCATCAAAGTCCAGTCTACTGAAGATGTTCTGTGAAAAAAATCTATTGACTATAATGTTTTTCTGCTGCTATGAAGAAGTTATAAATTTAATCACAAAATTAATAGGCATATGAAGAAACAAAATTCAATTCACTCACCAATCGGTAAAGATTGCGTCGTCCTGACTCGAATTATCTGTATTTAATGTTCCTATTTTGGACGCTGTAATGTGAATCAAGACATATAGATTAATTTAAAGCAAATATATCCACTTCTACGTCTAAATATTAAAAACAAAAATTTAACTATCATATTCTATTGACCTACAGTTGCTATGAGCAAACATGAAAGCATTTACTTCAAAGGCTATGGTTCTATCACCAGTTCATCTAAGCCTTAAGATTTCTTTTAAGAGAACTTGCTTTAAGATTCCGTTGTGGGGAGTATATTAAGAACTGTTAAAAGATATTTTATGATACTTATTTAATTTTGACTTTATTTAAAAGATTATTTAAAAGCGCAACCATAATTTAAAATTCACTATTTGTAAAAGAGACTAAAACTAACCTTTTATTTCGAAAACTAAATCTCTATAGTGATTACAATTTTTAATTATTTCTGATAGAATAGCAATAAGTTGAATCAAGTAATGTTATCAAAATTCCGAAACGTAAAAGTTGATGTTTGATTTCAAGAAGTCTAACTCCATAATATTTCAATAATATACTTTAATTTTTCATTATTAGTAGCTCAAAATTAGAAATTTACATTTGAATCATTAATTATATCAAACTATTTTCTTTATTTTTTGTATAATTGTTAATTATAATGCTATAGAAAAGTACAAACTGCTTAAAAAATTTAGCAAAGTTCTTTTTTGGGGGGAAGGAGATAAAGGAAGATAATTCTCAAACTTAAAAAATGGTTCATTAGAGTAGAATATGCTTCATCATGATTATAAATCTTGAAAAATTACTTGAAAGTAAGTAAGAAAAAAAAATCCAAAGATCCTGGAAATTTGGATGTATTTTTCTCTTTAATTTAATCTAATTGCAAAACATTTATCATTAAAATTGTTTGCATAAGAAGTTTCCTGTATTATTTTTAATCAAAAAACTAAATCGAAAGTTTTATAGATTCTTTATATTATTTATTTAATCAAAACAATAAATAATCAACGAGATATTCCGCAAATTATTTATATTTTAAAATTTGAGGAATTTTACATTTGGAATTAATTTATTTTCAGTAACTTCTTTATTATTCTATCCATTAAGGTAATTGGACTAAACAAGATTGCTTAACTGTTTTCTGTGTAATCTTGCTTGGTCATCACTAATTTATATGAAAATAAGAGGCGTGTAACCTTTTCGTGGTGCACTTAGTTAACACTAAATATACTACAGCTTTGCCGCCATCTTCTGTCTTCTTTTTTAATGATGGATTCTCAAATAAAAATAATACAAACTGTCCTGCAAAGGACAACCAACGTTTCAAAATTCACCAATAAGATTCTGATGTAATAACTCAAGAAAAACGAACATAACTTGAGATTATCTTGAGGGTACACGATATTGATGTTTTCATGATGTCGAAACAAACAGTGTTTTTGATGATTTAGTTAGATTTGACTGGTTATTGCTTGAAACTATTACCTAAATCCAGGCTTAATGCTATTGGTATTTTAGTTCTTCTTCTTAGAGTTGGGTTTGTATTATATTAAGCACCTCTGCTTTTATCAGCATTTTGTACCATTAACTCCAAACCCAATGTTGCCTAGTTTCAGTTGCTCCGGTCACCCACTTTATTAATGAAGTCCGATAACCCTTTAATGGAGTCTAGGTGTAACCCTCAAGTATGGATGATGCCTAAAGAAGTTAATCTAGGGAGGGCAAGAGTCTCGCATTCGTAAATGATATGCTTTGCCATTTCCTCTTGCGTATGACATTTCCTGTCATGTCCGTATGACAGATAGAGTCTTGCTGAAACAGTCCCATCTGGTCTGAGAGTCAGTCATACTAGCGATAACTTCCTGACTTTCACCAGAGGAAGATGGTGTGGAGGTCATTTCTACCTCCTGTGAAGGATTCATTGCTGCCCCTTTACTAAATTGCCTCTGAGTTCCCTTGTCTTTTTCAGCAAGGTCTACTTCAGAGGCTTCACCTGCAAATACAGAAAGGTTAGTTGTTTCTTGTGCCTTTTCAGCCACAAGATAACAATTAATAAGCTCAGGTAATATAACAGTCCATCCAGCATTGCCTGAGTTACTGGGCAAGGCAAAAAAGCTCTAGAAGTTCGCCAGGCAACTAGAGGCTCCGTTAAGACACCATTACCGCGGTGCCAAATAACCCTAGGCACGGATCGCATAACACCAGGGTTTACGGGAGCTGGTTCGCGGTCTCTGATTCTATATTCAAGGCTATCCTGTCATTCCTACGGGACGTTCGGCGATCCACCACCTGCCGACGTGCCTGGTCGCTGATCAGGCCCCAGGTATTTTAGTTAGCATTAAGAATACTTTTAACTTCTATGTTTGAAATCATTAGATTTTTCGTCCTATAGTGGAGCTGAGATGGTTTGAGTTGATATCTGCATTCATGAAAAGCATTTAAACATTTTTGGCTGTTACATCTCACCTGATAATACTCAGTTAAGATTTGATAACGTCCAATTTTCAAATAAGAAAATTTTATCTGGAGATTTCAGTGCTAATAGTCTACGTTGGAATTATGCTGACACAAACAATGCAGGAAGAGCTATGGAGGAGTCCTTGAATTCCAGTACTCTTGAATTGGTCTGTAAAAGTTCCAACACTCTTTCTTATCTTCAGTATAACGGAAACAATACTAATTCTGATTTGATTTTAGCTACATGCGATGTTGCAGATGAAACGAGCAGGGAAATAATTTATGATTCTGTCTCTGGACACCGTATTATTGCTATTTCATTCTGTGAAAGAAGAAAGCCTCTAAGCAAAAGAGTTTTTTCAGGAATAGGTAGAAATTTAAAAAAAGCCAATTGAAAAGAATGACAGGATAATTTGGAGGTTGTTTTAGTAGTCCAAAAGATTATAGAGAAAGAAATTTAGATACCTTCTTGTCATATTTTTGTAAAACGATATTTTAGTGGTCAATCATTGGATACCTAGAGGTAAACAATACAAATATAAACCTTTTCGGAATGAGGAACTTATTCAGTTAAAATAAGTACCAGCACAGGTTCATTATAAAGCTGAAAAATCTTGAAAATATCAGAAATTAGAGAGCTATCCTCTATAAAGAAATTAATTTAGCAAGGAGTAAAGGTTTTAATATTTTCATAAATAACATTGACAACCGTAAAGATGGAGCAAAGGTTTTTAAATTTGTAAATAAACGTAAATACATGACAACCCCCTTCTCCAAGGATACCAATCAATTTTAAAAGAAAATCTTTAACATGTGTCAAGGTAATTTCTAATACTTTTATGACTTATTATGCTTCCTATTATCAGCGTTTGAACCGTGAAAGGAAATTTTTAATTGAGACTGACTTTTTAGAACTAAAGGAAGCTATTGATTCTCTAAAAATGAAAAAAAAACTCAGCCCGGATAATATACATCCAAAGTTCGTTAAATATCTGGGATATAATGTTCAAATGTGTGTCTTGTATCTATTTTTAGTTGGAACTCGTATGTTGCACAAATTATTGGGCTGTGGAAAAAAAAAAGTCATTGTAATCCCTATACTAAACAAGGATACACCTGTAGATAATATTGAAAGCTATCGACTTATTTCATCGATTAGTATTTTGTCAAAGATCGTGGAAAAGATGGTAATTTCTAAACTAACTTGATTTCTGGAGAGTACTGGTATTTTTATCTCCTAACAAGCTGGTTTCCAACAGTATCACTCCACAGCCCAATAGATTTCTTATTTAGCAAAGCTATTAAAGATTCGTTGGACAAACGTTTATCTGTCGTAGTAACTTTTATCGATTTTGTATCAGATTATAAAAAAGTATGGTGACTGCGCACCATTCAAAAATTACAGAACTTGGGAATTTACGGCAGCATCTTTTTATGGATTAAAAATTTTTTATCACAGCATTTTTCTGCTGTTAAATATGGCTGTATTGTTTCTAATTTTAAGCAGACTGTGACTAGCCATTCACAGAGAACGATTTTATCAGCCTAATTCTTTTTAATGTTTCTATTAATGATCTACTGAACGCTTTGACACCATGGGTAGATTCAGCTCTTTTTGCTGACAACCTAGTTATCTATAGAAGTGCTTCAAAAGAGAAACAGGAAGGTTTAAATAAAACTCTTAACAGTGCTTTGAGAGAGCTGGAAATGGTATGATGGTAAACCAGAATAAGAGTAATTGTCAGTTTTTCACTCTGAATAGACAGCCTTTTACTCCGAATTTGATATTAAGGGTGTAGATATTCAGCATAATGATTCAACTAAATACTTGGGTTGCATTTCCCACTCTCGCTTAAACTGAAAAAATCACATGAAACACTTGAAGAATAAAACCTTGAGAAGAGACTCTCTGTCTTAAAATACCAGGCTGGTTCAAGATGAGGTGTAACAGAGAGACATTAATAATTACTTACAAATAATTTGTACAATCAACTATTGGGTACTGGAGAAATCCTCATTATGAATCCAGAGAATGTGACTCGGAACCTAGAATTTTTCCAGAACAAAGAGATGCGAATAATTACTGGAGCAGTAAGAACAATACCCATTCTTGCGATGCAGCTCTTAACAAGTCTGGAATCTATTCATGATTCTATTAAGAGAAAAGCGATACTATTATATCAGAAACTCATTTAATTGTCTGACAACTCTTTTTGAAGGAACTATGATAACGTTTTTAGAAATCTTAAAATTAAAATTGGCTTTCTCTAAGCTGCTCAGAGAGAATCTGATTCTTTGAATTTGAGCAGAAATTGCATACTTTCACCTCCTCCCGCTTGTCTATAGGAGTTTTTTAATTTAAATAAAATCTTGATCTCCTACAAAAAGTTGCTAACAATGAAATGAGTGATTCACAGTTAAGATCTTTTGCAATGGAGACTATTGAGGTTCACTATCCTGAAAATGAATGGTTGCTTGTCTACACTGATGGTTCTATGTTGGAGAGAACACATGGCACTACAGCAGGTTTCCATTGTGAGTTTTTTAGTTTTTACTTGCCAACTGGACATTTTACTACCACCTTCGATGAATGAAATAGAAGCTATTGCCGTGGATATTCAACAACTGTCGATTCGCGATCATTCTTTTGTAAGAGCTGTGATATTATCAGATTCATAAAGTGTGCTTCAATCCCTTTTGAATAATAAACTATGTCTCAAAGAATTTTAGAATGTAGACCCTTGCTTAATGCTCAAGCACACAGTATTTCATTCCAATGGATTCCTACCCATTGTAGAATTATGGTCAATGAAAAATTTAATACATTGACTAAGAAGAGAGCTTTGATAGAACAATGTTTAAATTGTTCTCTTTCTTTTCACACAACTAAATTGTTTATTAACCTGACCTTTTGAAAAGTTCTTAAATAAGGCTTGATCGAACGCACAAGGAATAAGAGATGGAAGATTCTGGGAGAGAAGAGATTTGTTTCCAGTTTTACAAGAAAGACTGCAATGTCTCTATTTAGAGTGTAGACTGGACATGAATGCCTAAAGGATCATCTCTATATAATTAGAGTGGTGTATTCTCCAAACTGTGCTTTGTTTGAATCTAACCAATCAATGATTTAAATTATTGTGCTATACTTTCTCAATATGAGAACACTGGCAAGAAGTATTCAAGAGTCAGTGAACTAATGGTTTAAGAGCTAATTTGTAAAATAAATAAGATATGGAGATTAGATAAACTCAGAGCTGAAGATGAACTTTCTTACATGTTTCATGCACATTACAAAAGCTAAATAAAAAGTATAATTGAGAAAATGTAGCATTGGAATGAATTTGTGTGTATGTGTGAAAGCCCTACTTATACTATATCTTCATAAAATATATATTATCTAAAATTTTGAAGAATATATTATATTTTTAAAATTTTTCAACATTATTTTTATTAAATTTAAAATTTTTTAAATTCTTGCTCTTTATATTTAATTTTAATCATATCATTAAAATTAAAACATTATACATATTACTATTTTATGCAAGCTTCACGATTTAAGAAATTTTATATTGTAATTTACTATAATTGGCTTACGGCATATTTCATCCTTCTTTCACTTTGCATGGAATTTTCCTAATTTAAAAATAAAAAATATTTTCTTTTGTGAGTTTTTAGATGTTTTTCATAAATTTTGTATATTCTTAAAATTATAACCTTTCCTTTGCTATCATTAATAATGAGATTTTCGATCACGACATTTTAATTTGCTACTAAGAAAAAAATATTCTCAATGAATATATTATGAAAATATTTTAATAAATAATATATATATATATATATATATATATATATATATATATATATATATATATATATATATATATATATATATATATATTAGATTGAAATTATTCAAACATTATTTTAGCGATTCAAAATGAGCTGCTATAATAAATTGCTTTGATAACATATTTTATTATGTGTTGAGGAGACGCCTCTAAACGACTACATTTATAAAGTATATTAAAATACTTCTAACTTAAAGAATTTACTGAATGTTAAAAGGACTTTAAGACTTTATAAACATCCTTCGCTACATCGGAATAGCTATTTAAATTTTGAAATGAAATTCTAATCTTTAAACGTTAAAATATTTTGTATGACTTTGAAATGATAGAATACTTAATGAAAATTTAGTTTTTTTTTCATTTTTTTAAAAATAAAAGTCGCAGTATAGTATCCTTTCCCTTATATTCTGAATAGTAACCTCTTTGGCCTTCAACTGAAATTCTTTTGAGTTTGATTCTTTCTTTCAATGTGAATACTTGTAATGGTTTGAAAACGATATCGATTGAATTAGCCCTCGTGTGAAAAACAAAAGGAAATTTCCGTAGTGTGATAAATAAATCTAATTTTCTACACATTAGGAAATATGGCAAAAATGTGCTACAAGAGTTAATATTTAAAACCCATTTCAAATTAAATAACTTTAATAATATGTGTATGTACATTTATGAATATTTTGTACTTTTGTTCAGTTATTTCACTAAATATATATCACATCCAGTGAATGACTGATAACAGTCTTTATTTCTTGGGTATGTCTATAGGGTCACTTCTAATCTTGGGAAGCTTGTAGATATTATTGTTATCATCGCTATCAGATTCAGTTTCATCTGATTCTGTTTCTGATTCTGATTCCGATGGCATTTGAATTATCACAGGTTTTTCCATAGGTGACACAGAAACCTTCTTTTCTACCTGTTCATTTTGTGGAACTAATTTCTTCATAGCTTCCAAATGCAACTCAGTGAGTAGCTCCGCAGTAGATTTATTTTCTTTCGAGAACATACCTGAAAAACGAAATAAAAAACTAAATCAAAGTATTGCGTTTGTTTTTATAGAATCTTGAAGCTGTAATTTTAAGTCACTTGTTGCAAAATAAATAAATAAATAAATAAAAATAAAAAATGAAAAAACACATATTAAAATTATTTTAATGTATGTTAAAGATACATTAGTGATATAGATTTGAAAGGAAATATTAATGCATCCTATTGCCATTTAATTCAGTTAACAAATAAGCATTTGTGAATAGCAACTAAATTGCTAGGAATATCGAGCATTGTAAATGAACACAAAAGAAATGCATAAAAGAAGTTAATCTTCCATTAAAAAATGCTATATATATATTCAAGAGAACAATATGCTATAGATTTATAGCTTAAAAAGAGTGATAATTCAAGGTAACATTAAATACCAAAATATTTAGCATCATAATTTAAATACACAACATATATGAGAATTTTATTTAATTCTGTTTGACTTTACTATTTCATTTATTAAATATATCATTTATTTTGTAACAATTCTATTTTATATAGCACTTTTAACGAATTATCAAATAATTCATTACCTTTAAAATGACGATAAGCAGCCAACATTTAGAGATTTGATGGTTTGGTTCTCTCTTTCTGTCATTGGTTGCTTGACATAGTCTATTCTTGTAACAACAATACAACTGCATGTGATTTAAAATTTTTCTTATTTTATGCATATGAAGTGTTACTTTATTGTGACTTGTAATTTTATGGAAAACTTTTTATTTAATAGGAATAAAGTGAATGGCAGTAAAGTGTTGTTTGATAATATTCTTTTTATTATAAAACGCTCTTATGTTATTACGTGAGTACATGATGTTTTCACTTCCAGATTTCTTTTTATTCAACTCATGTTAGAAAACTAAAAAGCTTTGTATCATGTAATAATGAAAAAAATCTTGTATTTGATATTAAATTATAGAAAATTTTATTTTTTTATAAGGTTTTTCTTTCATTTAAAATTACTCCTCATGAGCTAGCTAAAACAGATCTCTGCAAAATCTGTATTTATCAACGCCAACTGGTTGTTTCAAAATCGCAGCTAGTAATTTTAAATACCATGCTGTTTTTTAAAGATTGAGCTTTCTTTTAACTTATAAAACTGGTGCATGAATTTTCCTTTTTTTTTTTTTTACTATGAAAACTTGCTTTATATTTTTTTCTGATTTAATACGAAGCTTTGATTGCTTAAATAGGATTGTGTTGTTGTTGCTAATCCCAGATGGTCCAATTCCAAAACTAGACTAACTCCACAAGTCCATAAACAGCCAGGAAATCCAAAAACATAAGGGGCCTTGAAAAAGCCTCTTCCAAGTCAAAATTCAAGCAGCTCGAGATATGCTCAGGCGATGCCTGTTCAGCTTTACATTTTGTTCACAGATTAAAAGTATTTTGACCCTACATATATTTGAGGCCCCTTAGGTGATTACTGGTGAAGTGTGAAATACAAGTCTGTTGGCCTCTAGTTCTCTCAAAAAGCAAGGATCCAGCAGGGCGTTTTCCATGATACCAATTATGAATAGGTGGAACCCTCTAGACATCCATGAGCGTTTTTTTACTCTCAGTAAAAACCTCATTAAAGGTGGATGGCAAATCAGGTTGTGAATGTTCCAAAGAGGCTTAGCCAGCGAATCAGCAATCTCATTTCCTTTAATGCCGACGTGTGATGGGATCTACTGAAAATGAAAATTTATCCCAAAATTCCTAGAGAGCCTATAGATCATATTCAGTAATAAATTTCCAGCTTTGTTACCAGCCTTCATCCAATTGCATAGAAAAATGGGATTGTAAAGGCATGAATCAAATCATAAATTTAAACGAAAATCATGAAGAATACGACAGAAATAATGAAACAAATTTCGGATCACTTGCTGTTTAAAATGATAGCAAAGGAGCAATTGATACAAAATTTCCATCAATTCAAGTTGACTACATCAAAATATTTTTTATTCTTAGGTGGCTTTTATTAATCATTTTCAGAAATGGGCAGTTAAGATTTCTTGTAAAATGAAAGCCAGTAGTGAATTTGTGAATGTCAGATTTCTAAAAAATATAGTTATATTAAAAATTCGTAAGATCTTTCCTATAATTTACCAAAGGCGTAGATAGTTGACCAATATCTGATATTCGTTTAGCTTAAACATGCAAATATAAATGCAACTGAAAGTAATTTAAGTTACTCAGTTTAAAAAATTTTTATTTCGTTACTTTAAAAAAATAAGTTTAATATTGAAATTTGTACGATAAATTTAGCATGCATCTTCTTATTCTGTTTGAGATCATGCTATATTCTTGTCATAAATGCTATAACTTTTTTCTTTTGATATTACTGACTAACCTATGTCATTTGCATGGAAAGATGATAAGTAATATTATTGATTTATAAAATCAATTTTAAAGGTAAATTTTAAAGAAATGATGCCTATTAAAATATTATCATTTAGGTATATCAGACGGGCAAATCAATTTCGGAGAAAATTACTCATATTATTAAAAACAGAACGTGATTACGCTGCCTAAAATACTGAAAAAAATTACCTTTTTTATTTTTTTGCAGTAACCTGCTGTGATATTTGTTCGGCAACATTCCTAGACTCATTGATACGAAACTTTTACGAAAAATAATAAAATCTGTAAATTCCTATATTTTTCAAAGGTCCTGCATTTATTTTTATTCAATTATATAACTTCAAAATAATGGGCCATGTCAATTTATGATCAATATTTACCAACTGAGATTCTTAGTTTCAACTGTCATTTTAACTAAGTTTTTGAAATACATTTTAAAAAAGTATATGAAATACCTAAAAACTGGTACAAAATGCTTAAGAAATTCTGATGCTTGGTAATATTTCACAAGAATAATGAAAATCGCGCGCGCGTAAATTTTATCAAGCTCTTAAAAATTCTGTGCGTTTACCGGCTATCCCGAGCTCCTTGGCAAGGGCAATTAGCTTCAGTTCAACCCCCAGAATTGATGGATTACCGAGAAATCCTGGCTTGGGAACTCATTTACTGATCGGTTACGGTTGATTTAACTAATGCGAGGGGAAATCGAAAGGGTTGAGAGATGTTTTCTTGCACAATTTTCTGAATCCTCATTTTAAAGGAAGCAACAGCTTTCTAATTACGTTTTACTTTTCTATATTTATTCGCATTTAGATTTTCACTATTAAAGACCATCTAATTATTGCAATTAATTAGCAACATATAGAATACTTATTTTCCCTTTATTGATCAAATTAATTCTTAAGTTACTAACATATCTTAGTTTATATGTGACTTCGTGACAATGTTAAAATATAAGAAATCTATATATTACTTAATTTGCTCAAAAATAGGAAATTTTAAAAAGTTAAAAATTTTCTTTAAAATTAGAATGGATAAAATAAGTAATAAATTCAATGTTATTTTTTTTAACTTTATAAACGAATTTAATATTTCAAACAATTCTCCAATGATTTTTGTATGTAGTTCTTCTTTTATATTTACATTTTAGTAAAATTAGATTACATATTTTGTTCTGCGATTATTTAATCCTTGTGATCACTCAGGTTTTAATTAATTTCACATTAAACCCAATTTTGATTTAAAAATTGAATAAATTCGTAGTAGAATTAAAATTTTAAATACTTATATATTTTTATAAATGATCGGAAAAAATTGGATAAATCTTAGTTTAAAAAAATATGTTTTTATGTAAATAAAATATAAACCTTATATCATATTTTGTTGTACGTTAAAAATAACTTAGTAAAATTAATTTAATTCCATTAAGCTTGATTTTAAAATGAATGGTAAAATTATGCTTTTAAGGTTTATTATTTATTATATTTATTTATAAGAATTAACTAAAAATATGAAAATAGAGAGATATGAAACAATCAAAACTTAAATATTAACATGATGAAATTAATTTTAATTCTAAATCATAATGTTTCGTTAGTAATTTTTGTTTGGAATCAAATATTCAAATTTATAAATTTTCATCACTTAGTTACTACTTGTTCCGCCACTTTTTTACGAAATGCATATTTGTTTCAGAGACACATAAACTAATGATAAAATTTAAATACACTCACTTTCAAATGTTAAGCACAAAGATGTAAAATGCAAAAAAATCAACAAATACTGCTTTGATTGACACAAAAATAGGCAAGAAAGTAGCATATATATTTATGCATAAAATAAAATCAATAATTATATACAGAAATGAAAACAATATTAAATTTTTGTTAGTTATCAGATAATGACATACTGCAGATTTAAACAGAACTATGTATAAAATGAAAATAAAAAGTATAAAATGAAAACAATTAATATGGTATGTGATCCACCTCATCTGTATACAAAGTTTACACCTTGTGACCATGCTTTCAATTATGTGGTCAACCACCGCAGAATTAAGCAATAGAAATTCTTCTTGTAGAACAGTTTCCAGCTCAATAAGAGTAGCTGGAGGTGGGAAACGTGAAGATACAGAACGGCCGAGAGCATCCCAAAGATTTTCAACGGGATTAAGATCAAGCGAATATGCTGGCCATGCCATACGCGCAATACTCTTCACTTTCCAAGCAGTCATCGACGATGTCAACTCTATGGGGACGTGCGTTATCATCCATTAAACAAAAGTAGGACCAACTGTTGCAGCGTAAAATCTCACAATGGGTTCTAGGACTTTATCTCGATACCGGACAGCCGTCCCAAAACCCATATTAAAGATGTGCAGATTCGGTGCGGTATCCTAATGAAATCTCTGCTTACACCATAATGCTTCCGCCTCGGAATGCGTGATATTCGGTGATGTTTTGGGGCTGATTGCGTGTTCTTTGTTCACGCCATATCCTTATACGCTTGTCATCTGGCTCTAGAGGAAATCTTGACTCATCAATAAGTATGACATTGGCCCAGTCAGACGCAGTCCAATTGACATATTCCTGGCACCACTTTAATCATGTCCCTCTTGATTGGACGGATAGACAAACACAAACTCAAAGTACTCGGATGTACAGTCCACTCATTTGTAATCTTCGGCGTACAGTAGCTGCAGATATCACCTTACCAATGGACGCTGTAACCAAAGATGTCAAACATGTAACCATGATGGAGGTCGCTCTGCGATTTCGCTTGGCTAAAATCACAATATATTGATCTTCTGTGACGTTTGTAACCCTTGGGCGACCGGCTACGGGCCTTCAGACAACTGTCTGTGTGGTTTGGAACTGTTTCCATAAACGTGAAGTTACAGAATGATTAACGCTTAAGGAAAGAGCAACATCTGAGATCGACTGTCCTACTTCAATGCGCACCACAGTACACCAGCGATCAGAATCTTCCATTGGTCTTATGGAAGTCATAGAAATACGTATGTCTTGAAAACAAATTGTACGAAAGTTTTAAACACATTCTATTAGCACTTCCAATCAACTTCTCTAACACATCATAAAGCTGGTATCTTATAACACTGCCTTTTTTTTGCATAGTTCTTGACATGAAAGCGTGATGGGCTGTTACCTATGCAGCATATATGTATATTTGCACTATTACTATATATATTTGCATACTTCCATCTACCTCTGCAGCGATTTGCATCCTCTTCAATTCTGATTGGCTTCCGGAAATTAGCATTTTCCTCTCCGTGCCAATATATTTTTTCACAACATGTCCAACATTGGTGGTAAGTTTTAATCCCTTTCGAAGTGAGTATATGTAAAAAATGTTTGAATTTAGTAATCACAAACATTATTCTATATAAGGAAAACAGAACATGTTAAATTATCTAATTTATTAACTGTGAGATTCAAAATAGTTTTATAAATTTTTATGCATATTTTAGGGTATTTTAAACTTATATTCCTTAAATATAGTTTAAAATCATTGAATAAAAGTTTGTTTCTTACAAATTCCGAAGAATAGAAAATTTCTTATCGTGTAAAATAGTTTCATTTACTAATTTAATGATTACATTTTAAATATTACGTTTTGATTCTCAAATACTTCAATATCTGACAGCATTACTAAAGGTTATACTTTTATATTCTTGAAACAGAATATTATAAACACTATGGTATGCTTTTTTTAATTCTCTCGTGTGTTTTAGAAATAAAACTCAAATGAGTTAATTCTGATACTAAGCTATAATGATTCGGGTTTGAATAAAATATTTTTCTAACATAAGAAAAAATTTTTATCGTTGCAGTAAAATAATAAATTAAGATGCTTCTTTTTACAAAACTATCACAAAATTAATGCTGTCGAAATTATATTATCGATAAAGTATTCATTTCTGGTTAATGAATTTATGCTTACCAAAATGTATTTTATGAATATTTACTTCTTTAATCAAAACTATTTAAGAACATTTCATTAATCTCTAATCAAGTGTACCAAAATATTTATATTCGACGATTTTCAAGAAAGTACTAACACTTATTAATAGAAAAATCTAGCAGCCTCTACTCGAATAATATGAAAATGTAATTGTAAGTGTTAAACGATGTGATTAGATTATATTAACATTTAATTTCTAAATTATTTAATTGCGCCGACCGATGGTTAGCGTTCCTGACTCCTGAGCTGTGGGTCCCTGATTCCAATCCCGGTTCGGGCCGGGCTGTTACTTTCTTTCTCTGTTCTCTCTGTGTTTCTCTGTCATTCCTTCTGTGATGATGTATGAATGTGGCCCACCCTATAAACAGGTTTGTGGTGATATAGCGCGAGCAACGCTACTCGCCTCCGTGACTTGGTTCACAGGTGCCCGCTGGGTAGCGACAAATGAGTAGCAGTTTTTGGCCTTGTTGTGGCATAGAGTTCGCCCCCACCGTTGGAAAAAATTATTTAATTGCAATTATATATATAATTAATTAAAATATAAAATTTTATTAATATATTTTACATTTATTAAAATTTATTAAATCGTGTTTTCAAATTAATGTTTACTAGATAACAAAAATAACGTTTCTTCCCTTTCCATTGAGTTCTGCTATTTTGCTTATAATTTCTCTCTTGTAATTGTTATTTTTATACTTTAACTTAGATCTTAAAAAAGCTCTGCAAGACAAGTCATAAAGTAAATACTTAAATGGCTTATTTCTTTGGTTAGAAAATGCTTACACACGAGGAATATTTCTGCTGATGAAAATAAAGTACGCGGAAGAACATTTTATATTTAAAAACGAGTTTCTTAAATTTTATCCTCTGAAGGTAATCTATAATATAAGTTCTGTCAAAACTATCATTATTAAACGAAAACTCATTCAAACATCAAGTCAGTAGATGGAGCTTTATTTTACGAGCTAATAAACTGATGCTTAAGAAATTAAGCTTTTTCATTTCTATCTTTTAAGGTAATTTACCAAATCGTATTAATAATTTTCCCTTCACTTAAGTGATACGTATTTAAATAAGCATATAAAAATAATCTTATACAATATAATGACAATTTGAATAAAGTATTTCTATACATAACCGAATTCAGTGTTCACTAGAAGCGATAAGAAAATATACAAAGAACTTTTCGAAGAATAAGAAAACTAAGTGAATATATATATATATATATATATATATATATATATATATATATATATATATATATATATATATATATATATATATATATATATATATATATATATATATATATATATTATAGAGTTTGACTACATTTATTATTTATGCTAATTTTACAATGAGTTCATATTTATAATGGATTTTTAATCAGAAAGTAAATCAGGAACTTTAAGTTTGATTAATTTATTTATTGTAAAGAATTTCAAAACTTTTTTCTGAATCAAGTGATTTCGTATGTAATATTTTTAACAAGAAAAGAACCAATTTTTAAAAATAATTCTTTTCAAATATGTTTTATAATAAACTAGACCAAACTATGTTTTGAAATTTCATTCATAACAAAGGAAATCAATATAAATGTGTTTATGAGATAATAAAATGCATTTTTCTAATATGTTAAAAAATTCTTAAAATATATATACATATATATTGATTTAGTTACTGTCTCATGAAATAATAATTCAGATATTCCTATAAGATACACTGTGTAAAATTATTTCAAAAAAAATATAAATTGTAACTGATTTCCTTTTGGAAACTTTATTTTTTAATTATTTGTTTTTTATTCAAAAATATTAAAATTATAAAGTACAAACTTAGGATTGTAAAATAAGAATATTTATCATTCAAAATATTTTATGCTGTAAGAATAAATAGATAACCTTAACAAATTTAATAATGAAAATCAATACATTGAAAGAGTGTGTTGAATGCTTTCAGATTTATTTATCCACTATTTCTACCCCTCCTGGAGCCGAAACATTTCTCGCATTAATGTTAAAATTAAACACCCTAAAAATCCTAGTTATTTTTACAACCTACATTGTAAAATATAGCTAAATAGAAAAAGTAAATTTAACTGAGAAGAAAAAACGCGAAGAAAAGTTAATTAAAATTAATCAAGAATGAAACGATTACAAGGAAAGCAATCCATGAAATTTTGATTCACTGATAAAATATTTTCATAACAAGTAAGCTGAGTAAAATTCTGCAATCAAGGATATTCTGCTTTCTTTTCGGAGTATTCTGATGTTTACTGACAGTGATTCAAATTGACTATGTTTGCTTACAGTGAAACGAAGTGGCAATTGATCATGACTAACATTCTTCAAACTGCAAGTAACTAGTTTGTGGAAAACAAAAATTAACAAATATAGCTAGGAAACGAAAATGCTAGAGCTGACTTAATATAATAATTATTTGCATGACATTTCACACCAAAAGTGATAAAATTGGGTACTTCGAAATTTAAAATGATTTATACATAAATTTCATGTTGGAAACAAAATTTATGAATATAAATTTTCGGTGTAATGAATAAGAGAAACGGTAATCTAGATAAATTATGCATAGGAGAGTCACAGAAAATATGTACTTGATACTTTATAACTTTGTTATATGATGAATATTGTATTGCTATATTTTAGTATAATTTTACTTTGTATACTAGAGCCATTTTATACCATTTGACAACATAAATTATAATTAAAAAATCTCTCTCTCTCTCTCTCTCTCTCTCTCTCTCTCTCTATATATATATATATATATATATATATATATATATATATATATATATATATATATATATATATATATATATATATATATATATATATATATATATATATATATATATATATATATATATATATATATATATATTTGGTTGGGGAATAAACTCGTAGCGTTTTTACCAGAGACTTTTATTTAAACAAAGAACAATAATTATATCAATAAGTTAATTATTTATGTATTCACCATTGCTGTTTACAACCTCTTCCTACCTCTCGACTAATTATTGATGACGTTCCGCCAAAAATCGCCTGGTCTGGTGTCAAGGCAGTTGTTGAGCAAGTTTTTAAGGACCTCTTTGTTATCGAAGGTAACGCCCTTCATATGATTTGACAAGGAAATGAACAGATCGTTGTCGGTCTGTGCAAGGTCCGAAGAATACGGCGGATGTTGAAGGACCTCCCACTAGAGCTCGCGTTATCGTGAAGGAGTATGGTTTGACCATGTCGATCAGGTATTTTCAGTAGAATAGCCTCATTCACGCGGTGTATCTGGACAATGTTAAGCTCCTCATTGACTGTGGCATTCTTTTCCAGCATTTCCCAGTGCACCAAGAGGTCCTTAAAAACTGGCTCAACAACTTCTTTGACACCAGACCAGGCGATTTTTGGCAGAACGGCATCAGCAAATTGGTCGAGAGGTGGGAAGAGATTGTAAACAGCAATGGCGAATATATAATTGAGTAACTTATTGATATAATTACTGTTTTTTGTTTTAAAAAAAGTCTTTGATAAAAAAAGCTACGAACTTATTCCTTAACCTAATGTATACAAGTAAGATACAACTTGTTAATATTATTTTAAAAAACATGATCTCTAGAAAGAGGAAGTTAAATTCTTAAAAGATTTGAAGTACTAACTTGATTTTGTTCTTTGGGTTTCAGGAATCTCTTTAGAAGGCCTTGTATAACGAAGGAAAAAACTAATATAATCTGTTGACAATTGAAAAGTTTTCTATTGATATTTCCTTAGGCATATTTTAACTGAATTTTTGCCGAAATATATTTTCATAAAATTCTTTAGATTCATTAAAGAAGACCACAAATTAATGTTTTTAATCAAATTTATTTTACGTCGAAGAAAAAAGATGACCTACATAATTACATGTTCAATTTTTTAAGATCATTGCTAAGATGTTAAGCTGATTCATAGGTCGAAGTTTAGCATAAGCCAACTCATTTTTTAATTTTATTGTTTGGGGGTGAGTACTTCGAATTGTAAGGCAGATGAGCCTGTTCCCAAGGATTCTCTCTGATGTTCGGAGTCGATCCATAAATTTTTTTTACGTCAAAGTCATGCATACGCTGCATCCTTTCTTCTGCGCTTGTTTTGGGTCTGGCTTCAATCGTGCCTGAAAGAAAGTCATCTTTCAATATTTGTGACACAAAGAAAAAGTATAAAAACTATTTAATAACAATCTTAATTTTTGCTCCTTATTACGTCAACATTTTTGAGGTTGTATATTGAAAAATTACCCCATTATTAAAATGTAGAATAGACAAAGTTTTAATTCAATTCTTTGAACCGAAATTGAATTGTTGAACCGAATGCTAACTTCACTAAGCTAAATAATGGGCAATAAGTACTAGACTTTGCTGCTGAATAACGTCAGTGCTTCTAGAAATTTATGTTCCTAAATCCCAATTCCATGAATGGCCAAACCTTGGTATGTGAACCACTTAGAAGCTCAGCAGTGGCTCATAAAAGCTTATAAAAAATTATGAAATTTGTAAAAAAGATAAAAATGTCATCTTTATGGGGAAGTTATCCGAGTAATTTTTCACACAAAAAGCAAGATTTTCTAAACTACATGATTTAATACCCGGTATTGTTATAAAGGTTAAATCAACATGTGTACGAACAAATGTTTTTATTTTAAATATAATAAAATAAATTGTTAAAGGCGAACTAATGCAGATTTAATAGATCCAAAGCAATTTTATGAATAAATTCTAATATGAATAAATCGGTAAAAAAAATTTACAAATTTAATAACCATTATTAAACTTAGATTGCTTGATAATTATTCAGAGTTATATATATGTTTTAAGTTAAACATTTTCTCCTTAAACGGATGCTAAATGACTGAACATTTCGAGAAATATTTATTAAAAACAAAACTCAGTTGATAATTTTTTATTTACTGTATTTTTAAAATTCCTTTACGTACAATGACATGGAAAAAATCCACAATTTAATAAAAATACTACAGTCAACCTATAGATAATAATTTTTTTTATATTTTTATAATTTCAGCATATTGAAAAAGTTAGAAATGGTACTCATAGTTTTTTTCTCATCAGGCAGTAGCATTCTTTTCAAAAAGGTTTGTTACCCATGTTCTTCGGGTTTGAAAAGCATAGCTTATTTATGCCTCGAAATTTTCAAGTTTTTCAGTTATAACAATTACAGTGAAATTTCTGAAATTTAAACATTAACATTTTAAAAACTGTATAAACTAAAAAAAATACAGGAAATTTTAGAAATGATTTATAAATATACTGATGCCTTAATTTATATACATAAATTACACACTTAGATTTAAAAATAATCTTGCTTTGGATACTCAATTTTTTAGCTGTTTAAATGAATTTTGTATATTGTTTATTGAAATTTATTTCAAGTTTTCATTGCAATCTCTTAGGGATTTCTGAAACATAAAATATTGGTCACATTTAAATAAATTTGGTTGTATAAGGATTTTGTAAATGTTATTAAATTTTAAATTGTCGTTTAAATAAGTTTTACTTGTGTAACGTTTTTGTTATTATTATTATGTTGTGCAGTTTTGTTTTGCTCTCTGATTTAAAAAAAAAAGAAAAACGAAATATAAATTACTGTGATAATATAAGTTCTTGAAATATCTCCGATTCATACCAAAAAATAAAAAACTAAATTTTTTACACCTTAACCCAAGAAATGAATATTGTCTTAAGATTTGACGAAGTATCATTACGATTTTTTTCATAAATCAGTAAATTCATCCTGAACAGTAAATAAATGTACACATTTTTAGTTGAAAATTTATTTGAAAAGATAATTCGAGCAAATAATAATGACAAATAATGTATGCATGAATATTTATATATATATTCAAAACAACAGTTAACATTCTACTGAATACTTTCAATATATGTTCTTATTTAATACCTTTTATTCAAACATGTTTGCAAGCATTTTTCTAATACAATAACTAAGCAATCTGATGTCTTAAATTTAGTTTCAAAAGTTTAATAAATACATTATTCAAAAATTACGTACAACTTAATAAAAAAATAATTTTTTTATAGTGTGATACTCCCATGTTTTCATTTGGATGCTTCTAAATGAAAACATGGGAGTCCGTTTTCTTCCGTTTATTTTGCATTCCTATGTTTTGTAACATGTGTTTGTCTTACTTTCTCCATAACTTTGCTAATTTATTGTAAAAACTTAAAGTTCTATATTTACTTTTCCGAGAAAAAAAATCTAAAGATAACATACAGTAATTAAAAAATGTAGTTCATGACACATTTAAACAAATATAATTATTTATTGGATATATTTATTAATTTTAAAGAAAAGACCATTTTTTGCATAAAAAATAACCGTAAGATGGAGGATATATATTAATATAAGATTTAAAACTTCACTGGAGAGATTATTGATCAGTTTTATTATAAAAAAATATTAAACTATTAAGATATATAGCGTTTGAATAACAGTAATCTTAATCATCCTTTTTAAAAAATCTTTATGGTTCTTATTACTGTATTATTTCCAAAATAATCTCAAATACCTTTCTTATTGTTCGCGCGCGCGCGTTTTGAGAAAACCACAAGCACTAATGACTAGAAAGTTTTATGGGAAATTTTTTATTGAAATTATATGTGTATTTGGTAACATGAAGAATACTTAATAGATTCAGGAAAATAAATATTGCAAGAATTCATGGAGAGAGATTTAATAGAAATATAACTTTAGAACCAATTATTTAATGAGACCGCATTCATTTATGCAAGAAATTAATGATGCTAATTTTTGAGTAATGATTTCAAAGATTCAAATAAATAAAAAATTTGAGGAATTTATTAGAATTTGGCTATATAATTATTTTTATATTTTATATTTCAGATTAAATATACTTTTAAGTGCATTATCGAATGAATTAACACAAAAATTTTCTATATTAAATTAACTAATTAGCTTATACTGTTTTTTTTAACACAGGATTTATTAATAAAGGATAAAATTAATAAATTCTGTGTAAAAAAATCTAGTGGTTGAGTAGTTTTTTCCCACTTCGCACTAAAATCAGCTATATGATGCATCATTTAGCTGATTTTTCTATTAGTAGAATTATTAGTAGTTTTCTATTAGTGAATTTGACGCTATCATAGAATTTAAGGTGATACGTTTAAAAAAACAATGGTTTTAGAATTCATGGCAGACATTTAATTCTATACTGTATAAAAAAAGTCAAGTTTACTAAAAAAATGCACCTAAATACTTTACACATATTTATAATTAATATATAAGGAGCTACAGCAGATTACTCAATTTAATTTAGCAAATTAATTTATTTAGTTTAACAAATTGTATTTGCCAAGAGCAATTATTGGGAGGGTGACCTCATTTCCCACATTGAGTTGCTGGAGCTCAAGTGTGTTGGAGACGTGTTCATGTTAATCTACCGGGCTTAAATTTATACTTAGAAGAAATTACTAGACATGCAAATGAGTTACACACTTCGCTTACAAAAAGAAATTATTTTCAAAACAGAAACGAAGACTTACATACATAAAAGAAGAATTGATCAATACAGAACAAGTGCAAATTTTACAATGCACCATAATACTACGTTTATTGGTAAGGGAATACCATAATTCAATTCAGTTTAGGAAAATTAAATAATAGGGAAATACATTCAAAATTGTAACCCTTGTGGAAACTGACCTTCGTTGATCAAAATAGATTCACCCAATTCATATTGCATTTGTTTGTGTAGCATTCAGTTAATATTAAAATCTCAGAAAATTAATTAATTTTAGTTAATATTAAGAATAATTTTACATTTCAGTTTTTCCATGAAATAGAAGCCATGACATTTTTTTCTTTTTTATTACAGTTAAAAAAAATTATACAGAGAGAATTTGTCATCAGTTATTATAGAATTTAAGGTGATAAGTTTAAAAAAACAATAGTTTCAGAATTCATGGCATACATTTAATTCTACACTGTATAAAAAAAAGTCAAGTTTACTAAAAAATGCACCTAAATACTTTACACATATCATATTTATAATTACTACGGAGCTACAGCAGATTGCTCTATTTAATTTAGCAAATTGTACTTATATGAACTAATTATTATATAAAAATAAACTCCTTAAACAATATTGCGTATCAGTGCAGATATGTTTTCCAAACTAAAATATTTACAAAATTTTAGTGCCGTAATTACGAGTTATAAAATTATGGAATTAAAATTGGCTGGTAATTTTAAAGGTGGTTTTCTTATACCGGTGTATGGCGAGATCTGTCGCCAAGATTCTCGCCAAGTTTGATTGCCAAGCAGCGATGATGATTAAAATATGGTTAGTGACGTCATTGGTGGAATGTTATTTAAAAATGCAGAGAATATTCAAAATTGAATAATTTATTATTTACATTTTAGTTGTAAATAAAAAAATAAATAATATTTTGTTTTAAAAACTGACATACTGATATCTTTCATCTAATTTAAAATCTTTCTCTAATATAAAGGCATCATGGAAGTCATTATTTTTGTAATTTGCCTAATGAGGGTCAATTAAATTGAAAACAAAATTCCTTACTTTATTAACTTAATATAAATTTTTCCCTTAAAAGATTGATACAAAAATTTGCTTAGAAAGATCAGCCATTTAAAATTTAACATTTACTTATCTGGAATCATTAAAAATGAATCTCTTTTAATAAAAATTCAAATTTTAAAATTGTTCCTTAAAGCAATGTTAGTTTTCGTGATGATGCATCTTATTTAAAATATTTACATATTGTTAAATATAGTAATTCTTATGATTAGCATAAAATTTTTAAATATCAAAATCATCGTTATCATATTGGCAATTCTTAAAAATAAAGGTGTTTAAAAATACAAACCAATGTATAAAAATAAAAACAAGTTTCAATGCAATACCAGTATTTGAAACCTAAGACAAAGCTACAAGATGCCATATGTTAATTAAATATTAAATATCTAAAAAAATTGCCAACTATTAAAACTCATTCAATATAAAAATGTGTAAAGAATAAAGTTATTTTAATTTTATTTGTTATTTATTTATTATTACGTTGATCAACCAATTGGAGCCTTATGTGCAGAAAAGCCTAAAATTAATCACGCCTAAAATCTTACCTTCATTGTCATCATGAGACAAAACTTTAAATGCTTCATCCACTCGCTTCTGCGGTGAAGAGAATTTTTTTTTCTGTCCGTTAGGATTGGCTGAAGATTCAATAGATGATTCAAAGTCTCCTAATGCCCATCTGAAAAGGTAAACTGCTTAGAATATCAAGCATTTCTGAAATGTACCAAATTTCAACTCACAGGAATTTAAAAAATTCTTTTGCAATTATGAAAATTTTTAATACATGTTTTCTTTTCTTTCTTTTTTTTTTCTTTAAAAAAAGCTAAGATTGTAAATATTTTATAAAGATTTTCTTAAATTATATTCCAAGATTCAATAGTGAAAGCCTTCATTATTTATCAAACATAAATAAGCTAATGTCCTTTATCAAATATATGAAGAAGATACTGAAAATATGATTTAATAACTGTGTTATTAGTAAAAACAGTATCAGAAGATAGTAATTATGTAAACTTAGTTACTGCTCACAAAGTAGTGGAAGTAATTACATGAAGAAGGCTTTAACATTTTCACATTCTTATGCAGAATAATGTTTTCAGAACTTGTATTAAATATTTTATGGAAATTTGGCAAAGTACTTCAAAGTTAATATAATTTTCAAAGATATATCGTTATTTTAAATTAATTAATACTACGACATCAACTCGTTCCATTGGTGCTTAAATGCTTTTCTCATAATCGTAAATATTTACGTCTTTTACTACGATCCAAATGAATTCGGAAATAGGATACTTATTTGTGAAAAATTGAGCGCAATTTTCTATTTCCTCTTCTCAATTTCACACAGTGGATCATTAATAAAAAAATGGACTGTACAGAATTATATTCAAATCTTCTTTACCAAAATTATTTTCTCCTGTACTAGCTGACTTGAAAACTTTAAAAATATACCCATAATTCTTTGCCACATAATATATATATATATATATATATATATATATGTATATATATATATATATATATATATATATATATATATATATATATATATATATATATTATTTAATGCATCTACTATTGCTCCTTCGATTATTTTTGTTGTATTGAACAACAGAACATGTAAAAATAAGTTTAGTTAAATGTTTTCTCTAGAATTATTTATTATGAGTAGCCAGCCTTTTCTGAGGGAATGTCACTTATGTGCCATGATACAAAATAAATGTGTGCCACTTCCAACTTTTCTGTTATATTAAAAAATATAAAAATAAAAATAAATTATCGCAGCTTATTTTTTTTCGTTAATCTGTTGTGGACACTTATGAAACATTTTTAAAGTTTCTATCAGTTAACTTGCGCATTGAATGATGACAAATAATTAGAATTAAATACTAAATAATTGCTTATAAAGCATATTTCAGAAGCATGAATTTTTAAAATTTTAATCATAAAATATTTCTTTATTTAAAATTAGACCATCATATTCAATTGAAATTGTATAAAATTTATATAACAAAATAAAGATTTGTAATCTTTAGAAAAAAATAAAAAATAAATAATAAATTAAAAAACACGCAAAATTAAATATAATGTGATACTTTAAAAATATTTCTAAGATTATGAAATGTCTACCATAACTTGTTTTTCAGTGAATTAATTCTTGAGCATTTACCCTCTGTAAAAATGAAATTAAATATTATCCAGTATTTTTATTTCACATATAGCTCTGTAATAAATCCTTATATAATATTTATAGTTTAATTAGATAAAGTAGATGCAAATATTTTAGAGACAAAACTCAGGGAATTTACTGATAGAAATAGGAATACATTTTTATAAGGCTATTTAAGCTCATTAACTAAATTTCCATGAACTTCAAATAATATTTAAGTTTCATAATACAAGGAAATATTTTTAACAATTGAAAACATATTCAAATATATTTAAATAAAATACTTTCTTTTCTTCTAAATAAATTCTAAAATTTTGCTGACTCAGCTTAATTTTATAGTTACTTGGATGCAATAGTACACTTTAAAATTAAATCCTATTTCATAAGAAAATTAATGTTTAACATATACTACAAGTATTGAAAATTATTACATTAAAACATCTCACATAAAATTAAGTGAAAGTAAAAACAACACAAGGCTTTTAAAATAATAAAAGTTTAAGTTTAGTTACTTTAAAAAATGCTCTTTTTTTATTCCTTAATCAATTGGGGATTGAATATGCAAAATCAGTCAAAGAAAGAAAATATTTTATTTTTTGTCTATAATATAAATGTTTAAAAGAAGAATTTTCCGTATATATATATATATATATATATATATATATAGACAGATATAATTAGAGATTTTCAATAACAGCGCAATGGCGGTCGTCAATAGATTTTAAATAAAAGACATGATTTAAGTAAAAATAACACAATAAACAGTTACCAAGCTAAAAACTTCAATTTAATTAGTTTTTGCACGTAAACATTGTTAAATACACGTAAACCATGTAGAATTACTACCAAAAATAATCTAATTCTAAAAGAAAATTATAATGGTTTATAGTTGAGTAAATGTTTAAATTTCATAAATGTTCTAATTATATTTGTTGAAAAAAGTCAAATAAAATTTTCATAATAAAGGCCATAAATAATTCACGTAATAAATAGAAAATAAATAATACTATTACAATGTGTGTGTGTGATACAACTTAAGCAATAAAATCTGCATATAACTTTCGTATATAATTAGCAGAAAGTTAAAAACTCAAATATAGATTTTTTTTTAACATGTCTAATATTTTTTGTTAAGTATTTCATAACCAATTGCTTTAAATATGTCATTTAATGATTACTTAAAAACAATCTTATGAAGTACTAATGTATTGATCACCAAAATATTTGTATTGAAATTATTATTGTTATTACTATAGAACAAATAGCATTACTTGTAGCAATATTTTATTATTTATATTATAAAAAACATATATTTATTAAATTCTTTCTACTGAAATTTAAATATAATCCACCATGCATACCTTTCCTTATTTTTCAACTATGATAAATTATTAATAATAAGGGCAACCTTCAAATTATTTTCCGATCAATTTAATATTCAATAAAAGAATTGTAATTTCAACAATCAGAATTACGTAACACATTAATATCGAATTCTACCACATACTTAATACATATGAATACATATTATTCATTTACTAAATGTGTCTCATTTAATTTTCGAAAATATTTCCTCGTTACCGTTTAACAAATATCGTGCATTTTAAGAGGCATTTTACATAAAAAAAAATTGAAATATTCACTTACTTTTCTCTAGGTCTTCTATCTCCTGGATTGCGAGAAAAAAAGCTTCCCATTTTATAATGGTTTCAACAAATTTTAACTGTACCAGCACTCAAATATCTTGAAGAAACTAGTTTTACCAAGCGTATTTCTAAGAAAAACTCAGGGAACACCAATCGGAAACACCTGGGCACGAATACAGACATTGACCATTCGAAATGTGGTATAAGTTAACGAAAATATTCTCTCCCCAGGCAGTTGAAATGCTGTGTGGCAAATTTCAATGCCAGGAACACCCTTTCCTTTGTATTCACAGGCTAAGGGATTTTCTACGGTTGTATTCCTGATTGTGATGTATCTGTTAATGTCTTTTCTTAACGAGTCCTTACTTGTTTCAATGGAAATAGTGACCATGATGTATTGGAAACACATCCCCCTCTTGTTATCTGTACAAACACATCCCCTCTTCTAGGTTTTGTTATCGATGGTAGACAGCATGATATCGAAAGCACTCGTGAAAGGAAATGTATTTAACTGGATAAAGTGGTCAGACGTCGTTTGAAATTTCAAAGAAATGCGTCCACTAGCTACTTACAGCATTAAAAAATTCCGAAGAAATAACAAGTATTAAAAGTAAATTTTTTGAAAAAAAAAAATTGTTGTTGCTTTAAATATTTATTCTAACCATAAAAGAAAAAGAAAAAGTAATCTTAAAAATATATATATATTCGTAGAAAAGCCCAAAAATTAATGAAATATAATCGCAAAATCATCAAATTTCATTGTAAATAGTATATTATTGTTAAAAGAAATGCTTATTTTTAGATTGTCTTATAAGTGCTCGATTCCTAAAATGCGGCATAAAAACGTTAAAATTTTACTCTGCTTTTTTCGCATAAACATCACTAAATAAGCATCAATCCAAAGAAATACAAATAAGCTAGTCACTTATTTCAAATGGTAATTAATTTTCACCGAAAATATCGTCAACATCAATCAAACAATTAAAATAAAAATAAATTATTTTTTTATCCAATGGCGGGCACATAAGGGTGACTGAACCCTATGCCATAACAAGACCAAAAATAAATAGTAAAAAATAATATATAAATTAATTTAGTTCATGATACAGTTTTCTTATTAAAATAGATACAATTGTTAGAAGAAACATTTCATATAAAAGGTGCATTTAAAGATGGAAAAATTTATTGTGAAAATACAATTTTGATATAATTTTAAATATGAAAGGAGTTTTCCTTCATATCAGTAATTAAATATATTGACTACACGCATAATTTGTAGAATATGTTGCACATATTTGGTTGAGTTTTTTACACAAATTCATGCAGAAATGATATTTGTATTGCTAGAAGACACATGTATATATAATTCACAAGTGATTGAAATATGTATTCGAATGAAATTTGAATAATATGAAAATTCTTATAGTTTAAATAATATTTACATATAAGTATACACAAATGCATGCGCTAATATAAGTCCTAAGATATAATCAAAACAATTCGAAATAAATATAAGAAATAAATAAATAAACTATTACAAGATTTAAATAACGTTATCTTTGTTTCACAATATTTTAACTGTTCGAAATTATTAAATAAAATATTAAAATACTTATTTTATTTCTTGCTACTTGAATACACAAATATAAGACTTAAGTAAAGACATTTATGAGATCTATATTTAACTAAGTTGATTATTTATTTACTCTCATGTAAACAAAATTTGCAATAAAAAAATAATGATCTATTTTTGCTGTATAATGCAAATACACAAACATACATATTTGTTAAAATAATTTTTTTGTTGTATAGACATGCATATTTAAAAAAAATATTTCAATGTATGGGCAAGATTCATACATTGAAATATTTAGGCTTCGGTGGCCACGCAGTTGGTTAGAGCGTCGTTCTCATTATCGGAAGGTGGTGAGTTCGAATCCCGGTTTAGACGAAGGTCCGTCGTGTTCGCTAACGGCATCTAGGCCACGTTAAAACTTAGAATGGTCACAGTGTCCTACAAATGAAATGATACCTCTGGGGGTGGCAGGTCGAATATTGGGGGTCTTCTACTTGGTCCCTGCTTCAAAATCACGAAGACTCCACGCGGCTGCTTCTATCTAACTTGTAGAGCCCAGCTCAAAGCTAAGTACAAGGAAGCATGCTATTGCAACAACACTGAAATATTTATTCAAATATATGTGTGAAAATATATACGTCAGAAAATATTATTAAAAAATATAATATGTGTGAGACAATTTTTTAGATTGCTATGAAACTATAAAAACCTAGAGTATTTCAAGCATGTGGTAAGAAAAGTGGATTTGTGTGTTGTTTCTTTAATTGTATTTCTAGAAAAAAATTATGAGAAATATTTGCTTATTACGTTAAAATTTTTAGAAAGTTGTACTCTGTACTTTAACTTAAACTAATACAATTTCATATATTTTATAAGTCTTCATTAACTTTTGATATTTTTACCAGTAACAATTAGTTTATAGATATAATGATATATTATAATTATGGAGCTTATTTGAAACATTCTTCGTGATATTTTTAAGGTGATAATTTTTTTTAATGTATAAGTGCACTTATACAGTTTTTAGTATTGAAACGCGTGCAAGTAAAAGGAAGGAATTGATGGGGAAAATTCAAACCACACAAAAATTTAATTCTGTTCTCTCAACTGTGTCTATATTACTGTATTTTAGACACGTTTTAATTTTCTTTTTAGTAAAACAAAGAAATAAGTGTACATTAGGATCTTTCAATCGAATTTGATAGCTGATGTGTGTGTGTTTGTGTGTGTGTGTGTGTGTGTGTGTGTGTGTTTGTGTGTGTGTGTGTGAATCATCGCTTTTTCTTCAATCCAATAAACTGTGGGTTTGAAGACACCGTCAGCGTGAATTGATGTTTATATAATGCAATGTCCTCTATTACCCATAGTTTTCGATTGACTTATCTCTCATGTATAAAAAATTGCCCTAGAATTAGAAGTAAAAATTTCTTTTCAGTCTGTGATGCAAAAACGAAAAAAAATTGTGTTTTAACACATAAGATGAAGACATTTAGATGCAAATATGGATATCTTTCCTCTTAATCTATAAGCAAGTTCTGATATTTAAATGCCATGTTATAAAGAAAATTCAAAAATTAAACTGTAGCTCATTTGAGTAATATTTATGAACAAATGTACTGTATGCTTTTTATAATATGAATAGCTTGGATGTAAAAGAAAAATTTTAACTTGATTCGCATACAGAGGAAAAATCTAACAAATAAAGTTTATAATCGTAAGAAAAATTATCTTAATAACCATTTATTTCATTATTTAAATTTCAACCTCCCAATATTCCAGAGAACTTTTCTTTTGACTCTGAAGCTGATAGTGAGAACTTAATGGCTTTAAGCGTATGTAAAGCATTTTAATATCTATCGCGTAAAATTTTTCTGAGATAGTCGAATCCATCTGTCTCAAGGGAAGATTTAGTGAAAATTTAAAGATTTAGAGTGTAAATTTAATGGCAATAATTAAAAGGATCCTTAAATCTGTGGCAAGTTTATGTACAATATTTAAAAAATGCCAACTTTTGTAATATTGATCAGTGATTTAAACAATAACTTTAACTATAGGAAATTCAGAAAAATAAATTTAAGCTTCTCTAAAAATATCTGTACTATAAATTATTTTGTTTAGGGATGTATTCTTTTGAGGAAATTATAAAAGTTACAATTTCAAACTCTTGCAGTATGTGACATTTCTATGCTTTTCAGTAAATGTTATTCCAATTAGTTCGAGAAAAATTACATTTTAATTTAATTTTGACATTTAATACAACACAATGAAGTAATAAAATTTCTCATTCTTTTCCGAGTAAAGACTGCATCTACGAAATAAACAAATTACTATTCGTTATTTCAAACTTGACATACACAAAATGGTGTTATTTAATTGCATTGCTTTTGAAAGAAAATATTGGTAACTAAAATAAATAAACTTCCGCGAGAAAATTTTCTGTCTTATAAGCAAGCAGCAAAAAGAATGAATAAGATACAGTATGAAATATGTAAGTAAATTCCTATGCAAGGGAAGCTTCTTCTTCTTCTTCATTGGCCTAACAGCCCAGGATGGGCCTTTGCCTTCCTCAGAAGTGCATACCTGGACCCATTATTTTTGGACAAGGTCATCCAGTTTGTCACTTTTAGTATTTTTAAGTCGTTTTCAAGACAGTCACGCCATCGGAGTTTCGGTCGTCCTCTTTTCTGGTGCCAATGGGGCGAACCAAGAAAATTTTTTTGTCACCCGATTGTCGTTCATCTGGCTCAAATGTCCTGCCCATTTTAATCTCTGTATTGAGATAAATTTAACAATATATGGTTCTTTATATAGTTTACAGAGCTCGGGATTAGTTCTTCTTCGCCATGTATTCTCACATTTTACTCCGCCAAATATGCTTCTTAAAAGGGAAGCTTATATAGTGTAATTTTCTGTATGCGAAATTGCAAGAAATATGAGAGGCAGATTGTGATAAAATGCATGGTTTTAATTAATATCTTTATAGCAGTGCATCAACACTCCCCCAAAAGAATACAGCTCGATGAAAAATTAACTTGCAAATAATCAATCTCTAAGTTATTTAAAATATTATTACTTATCTGTCGGTGAAGTAGTTGGTGCAAGCAATGCGTATTTTTAAGCTAGTTTTGTCTTTCACATAGCCTCTAATAAATCATTGGTTGACTTTTTGAATAAAAATTTAATTTTTATTTTCAATTATTTTGCTCATGAAAATAAAAAACACAATGTGATCCAAGACCAACAAACCACGACACAAATGAGTTCATTTGTTTATTCTTCTACTTTTCATTTAATAACACGGCAAAAGTAGGGTTCCAAAAATTGCCATAGGCTCATTGCATTGTCCCACTCCACGGTAATCTTTAGTAAAAGGCGAAATATTAACACGATGAATGAAGTGAAACCAGAGCATGCAAATACTATTAACTCTGGCTATTTGTAGTAATGATTATTTAAGTGGAACTGATGCGCAAGTTTCTAGAAAATCAACTTTTATTCTAACTCAATTAGTAGCTTTCTAAAAATAAATTTAGATTTCTAACAAAACACCAGTCATTATTTTTCGAATATTGAATCTAATTAATAGTTAAATATTCGACCTAACCATCTGGTAGCACAATAATATTAAAATTCAAAAAGTGTCGATTGATACTAACGTTAATGTTTCAAAATATAAAATATACAGATTGTGCTTCGGTGTATATCTGTTTTACAGTTGATGACTACTATGTATCATCTTATTTCTTTTCAAATAAATGAAACTATACGTTGATTCGATGTAAAACATATATGTGATATAGTAAGAATAAGAGTTCTACCGCCATTTTATATTGTAAGTTGATCCCACCCGAAAATAAAATTACTTAACACAGATCAGCGAATACATATAGAAAATGAGAATTATTTTAAAGCTTACTTACTCTCTTTACTAAAATGTTTTATGAAAAATCATTTGTACCAATAGGACTCTTCACAGAAAATAATAAAATTTCATATATCGTAACAGGAAAAATTTGGAAAAGTTCGAAATATCTATCTCAAAAATATGTTCTAGTATAAAGTAAAAACATTTGCTTTGTTCAACAATGGTTAGAATCAAACCAAAGACCTGTTATACTGTCCCCAGTACAAAGAATACTTTCCTACTACTGGGCCATATCATACAATGACCCCAGATTCATCCTGTTACAGCCCGAGAAATGTTGAAGCAATGGGTGGCTGATATGCACTCCTTCTGCATGAACATCTGTCACGATGGTTGTTTGGGAATTTTTCAAGTTTCATTCCTTACGACACATGAAGATAGATCATTAATCTATAAAAAGTTCAATCAGAAGGCAAAAGTATCGAGAATGATATACAACCAAAATTCACCCAAGTTTTCAACAGATTTTCTTTTTGTGGTGTTTCACAACGGGATTTTTTAACTTTCAAGCAATCTGCGGCGAATCATGATTACTTCTAAACTTATTATCTATCAATTATAATTTGCAAAAGTTAAAAGATTTTCCTGTATTACTCCAAGATAATTTCTTCTATATTTTAAGAGAACTCGCTAATTAAAATTAATTTACACTGGACCATTGCAAGAAATTAGTCACTTGTATTTAATTAAATAAGAGTAAAAATAGGAATCAATTATCACTACAGCTTTAATTAATATTTATGAAATCCCAAAAATTACGATAAAAATTCTTTAGTCCTATTACATCAATAAACATATATACATCAGTCAGAACTAAGAAATTTTCAAATTTCTTAGTTTACTTACACGGGATATTTACTTTTACATTTAAATAATATGAAATATAAAGTAAAATATTTTTATTTTACCATTTTATGTATTAAATAGTGAATATAGTAAAATAATATTTTTACTTTATTGTTCAGTTTATTGACATTTGGTGTATGAAAATTTATTACAACGTATAAAACGATTCAGAATAAATTCACTTATAAGAATGGGTCAAGTTATAGTCATAATAGTAAAAAAAGTATCATGACTTATCCGTGTTTAAGTGAATATTATAATTGAATTTTTATGTATGCATTAGTAGTTTTTTGTTATAATATTATATATATATATTATTTATAATATTTTGGTTCCATAGATATAATATAGCAGAGACATTTATCAGAAAATGCCTTAAAATTTTATGTACTTAAAAGTCATCGTATTGGACTTTAAAGATTAATTGAATTCGTTAGGGAAACATCAGAAATATTGTTTTTGAGTAGTTATACGAGGCTCACTCTGAAATTTTAGAGATACAACTAGGTTTTGAAAGTTATACTTACAAAATTTCTGGTGTGTTCAAAGTAGTCTCCTCCAGCATCAATGCACTTTTGTAGACGAATTTTCCACAGATTAAATACCTCAAGCCATTCATTTCTTCGAATAGATGAAAAAAATGCATTTATAGCCACATCAATCTCTTCTTCTGAATGAAAACGACGTCCACATAAGTTCTTTTTTAGATTAAAGAATAACCAAAAGTCTCACATAGCTAGATCAGGTGAATACGGCGGATGTTTGATCACTTTAATTTGTTTTTGTTTAAGAAACTGAACTGTTAATCCGGCTGTATGTGAAGATGCATTGTCATGGTGAAGCATTAGTCCCCTAACATTCAGTTCTTGTAGAATTTCTGGAACACATTAAGTGGTATACCAGTTTGCTGTTACTGTCCTTTAAACTTGATGGCTTTGACCAATCTCATACTTCTGAAGAAAACGGCACACATCACTTTTTTCAGTGCGCGTTGTTTTTTCACCATTGTCGACGTGGGATCATCTTCAAAGACCCATACTTTGCTTTCTTGACGAGTTGGAACATCAAAAAATGGTATGTACGTTTCATCACCCGTTACTATTTTAGAAATGATGCGGTGACCACCATCATTCAGCATATTAAGAGTTTTTTTACTGATTCTGACACGCTCCTCTTTTTGATGCTCAGTTAAATTATGGGGAACCCAACGGCAAACTACGTTTCTCATATGTAATTCTTCATGAATGATTTTGTGTATGGCTGCGGATCCAATGTTAAGTTCCTTCTGTATCATTTGATACTTACAGCGATTATCATCCATTAACGTTTTTCGTATGGCAGACACATTATCCGGGATTACTGCCGACAGCGGCTTTCCTGTGTGTTCTTCATCCTGAAGAAAATTGCGACCTCTTCTAAATTCTCTAAACCATCTGAATACAGTAGCACGAGCTGGAGATTCATTACCAAATTTTAATTGCAACCGTTGAACGCATTCTTCTTGATTTAATACTACTTTGAAATCGTAGAAAATCATAGCGCGAAAATATTCTTGCGTCAACTTCATTTTCTCTTCTGTTTAAAATTTATTGCACGCTAAACAAGTTGAAGTAAGTCAGTAAAAAATCGTCTCTTCTGTGTTAAAATCATTTGTACTTTAAAATAAAACCATTATTTTTAGTTTGTAAATTCTCGTCTGCGCGTATCTCAAAAATTTCAGAGTAACCCTCGTAGATATAATATTCTTTTCAAATTAAAAGTTTAACAAGTAGAGCAACAATTAACGAAAAAACACTATGTTTATTTCTTTAATACTAAACTCCAAATAAAACATTTGAATAAACTGCACTGAAAATTATATATATATACAATATCTTATCGTATATTTCTATAAATTTTTTTTTATTTGTTAGGTTTTTAAGTTAAGATTTCGTCACACATTTCTCATATTTGCGATTATACATCAATGTATACATTTTATGTAATCTTGTTTCAGTAAATCGAATCACAAGATTTGTTAAATTTTTTGCACAATTTAAGATCAGAATTACTTTTAAGTTTCTAAAATTGAATTTCTAATAATCTTCTTAAGAATAAAAAACTTAAAGAATCTAAAACTCTCCATTCTCTTTCATTTATCCGATTCCATAAGCAAATTACACAGTTCTTTTTAACTATAAAGTAGTTGTTTCTTTCTGTTACAACTGAGATCCTGATTACGCTACTTTATTACAATTCTCGTTAATTTAAAATGTCCATAATGTCAGAAAATGCTTCATCTACGGCACACATTAATAATTGTGACATTTTATTATTAATGTGTGACGTAGATGAAGCATATTTGGTAATGAGTTGGCTTTGAAAATCCGACTTTTCGACGAATTTGCTGCTTGCCTTCAAATCACATTCTTCGAACTGCAACAAACAGGCCAAAGTTCGCCATAAAATATTTGAGAATATTGTCGAAATTCAGTTTGTAAAGAAAACGATTTCTTATGTAAAGCATGAAACACCAATTCGAGATGCTGTTTTCCATGGACTCAAGATATTAACACATCGACTATAGAACAGCAGAAAAAGTAAAACAAAAAAGACATGACAAAACATTCACTTTATGGTTTAGTTTAATTTGGCAAATACACTTTAATTTTTGCTAATTTCAATAATTAATAGAATTTTAAATTAATAATTGTAATATTTGTAAACAGTCTCTTTTGAATCTTAAGAATATAGCCTCGCAAACATTAATAATTTTCTTTTATTTTAATCTTACTTTTGGATTTTTTCTTTGGTTTAAAATTTAATGTTTACCCAGTAAACCTCAATATAAAAAGTAATGCGGAATGCTTTTCCTATTTTAAGTACAGTTCACTCAATTCGCAGTGAACATAGGAGAGAATCATTTGCATTCCCGATCTATATATGCACAACCACGGCTTGTACACGCGGTACGTTTGAAACACTTGTATATATATACTAAGATATAAAACTAAAGATAGAAACTGGTAGTAAAATTTTAAAACCATCTCCATAAGCATGTTAACTCGTAATTTGACAAGTACAATTTAACTTTTGCTAAAATCATTAATTAATAGAATTTTAAATTAATAATTGTAATATTTGTAAACAGTCTCTTTTGAAACTTAAGAATATGGCCTCGCTAACATTAATAATTTTCTTTTAATTTAATCTTATTTTTGGATTTTTTCTTTGGTTTTTGGTTTGAATTTTAATGTTTAACCAATGAATTGAAACATAAAAACAATCTTAAAAGTTACGTGGAACGCTCTTTTCTAGAGAGTACAGTTCTTTGTACAATCAATGAACTTAGGGCAGGATCAATTTCATTCCGGATTCATAAATGCACAACCATAGCTTTTACATACTGTTCTATGAAACACTTGTATATATAAACTAAGTAATAAAACTTAGGATAGAAACTGGTTGTAAAATTTTAAAACCATCTCCCTAAGCATGTTAACTTGTAAATTGACAAGCACAATTTAACTTTGCTAATTTCAATAATTAATAGAATTTCAAATTTATGATTGTAATATTTGTAAACAGTCTCTTTTGAATCTTAAGAATATGGTTTCGTTGGTTACTCGGTTGGTTACCTGGGTTTTATGGCGCAAAGTCCAAAATTGGACACGCTGCTCCAAGAGCAAGTTTTCGTTGCTTTAAATATTTATTTATTAATTTTATTTTATTATTTATTTTTTTTAAAAAAAACCCAAGCAATATTTAAAATTTGAAAATGCAAAAATCTGTGTATATAATATTTTAAAGTAAATTTTATAAAATAAAAAAATAAAATAAAATATGTGTACAATTTTAAAATTTAACAAACAAATCAAATAAAATGTATGAAACCTATTGCTCTTAAAAAACCGAATAGGTTTCTATGAGGTGGATCCCCTATTAAATCAAAAAAAGTTATAAAATCAGTATTAAATAAGTGTAAACGTTGCTGGTTAAAAACATGACATTAAAATATGATATATAGTAAATGGTTCATCAACCGTTTCACACCATGGATTTAGTTCATTTAAAAACAAATATCTGTGTGTGAAACGTTTGTGTCCGATACGAAGGTGAGTCAACCTGATATCTGCACTTCCTAACGGTAAAATTGATAATGAAGTGAGGGATGAGAAAATGGTATGTAGTTTGTTTCCGATCTGCAAGTTCCATGATTCTTCCCAAAGGGAACAAATAAATCTTTTTATACTCTTTCTCACATCTGAGAGCGGAACCGATGGTAAAATTGGATCTTCAGCAGCCTTTGCAGCTGCATCCGCTCTCTCATTTCCATCAAGACCTACGTGACTTGGTATCCAACAAAATACAATTTCTTTTCCCTTGCCAACGAGAGAATCCAATGCTTTGAAAATTCTCGACACAACAGGATGACAGTTAACGCTATTGTTTTTCAAAGCTTCAATCATACTCATACTGTCAATGTAAATACAAAATTCATGACAATCATCTGTATTCACGTGCTGAAGCGTGTAACAGATGGCAGTTGCTTCAGCAGTAAAGACGGAGCAGGATGAATGTTGGCTGGGACTAAAAGCTGTATATTGATAAAAACTCCAAAGCCCACATGTCCCGCTGTTTTAGAACCGCCTGTGAATACAGGTTTGTTTGATTGATACTGACAGCGATGAGAAGGATATAGCTGCTGAAAAACAATAGGTGTTGTGTCAGATTTTCTATAGTAATCAAAGGCATTGATGAAAGTATATGTTGGGTTATATCAAGGCGGATGAGCAAATTGATCGACAGACTCAATCCGAATATCGCAAAGGTCAGTGAGCCACAAATGTGATTTGGCTCGTGTGAGAAACGGTGGGATGCTCATTGGACGAGCATCATATAGTCTCATGAGGGAAGTATTTGGAAGCATGGAACGTATCGGATGATTAGGGGTCGACATGACCTTATCATAATAATTGAGAGACTGCTGCATTCGTCTCAGGTCTAACGGTAATTGATGACATATCACGTATAGACTCTGGACGGGTGATGTGCGGAATTCCCCAGAGCATATCCTCAAAGCAGAGTGATGAACTGTGTCCAATCTTTGTAAAACAGAAGATCTAGCCGATCCATAAACAACACTTCCGTAGTCAATGCGGGATAAAATCAATGACTGATAAATTCGAAGAAGTGATGTGCGATCTGCATCCCAAGATGTATTTGACAATACCTTGAGGATATTAAGCGATCGCTAACACTTCTTCCGCAAATGTAAAATATGCGGAAGAAAGGTCAATTTTCGGTCAAAGATAATACCAAGAATTTTATTTCATTGACTACTTGTATTGGAGTGTTGTTGATATAAATAGTTTGATCATTATGCAGGCTAGTCTTTCTAAAGAAGTGGACACATTTACTCTTGCTTGATGATAAGGTATGGCCTTTCTCAGCACACCATGCAGCAGGCTTGTTATCTGCTGTTTGCAGTTGTCTTTAAATTAATCGCAAATTAGACCCCTCGCATGATATTTGCAGGTCGTCAACAAACAAAGTACCATATACTGATAATGGAAGCTGATGAAGATTGTCACTGATGAAGAGACTAAAATGTGTGACGCTTAAAATAGATCCCTGAGAAACACAGTCAGATTGTGTAAAAGTATTGGATGTATAGCAAGATTACCCCGAAAGCCAAAATCATACAATATACGGAGAATTCCATATCGCCATGTACAGTCATAAGCCTTCTCTATGTCGAAGAAAATGGAAACTAAGTGATTTCTCCGCACAAAAGCGTTGCGGATTTGAATTTCCAAGTGTGTCATATAATCAAGAGTGGATCTTCCTTTACGAAAGCCACTCTGATTTTTATAAATACAATTATTAGTTTCTAAGACATGGATTCGGCGAGCATTGACCATACGTTCGAGAGTCTTACATAAGCAACTCGTCAGAGCAATTGGTCGATAATTTGAAGGGTCTGCAGGATCCTTACCAGCCTTAAGGACAGGAATCACTATTGCTTCTTGCCTTAAAGATGGAAATTCATTTTCGGTCCAGATCCTATTGAACAGGTAAAGTAAGTTCAACAGTTAGTCGGGATTTAAATGATGAAGCATAAGATAGCTGATTCCATCAGGTCCTGGACTGGTGTTATTGGCTTGCTGGAAAGCTTTCTTCAATTCCAACATTCCAAATTCACAGTTGTACGGTAAGATTTGTCGATGGTTGTAGCGAATTGGTATTCGCTCAGCACGACTCTTTGTCCTCAAAAACGAAGGACTATAAAAGTTTGAGCTTGAGACGTTAGCAAATGCTTCACCAAGGACGTTAGCAATATCCGTAGGAGAAGAGTATATAGCAGGTCCGGATTTTAAAATAGGAATAGAAAATCCTCTATAAATTCCATTGGCTGCTTTCACCCTTCTCCACAACTGCTTACTGGAAGTTGAAGATGTTATTGAAGATACATAGCGAGAACTGGATTCCTTCTGACTTTGACGACGAGCTCTGCGAGCTAATGCTTTAGCTCTCTTAAATGCGATAGGATTCTCCGTTTTGGGGAAACTCCTAAATATCACCCATTACTTCCTTTGCTTTCTGTTTGTTTGTTGGCATTCTTTATTCCACCAAGGTTTTCAACGCCTTTTTGGTATAGAGGAACTTTTGGGTTTTGCTACATCAGCTGCATTTATAATTGTTTTTGTGACCTCTCTAACGGCTATATCAATACTCTCGATCAAAACCATTTCATTATCAATGACTGCCAATTGTGTAAATGACGTCCAATCTGCCCGACTGTACATGTAAGTAGGTAGACGTTGTACTACACTATTACCTCCAGTCTGGGAGATAATAAGAGGAAAATGATCGCTGTTGTGCAGATCATTTCCTTCAGTTAAATTTAACAATGGCAACAATGATGGTGAACAAATAGCAAGATCGAGGGAATGAAATGCTCTTGAAGGTACGTGAAAATATATCTTCTCGTCAATATTAATCAGGCAGAGACTATTATCAGAAATATATTTCTCTATCTGATGACCGCGAGAATTTGTGCCATCACTTTCCCACAAGGAATTATGGCCGTTGAAATCACCTAACAATAGGAATGGTATTGGCAGCTGATCAACTAATTCATCGAGTTTCTCTTCGCGGATGACATCATATGTTGGTAAATATAAACTACAGACTGTAATTAAGCATGAAGTATGCATTCTCACAGCTACAGCCTGTAGTGTAGTATTTAAAGGTTGGGCAGTGCTGGGATAGTTGTTGGATGTTAATATGCTAACACCTCCAGATACTGCACCATCGTAACCACAGTCTTTTCTAAAGCTTTTAAAAAACGCATGGAGATGTAATTGCTGGACTTCGGAATGTTTCCTGAAGTGCAACACATGCGGGGTTGTAGGCTGAAATTATAGACTTGATGTCATCATGATGTGAATGCAAACTATGGCAGTCCCAACTAATAAAGGAAGTTATTTTATAAATAGAAAAGCTCCTGTCCCGGAGCTGGATGGCGAGTCCTCAATCGATTCCTCGAACGAAAAAATCTTCGTCCGAAGGGTGTAGAGACACTGCATCACCCTCCAGGGATAAAATTATTTTACGGGCGGATAAGTTGGATTTATTAGAGCCATCCTTTGCAGATTTTAGCTTAAATGCTTTAAGAGCTCTTGATCTTGCCGAAGGAGCTTTCCGACTTGAAGGAGGTGTCGATTTTTGTGCTTGAGTTGTTATTTGAGGTAATCTCATAATAGGAAGTGACAGAGAATCAGTTTGAGTACTAACACTTTTGGTGATTTTTTTGCAGCTGCTGCATAATTCATACCAGGCTGTGGCGTTCTTGAGGAAACTTATTTTCTGGCCTCAGGGTAAGAGCATTTGTTTTTCACTTTATAGGTAGTAATTTCTTTTTCAAGAAACCATATAGGACAACTTCGAGAGTAGGAGGGATGGTCACCGTGACAGTTGACACATCTCTCCTTTGCTGTGCAGTCCGAGCTATTGAAGCCAACTGCCGCGCAACGTGCGCAAGTCAGTTTACCTCTGCAAACACTTCTCGAGTGCCCAAAATCGTGGGACTGAAAACAACGCAAGGGATTAGGTATATACGGCATGACGGGTAGATTCACATAAGCAGCTTTGATATTGCCTGGAAGGTCTGATGTCGCAAAAGTCAGAATGAGATGATTTGTATTTAAGATCTTGTCATCTCTCCTGACAGTAATGCGTTTAACAGCACAGACCTTCTGACTCTGCAGATTTTTTAAAATCTCATCCGCCGGCGAGTTCAACAAATCTCTTGCGGAAATTACTCCCTGTGAAAAATTTAAATTTCCATGAGGCGAGACAGTTACCTAAATATTGATTAAAGTTCTTATATTACAGATCTTAGTAGCCTGTGTAGAGTTAGCAGCCTCTATTAACAAGTCACCCAAGCGTAGTTTTCTGATACCGCTCACTTCCCCAACTGATCCAAATATTCCTTTTTGTATAAGAAAGGGGGACACATGTTCAAAAGAGCCCTCCTTTCTTTTTAAAAGAAAAAACACTTTGAATTTGCATTTTTTAACATATGCTCCCGTGGGAGAGATGAAAATTTTTTATTTTCCATGTATAAAATGTAAACTTTCGGGACCTGACCGCACCACCAACCACCGAGTCCAACAAGGGGATGCAGACCAGCTGCACCAGTGCTAGCCAGGTCCTATACGCTCAAAGTACATCCCTGAAGTGGCCTCTACCCTTAACGAGTCACCCAGTAGATGTACCTATCGCTCGATCCATAAAGCCGATTGATGTGCTGAGGACCACAACACACCTCCCGTTTACCTGAAGCAGAGGCCAAAGTAATGTGTTGGTCTCTGGTGGCCTCAGTTACCAGGACCCTCCTTTCCAGGGACACGGGTCTCCATGCACGGAAAACACGTGGGTGATTTAGTCCTCAAGAGTAGCTAATAGCAACAGAGCGGCAGAAGCTACTCTAAGGGAGCCCTCAACCTCTTGCAATGCAACCATAATGAGGGAGAAGAGGAAGAAAAAGCAGAAGAGTAGAGGAGAGAAGAAAATAGAGAAGAGAACAGATCACTAGGGTTCCTCGGGATTGTGACACCCGTGTTTACCTAAAGAAAGTAAGCCCCCGGAGGGGGAATATGGCCTTGCAAACATTAATAATTTTCTTTTAATTTAATCATACTTTTGGATTTTTTTTTGGTTGAAATTTTAATGTTTACCCAGTAAAATGCAATATAAAAAAGCAATACGGAATGCTTTTCCTATTTTAAGGACAGTTCACTCAATTCGCAGTGAACATAGCAGATCAAGCTTTAGCATTCCCGATTCTATATATGCACAACCATGGCTTGTACACACAAATACTTTTGAAACACTTGTATTATATAAACTAAGAAATAAAATTTAAGGTAGAAACTGGTAGTAAAATTGTAAAACCATCTCCCTAAGCATGTTAACTCGTAAATTGACAAGTACAACTCAACATTTGCTAATTTCATTAATTAATAGAATATTAAGTTAATAATTGTAATATTTGTAAACAGTCTCTTTTGAATCTTAAGAATATAGCCTCGAAAACATTATTAATTCTCTTTTAATTTAATCTTACTTTTTTAATTTTTCTTTGGTTTAAAATTTAATGTTTACCCAGTAAACTGCAATATAAAAAAGTAATGCGGAATGCTTTTCCTTCTTTTAGGACAGTTCACGCATTGCATTCCCGATTTATATATGCACAACCATGGCTTGTACACACTGTACTCTTGAAGCACTTGTATTTATAAACTAAGAAATAAAATTTAAGGTAGAAACTGGTAGTAAAATTTTAAAACCATCTCCTTAAGCATCTTAACTCGTAAATTGACAAGTACATGAACTTTTGCTAATTTCAATAATTAATATAATTTTAAATTAATAATTGTAATATTTGTAATCAGTCTCTTTGGAATCTTAAGAGAATTGCATCGAAAATATTAATAATTTTCTTTTAATTAAATCCTACATTTTGCTTTGGTTTTTCGTTTAAATTTTAATGTTTAACCAATGAACTGCAAGATAGAAAAATCTTAAAAGTAATGCTACTTCGGCTTGGCTCAACCTTGTTTGGAGGTTCCTGGGACCCTCAGCCTCTACTGGAGCTGGCATGATTGGTTAGGTGCTCTTAAGGGGCGTGGTTAAGTTTTTGTTACTGGCTGGGTCGATTTTACTACTTTAAATTTAATTATTTCATTAATTTACTGATATTTATTTTACTATTAGATGATAGTTTATTTCTTGAATTTACAAATAATTTAAAATTTTTTTAACAAGTGCTTTTGTTAGTATTAGTTGTTGGTTAGTTAAAATTTGAACATATCTACAGTAGAGCTGTGCTCTGATTGGCTGACGCCATTTTTCGATGAAACATTTGAAAATTTCCAAGTCTTTTAAGAGATTTGGAAAAAAAGACATGAAAATATTAGTAAATTAGATGTTAGTAGATTAATTTATTTAACTATATACAAGTTATTTTCTTTGCTTTTTTTTTTTATCATATATACACAATTTTTTCCTTTTTTTTCCTAATTTTATTAGTACATTTCCTTTAAAAAATACAATAAAAAATAAAATTTTTAATATTCTGGTTTAATCAATGGGGTTAGTATTATTAGTTTGCACTTGCTACATTATTTTGAGCATGAGAGGGATTTGGGCAATATCTAAGTAACGATCTGGGTCTCATTCTGTTTTCAGGGTTAAATGCGTCATAAGACGGAAGTTCAATAATGGTCGAATTGTTAGTTAAGTTCCTTTTTTTATATAGGTTATTCATGATTTTAGCAAAAAATTCTCTTATTGTGGGAATTTTAAATTCCTCTCTAATTTTATTATTTCTATAATACCAGGGACTATTGGTTATTTTTCTAATTGTTGCATTTTGTAATTTTTCAAGTTTATCTAATTTTGAATCGTGGATGTAGCCCCAGAGTGGGCAAGCGTATGAGATTAGGGGTCTGAGATACGCTTTGTAGATGAGCACTTTATTTTCTATGGAGAGTTTAGAATTTTGTTTCAATAGTGGGTAGAATGATGCTCTAGTTTGTTTGAATTTATTGGTTATTGATGTTAGATGTTTGTTCCACGTCATCTTCCTGTCGAATGTTACTCCTAGATATTTACAGTCTGTTGACCAAGATATTGGTGAATTGTTGATGAGTACATTTTCAGTTGGAGGGTATTTTTTTCTAGTAAATATGATGGCAGTACTTTTTTCCGTATTTATTGCAATCTTCCATTTGTTGAACCACAGCTCTAACTCTTTTAAGAGAATGTTTAGTGATTTAATGATGTAACTTATAAACGGACTTTCTGCTAGAATGAAAGTGTCGTCCGCAAATAAGTGTAATGAAGTAAGCTTCGAGTGGGGTATGTCATTTATGTATATTAGGAAAAGTCTAGGGCCCAGTTTAGATCCCTGGGTAACACCTGCTTTTATCAATTTCTTTTTTGAATATGTGTGGTTGATTGCCACTCTGAAGCTGCGACCTGTTAGGTACGAAATTAATAATTTAATTAGTGGGTCGGGAAGACCAATCTTAATTAATTTGTAAATGAGTCCCTCAATCCAAACTCTGTCGAAAGCTTTAGCAATGTCAAGTGATACAGCACCAGTTGTGTTGCGTCTTTTGACGAAATTTTTTGTGATAATTTCACCTACTCTTAGAAGTTGGTGTGTGGTGGAATGTTTCATTCGAAATCCATGCTGTTGTGGAATGATAATGTTGTTATTTTCTAGGTGTGTGTCCAGCCTTTTTAAAATAATGGCTTCTGTAATTTTACTAAGAGTAGGTAGTAGGCTTATTGGCCGATAATTAGTTGGAATGTGGTGGTCCTGTTTAGGCTTAGGTATGGGAATTACTGATGCTGTTTTCCATAGTGTGGGGAAGTGTGAGTGTTTGAGTATGGCATCGATCAGGTTGGTAAATTTGTATATTGTTTTTAATGGCATTTTTTAAATCATTTTATTAGATATTCGATCAATGCCTGAAGCTTTGTCTATTTTAGTTTTGTGTATGTGGCTAATAACTTCCGAGGGAGTGGTGGGGGGGTCTCAAGTGTGTGAATTCTGGAGAGATAATGTAGGATTGTGTTTTCAACCAATTTTTCGGTTGAGCGTACTGATATTTTATTTGGAAGAAATTGTTTTTCAAAGCTGTTTGCAATTACTTCCACTTTTTCTTGGTCAGTGTAATTTAGTCCATTTGGGCCCTGGATGGGCGGGACTATGTGTGTTTTGGCTTTGAACATACCGACGAGTTTCCAAATGGAGTTGTCGTGGGTACTCGATGTTCTTAATTTATCTCTCCATTGTGCTTGGTTGTGAGTTTGAAGCTGGGTTCTAAATTTATTATTCAATTTATTATAAAGTTTTTTGATGTTGGGGTCTCTGGTTTCTTGGTAGAGTCTTCTGGTTCTATTTTTTTCTTTTTTCAACTCGCGGAGCTCCTTGGGGAGAGAGGGGAGTGGGTGGGGTTTGAATGGCTTCTGTGATTGGTCGTGCGCTGCAAGCACCTCTTCTGTGAGAATTTCGGTTTCTGCATCTATGTGCTCTGGTGTAATTAAAGTGTTTAAATTAAATGGAATTTTATTTAAGTTATTTTTGTATTTTACCCAATCCGTGATGGTGTTTGGAGGGGGTGTAGAATTTTTAATATTAGTGTTGAACTCGATCATGATTGGGTTATGATCTGAGCTGAGTTCTGTGAGAGCATTAATTTTAAATGGGTATTGTATTCCCCTCTTGATTGCAATATCAATAAAGGTGCCATTTTTCTGGCCAAAATGAGTGGGTGTTGGTGGGGCATGGATCGTTAGATCAGCTTTGAGAGCAAAAGATCTAATTATATTTCCAGTTTTGTTGTTTGTGTGGCAGTTCCATGCCCTGTGTTTAGCGTTGAGGTCTCCACATATTAGAATGTTGTATTTATTGCTAGCAAAATTTCTAAGTCCATGTTAATGTAGTTATATTTTGGCACTGGTTTGATGTAAGTTGAGCATATGGTAATATGTGGGAGTGAAGGAATAGTCAAAGTGACTATAGTCGCTTCAATTGTTTGTAGAGTGGGTGTAGCTACGTGGTGGTGTGGGATAGAGCGTTTTACATAGATGCAGGTACCTCCACTAGGCCTAATGCAGCTGAATTTTCTGTCATTTCTGTAGACTAGATAATTTGCAAGTTTGATTTTAATTGGGGGGGTAAGCATAGTTTCTTGCACTAAGATAATATCTGGGGAGTGCTCATCGACAAAAAGACGAAACTCATCTACCCTGTTTCTCAACCCGCGAGCGTTCCAAGAGCAAACTAACAGATCAGATTTCGTGACAGACATATTACTGTTTTGGGGTGTCCTGGAAGTACTCCGCTAGGACGAAGAATTTATCTGTTGTTGATGTTTTTGATTTTAATTCATTTAGTAAATTTTTGATGTTAATTCCTTTGAAAATGGTTCTAATTTCTTCCATAACTTGTCCTAATTCTGAAAATTCTGAGCTGCTAAATGAGCTCTGTTGAAGTGCAGTAATTGTGGGCGGGGCTTGTGCCGTTGGTGGTTGTACTGCATTGGCATAAGAAAGATATTGTCTGACATAATTTGTCTGAATATTTGCTTGGTTTTTAATAATTCTTGGCTTTGGTTTAGGGAATTTTGGGCATCCCTTGTAGCTTGCAGGGTGGTTGCCCTGGCAATTGGTGCATTTGGGGGTTGGTAGATTTTGGTGTGGACAATCTCTTGTGTTATGCCTTTCGGCACACGTAACACACCTTGGGCTCATATGGCACATTTCTGCATTGTGGTGGAACCTTTGACAGTTATAGCATTGCATAACTGTCTTAGGTGCCCTATAATTTTCAATGATGATGCCGGAAATGTGGCATAGGGTTTCTATTTCGAAGATGTTAGGAGCGTCTTGCGATGCAAACAAGGTGCATAAAAATAGGGGCATTGGGGTTCCATTTTTTAGATTAGTCGTTCTATTGACTCTGTTTATTTGAAAACCTCTGCTGAGGAGTTCATTAGCTATGGTTTCCGTTGGGGTGTTGAGAGGAAGACCTCTAATTACGTATTTTTTTGGTTTCTCATTTTTGTTTCGTAGGAGGATGTATTCGATTTTCTCCTGCTCAAACAGAGCTGTCGTAGCCCTGTGCTCATCAGCACTTTTTACGAATATTTTCAGATTTTCCCCTGAAGTTTTCACTTCAAATTTGAACTTTATTTTACTTTTGATGTTTTCAATGAACTGTACGTGATTTTCTCCATATTTGACAATGATTGGAGGAATTTTTTCTGTGGGAGGGGCTTGTGATGGGGGACTGTCGTCCATCTGATCTGCTAGGCCTTGTTCGGCGCTTAGCCCAGCAAATGTATTTTTTGTGACTACGGGGGCCGATTTGGCCTGCACAAGCGTAGCCTTTGCTGTTTTTTTGGGTAAGACGAAATCCGTCTTATGCTCGTTAGCTCTTTTTCTAGTTGATCCAGCAACATTAGCTGGTTTAACATTAATAGTTGGTTTAGATTTTACGCTGTCATTTTTAGTAACTAACACTGATGGGGGGGGGGCCAGAACAGAATCAGTATATTTACCTGTACTGGTTGACTTTAGCGTTTCCCTGAAGAATGTACATCTAAGTACGAGTTCATCATTATGTGTTGCATTGGATGCACTTCCTCGGTACATAGTCTTTGACCTCTTAGTTTCATTAACTGTTCTTCAGCATTTGCTAGGTCAAATCTCATCACATCTAGTTGTTCTGGAGTGGGTTGCTCCATCATGGGTTTAGTTGTTCTAGTTTCCAATGTCTTGGCCGTGTCCATAGTCCAGTCCGATAAAAGTCCAATAAACAGTATTTGGTAGCACTGAAAAGTGCTTTTTTTCCCGGTGAAAAGGTGATATCATGTTGTTAGTTTTCGCAATATTTCACTTGATATGCTCTTATCCACTACTAGGCTTAACTGCCAGTGGCGTCTGTGGTTTGCTCGTCTTAGCGCACTTCAGGAGCTCTATCATGTAAGTCCTTCCCTCACGGCTGCTAGAGCCAGAATCCGAAAGACAGAAATGAAGTCAGAAAAAAAAAATGATTAAAAGTAATGTGGAACGGTCTGTTCAGTTCACTGAACTTATAGTGAAGTAAGGGCAGGATCAATTGCATTCCCGATTCATATTTGCATAACCATGGCACGTACACTCAGTGCTTTTGAAACACTAGTATGTATAAACTAAGAAATAAAACTTAAGATAGAAAGTGGTGGTAAAATTTTAAAATAATATCCCTAAGCCTATTAACTCCTATGGAATTTTTAAATCCGTTTTCACAATTAATATTTAATGAGCGTAGGGATTTGTAAATATAAAATTAAATTCTTGTCACATATTTTCGGATAAACTCGAGGGAAATCAACGGTATTATTTTTTATTTCACAATAACAATGTTACCGTAAACATATTCACCATATATGTTATATAATATTATAACGTATTCATATCACACATAATAGCATTTTGACAGTATTCATTTTATTGTTGTAAAAGTTTTATTTCAAAAGTTTCATATAGTTTTACTTTTAAATTTTTTATGTACAAACTTACAATTTTAAAAAATTAAGAACTATATCATTCCTGTTTCCCTCTATACTCCTACTTCGGATACTTTTCCTTTAGGCAATTGAATTTACATAAGGAACATTTTCTATTCATCAACAGAGTTGAAATTGAATTTTAAAAATTTCAATTAATTAATTCCAGAATTCATACTTGTGAAGCTTTTATTGTCAACAACTTCACGCAAATTATTTCTCGCATGAGATAAAAAAAAAAACTTTCACAATTACTCTAGAATTATAGGAAGTAAATGATCATTTTAAAGTTTATTTAAATTTAATCCTTGGTATTTATTGCATAAGATATCCCTTTTTCAATGGCTTTAACTTAAACCAATTTGTAATAGTATTTCAAAAAGAAAATAAGTATCCCTGCATTCCAGTCGAAAAATAAAAGTTTTCTAAATCTTGCATTCGTTTAGATTATAAAGAAAAACATTTAAGACTTCAAACTTGAAGATACTAATATTCCATGAAAAATAAACATTAACGAAAAATAAATTCGCAATGAATTTATTGCATTAATCTCTTATCTTCGAATTTTTGTAATATTTGTAAAATCATTTAAATCAAATCTCTCATTTCAAAATGTTTTAAATCGTGAGCGATAAATGATAGTGCATGTAATTTTGCCTCACAGCATATAGTTCCATGTGTCGTAAAGTTTAGTATTTAACTTTGTCACAGGATAACATTTCATGTAAAGTATTATCACCTTTTCAATGAAAGCGATATAGATTTCTTCATAAATATTACTCATAGTTTCTCGACTGAGAATATTGGAAATAAAGTAATAGCACTGTTGAAACAATAACTCCAAACCTTTCACGATCAACTTCTAAGTAGTTGCAATAGTCGATAAATTATTACTCAAAACATGTTACAGGAGATCGATAGAAGGGAAATATAAAACCAACACTTGCCAGTGAATGAACTATAACACTCCTATTTACGTCATTCTAGCTGCACAACACCTTTAATAGGACACATTTCCCTTTTTCAATGATCATCGCCTTTGTCAATAAACTGTAGGCGA